>JASDQU010100731.1:189482-246455 GCA_032191745.1 Picea mariana | reverse complement strand
CCGTTTGCACAGTTTTCAAACGATCCAACTACTTTTATGCCGAGCCTATGGTCGCGTGGGTAATATGACCAAGTGCCGAGGCGGTTAGGGGCTGGAGGCGCCTTAACCGTTCTACGGTTTGGACCGGTGCGCGGTTGCGTACGGGTCTTGGTTTTTCCGCTTAAATGAGCGTGTGTGCCAGGTTTGGAGAACAAGGGTGCAGATTGTAGAACCAGAGATAGCAAAGAAGAAGGGGAGACTTCAAGGAGGCTATCTTCTTCATTTTTCGACCGTTTCAGGTGCCGTCAGAGCCTAGACAGGGGTTTTGGGACACTGCGGAGCCATTGGAGCAGTCATTTTGTTGATTTGAGCACTGTAAGACTTGTTTTTAAGCACTTTGAGAAATTTAATATAAAAGATCCATTTGGAGGCTGGACCAGGAGATGTAGCCCGGAGTGGGGTGAACTCCTTTATCAAGTTGTTGTGTTTATGTCTGATGTTCAATGATTTTTGATGCTGTCTATGTTTATTTGTACATAAGTAATCCTTTCTTATGTGTTGCAAATTGATCCGGTTGCTTTAAACACATAACATTTCACTTGCAATTTAATTTAATCAAGTTTATCAAGTCTTCTTCAATTTTAGATCACTTCCATTGTAAGAAGAGCTATCCATTAGGGAACTCAAGATCCCTCCCAAGGAGGAAGAGGGGACCCATAATTCATCATTTGTTTTCTCTACGGTGTTTTTCTAACTAATATAGTTATCCATTGGTGGCATAATCTTAGTCATTGATTGATTGTTTATGGTTCTAAGTTTCTTTTGCATTCTAGTTTTTATTTCATTAGTTGTTTTAGTTTTTTTACTTGTTTATTTCATGTGTTTGGCTTGTTTAATCCACTCACTAACCTTTTTCTTGTATAGCAGGCCTAACTAGTCATGCAAGTGCCATTGTTTTGCTCACCCAAGTGACGAAACAGGCACAACACTTGGGGTTTGGAGTGTTTTTTGCCTTAGATTTCTCTCGTTCATATTGAGTTTCTTGTCGTGTGATTGCTTGACAACCTCTATTCACTTTGGGTCTTAGTTTTTCATCCTTCTCCT
This sequence comes from Picea mariana, assembly GCA_032191745.1. Taxonomy (NCBI): domain Eukaryota; kingdom Viridiplantae; phylum Streptophyta; class Pinopsida; order Pinales; family Pinaceae; genus Picea; species Picea mariana. Next base: position 245,372 of record JASDQU010100731.1, on the reverse strand, counting down.
TAGCCTATATGTGTCTTTGTCACATATACATGAGGTTTTGCTTGACAGTATATACACATGTTGTCCTCCTGCAAGTTGCGTACTTATGCGCTTTTTCGTTTAATAGTCACGTACATCAACCTCTTTTGCGTGTTTGCTAGGTTTGGTGGTTTCTTTGTAGGTTTTGATGATTGCCGAGTCTTCTTGGGTCTCCGTAGTGACTGTTAAGTGTCTATGGAATGAAAGGAAACCTATCTTTGGTTGAATTTTTGGGTGGTGCCTTTCTCATCATCTTTTCATTTTGATTGTCCTTGTACATTAGGCTGGGTGTTTTGCTCCTTGGTATCCTACTTGGGTTGTATTTGTCTATACACAGTAGAGTCTATATATCAAGTTGTTGTTCAGTCCGTGCATTTTCATTTTTCTTATATTAAAAATACAAAAATATTAGGCATTTTACATTGATTGGAATTTTGATATTTTGAGTCCTTGTTATTTATCTTAGTGCATGTAAAAAAAGATTGCATTTTTATTGCAGAATTGAATTGAAAATTGCAATTTTTAGGAAGCATATCATTCATTGGAAATTGAAGTTAGGAATTTGCATTGTTTTCATATTCATTACTTTACTTGTTGAGTCATAACATCACTAGTTTCACGACCGCATCTTTTGAGTAAGCACGGCCATTAAAATTAACGTTATAATTTAAAATTGATTAGTAACGATTTTATTTCTAGCGTGCACAAACTAGCTTAGGATTTAGTGCCTTGGAATAGGATTTTGTGAGTAAACTTATCCAAGGCTATTAAATCAAGATATGTGTCTGACTAAGGGTGTGGAGAAATCCATTGTATAATCGGTAAGATTAGGAGGCTCCACTTACACCAGAGTTAATCACGAGGTCACGTGAGGTTGGTTGAAGGGATATTCCTCCAATACCTTCTTAGCGTCAAAGATATTTCTAGGGATCTATTCGTATCTAGGGATCTTGCTAGTGCCCTTACCTCCGTGAGAGGTGGTGCTTTCAAGGTTTCGGTCTTTTCTACCCTACCCATACGGCGGATATGACTTATGACTGCTCGCATGTGCATCGATTATACAGTGGTTTCTTAGTTTCTTGACTTAGGTGCCACATAGGTTACTTACAGGGGTTATTCTACAGGTAGCCTGGGTCAAATAAGGGTCGGATAACACACAGCCTTTATGGAGGATTACCTCTCCAGGGGGATCTGACCGACTGGTTGTTAATCCCACGAGGGCCCTTATAAACGATTATGTTACCTCCGATCTTTAGCAGTGAGTCTCAGGCCCCTCTTGGGCGAGGCATACCTACTTTAGGGAGGGAGGCCCCTTTCAGCCACTTTACCCTGTTTGTGTGCATATTGGTTGTTTGATTATTTTTTGTGTTCTTTTTTATTACTAATTAGCCTTAGGATTTTATACTGAGTTCTCACTATCATGGATAGTGGAGTCCCTTTGGCTCCCTCATTTACCGCTACCCCCCTATGATTTTCACTCATTTCATGGGGAAGAATCCATCCTCTTTTCATAATGGTATACAAAATTATAACACTCAGTCCAACCTTGGGCCTCTAATAATTTTCCTGTCGATATGCCAAACATACCTTCACCCATCCCATCCTCTCCCTGGCCCACTTATATGAGTCATATCATTGGATTTGGGGGCACCATGGCCCCGCCGTATACATATTCATTTGATAGGAGTCATGCCCCTCAACCAACTCTCATTGTGGGAGGTTGGAACCTCCCCTCTTATGGATCCAGCCCTAGCTATGTTTTTTCGGGAGCCAATACTCAAATGGGTGATTATTCTACTTATTACACCCCATATTTGTATCATTCATCTTCCATGCCAGTTCCTACTAACAATTTCCCATGGAGGGTCCACATATATCCCCTAGTCTTTCATACAGAAGGAATCAATTTTATGGTTCATGCTACCCTCTTCACGGAACCCCTTCACATGGGGGCAACATATATCCTCACTTGAATAATCCTTATCATACTTTTATCTCTTCGCAAATATCTTCTTCAGTGATGATTCATGTACAAACCTCTATGGATCAGTTAGGCAAAGGATACTACCTTTCCAAACAGGGACAAGGTGTAAACTAGGATCCCTCCTGGCCTGCCATGTTCCAAAACCAATATTTCCCGGGACCATGGATTCAAATGCCACAACTCACCACTACCTCTAGTCCAGTCACTGCTAGTCAAATTGCAGCTCCATCACCAACCATTGCTATCGATGTTAGATATTGGTCAGCAACATCTACAAATCATGTTGAAGACCCGCAAACAATCGCTACTATTCATGTTGGGGGCATCACTCCAGTCACCACGAGTCATATCAATGTCACATCCCCATCCCTTGTACATCAGATGGGAGATGACTCTCCAGCCTCTGCCAGTCACACTGAGAGCATGTCACCAACCATTGTAAATGACGTTGGGGGCACTCATATAATTGAGAAGCTTAGACGTCTCAGACATAAGCCCAAATTCCTTTGCAGGACTTGCGAAGGAAATCACCTTACTTGTTTGTGTCCTGCTACTGCTAGCATACCAGAAGTGTGGTTCTCACCTGAGGACCCTTCGAGTTCTGAGGCATATGTGGTTTCCCCACACCTTGTTTCTCCTTTGATTGACACGACAGTCATGTTGATGCAATCCTATCCTGAACACACCCCCGTTGGAGAGGGTGATGTGTCTCCTGTCCATGTTATCATGCATCCTATTCAACCTGGAGTTGTAGAAGTGGTCATATTAGTGCAATCTCTGGTCAATCCAACCCTCCTTTTGGAGGGTGATGCTTCCTTCAACCATGTCATTAGCATTTCTGATACTGCACATTCTGAACAAGAGAGATTTTTACTCTCCCCGAGTACTCTCCCTCCAAGTCCTAGAGAGGTTCCCTTTTATTGCGATTGTCTTGTGGGGTATCCAATGCCTCCACCTATGTCCTTTCAAGTAAGAGCATTATCCAATATATCACGGAGACGATCACCTCTGCTAGAAATTCATCCTCCTCGACTTGGAGAGATTTAGGGTTTCCCAAGATTATGTCGGCTATTCCTAAGATACTGACATTTCACAGAAGTCCAACACAGGAGCCTTGGCCTCCCCCATGACATGCTGCCTAGAAAATCCCAAGCGAGTCTGATTTAAGCTCTTTTTTGACTCATCTAAAAAATGAAAAGTTTGTCGAGTGAATTTTTCCCTTCCACACTCATTAAATTGGACTTGAAAGGTCATGAATCTTAGTTAAGCTCTTTTACGAATCGTTTTCAAAAAGAGAAAATATTGTCGAGTGAAATTTTCTCTTTCACACTCGTAAATTGGATTTGAAAGGATGTCTATTTGGTACAAGTTTATCCCTTTTTCTGATACTGCACATTCTAAACAAGTGGGAGTTTTACTCTCCCCGAGTACTCTCCCTCCAAGTCCTGGAGAGGTTCCCTTTGATTGGGATGGTCTTGTGGGGTATCCAACACCTTTACCTATGTACTTTCAAGTAATAGACATTATCCAATATATCACAGAGATGATCACCTCCGCTAGCACTTTATCCTCCTCGACTTGGAGAGATTTTGGTTTTCCCAAGATTATGTCGGCTATTCATAAGATATTGACATTTCACATAAGTCCAACATGGGAGCCTTGGCCTCCCCCGTGACATGTCTCCTAGAAACTCCCAAGCGAGTCTGATTTAATCTCTTTTCTGACTCGTCTAAAAAAAAAAATATTGTCGAGTGAATTTGTCCCTTTCACACTCGTTAAATTGGACTTGAAAGGTCATGAGTCTTAGTTAAGCTCTTTTCCGACTCGTTTTCAAAAAATGAAAATATTGTTGAGTGAATTTGTCTCTTTCACACTCATAAATTGGATTTGAAAAGATGTCTATTTCGTACGAGTTTATCCCTTTTTCACACCAAGTAGACTAAGATTATGAAAAATGACTTTTTTTGGCATTAAGTTGTGATTGCATATCATGCCCTTGCTTGTAGTATTGAGCCTATATTCAGTTCTCACTTTGCGTTATAAACTGTTTGCCTCATCAGTTTTGCATCCTCAACCAAGAAAAGCCTTGTTTATATCGTTCACAACTTGACACCCTATACCCAGGAGGGAACATTCCCTCGAGTGTCCATCTCCCACATTCACCTCCTTGCATTGAGCATAGGTATGTTCCACTGTTGGAACTAGTCTTTCTTACTTGCAACAATTGTTTCCTCCTCTGTATCATAGCATTCATTTGACTATGAAAAACAAAAAAAAACATATGGGCAGGAATGGAGTATTATCTTATATTGGCAGCAGTAGTGTCGCCTTTGAACATAGCGCAAAGCTATAGAGTCCACTTGTCATCATAATTTTGGGTTTAGCATGGCCTTACGAATATGAGATCATTACAAAGACTTTTCTCCACCGACTGGTTACTCTTACAGTCCCTATGGAGAGTTTGATTGATGTCTCCTGCATCTCATGGTTTCATCATTGATTCTATGTTGTTAGAGTCTTCCATATATCTCATGCTCTTGTTCAAAGGATGTCTATCAACCTGTGTCGGCCATTCCTCAAAACTCTTGACTTTTCATGTCATCCATACCCTCAGTTTGTCTCATAATCACATGATGTTGTAGTTATATTATGCAACCTGGTCCTACTTTCCTCATTGGTAGGTAACCTTGAACCCAGCAATCAACATTTCATCATTGGTCATTGACTGGGTGGTTTCCCTTGTGTTCGATGGAAACACATCTATTCACACATTGGGATTTGTGCAGTGTCTTGGATTCCATTAGCCTTATTGATGGTTTCCTCACCTTTGTCAACAGTTTTCCTCATTGGATTCTATTCAGAAGGTATTTTTCGTGTACCTCTTGCACTTGGCACACATGAAAGACGCATAGGGTCATTGGTTCATGAACATGTTCTCTGTCCGATTTCCTCCAAATCATGAAGATCCTTCTTTGTACCTCATGTTGAATGATGAGAGATTCCTTAATGCTCTCCTTTCAGTGGGTCTCCTTCCATCGAATTCATCTCATCTATTCTGGAAACGAGGTCTAGAGTCCTATGAGTACCTAGAGGCTTGCAGTCATTAGTGGCAGGTTCTCTTGCCATCGACAGTTGGGAATACATCAATGTCTCTTGATGAATGGATTCTTCAAGTGTTAAAATCCAAATCCTTTATTCACACTTGTAAGATTGTACTCGGTGCCTTGATACCTATTTTCATCATCGATAGGTTGTCTCGTGTTTTTTAATGGTATACCTCAATGACTGGTAATCAAACGAAGTCTCATTTTGTTCGACCTCAACTCCTTTATTCACACGATGTAGACTTGCACCTTTGGTGGATTGTGTAGAAGACTTGAAGACATCAGTATGTAGCCACATCTTTCTTGAGTTGTTGCCACCTTTTTATCAGACCAGTACCTATTTGACTTCAGTGATCATGGGAGATCAGATTGTACTCCATTGTAGACAGATATCTTCATATTGATTTTGAGACTAGTTCTAATAGGCCTTGTTCATGACTGTGACAACCTTTGGCATGTAAAAACATTTGTATTTACCTATTCATGGCCACAGAAAGTTGTTTGGTATATTTTCACATTGATCTGCAGTGTAATTCAAATTGGTAGCCATGTATGCAAAGTTAGTACAGATTGTAATGAGCAACTAATTCTTCTAGTTGGGTCCCCATTACTCCACTTCTAGGTTTTTATAATGTATTTTGGTCATCGTAGATACTCCTTTGACCTCACACATTAGGGGTCATATGTTATAGTAATATTTTCCTCACCCAATGCAATCTTGCACAGAAGGCCTTTTTCCATTTCCCCATGCAGACTTGTCATCCCTGTTTACAAATCCCATAGCTAAAAATACAAATTTTCCACATATACATACCTTGCCTACTATACATCATGTGTATACGTAGTTTGCACCACTACAACCCGTGTACATCGGGAAATACACCCAAAAATGAAAAATAGTGTCGGGTTTCCATGTTACGACAAGAGATCAATGATCCTTGGCCTTCCATATGCTGGAAACGTTCCGACTCGACTCTTCAGTTCTAGTTGAAGGCTATAAATGGGCCAATTCCGAGCTATGGAAAAGAGGAGAAAGAATTCAACTTTTAGAGGAAAGTTACTCTGGAGGAATTATTCACTTCCCATTGAGTCTGCATCCCTTTATCCTTTAATTCTGAACACATTGTTCATCCCCCAAGCTCTTCCCTTATTGAGTGAGAACTCCATTGTCTCTCTTATATGAGCTTGCCTTTGGTAGAGGATTGAAGTGTTGGAGGCCCAACTGGAAGGAACTTAGTTTCTCGGTTTCAAACCGTGCGAACACGGAAGTCTGTAACTTATTCACTTATGTTGATCATATATTAATAGAAATACTATTTTCTCATCCAATTGATATCTTGCAAATATTTGAATTATTATTCCATGGACGTATTTGTTATGAATGTTAATGGATTATGCTAGTGAATGTGCTAACATCATATATTATCACCATATACTTTCATTTCTTGGTTGTTGAGGACTAGTTGCAGGTGTATTTCTTTGGGTCGAGTGCTCAACGGTGGAATTCATCGAACGTCTGGATGAGGTAGGCCTTTTATATTGTCTTTCTAGCATATTTGTCTATATAGCATACTTGAGAATAGAGTTGATTTCTGCAGTCATTTCCGTCTGTTGTGGTTTTCCCCTAGCCATAGAGATATTTTCCTTGTAACATTCGTACTACTGATGTCAGTAGTACGACAAGTTGACTTTCAGTTTGACGTTTTACTTGTTTGGGAAATCGATCAGAACGTGATAAATTTCGCATACAGCGTCCATTTGTGAAAGAAAATATATGGATGAAATTAGCACGACAAGTCAGACGCAATGGCATTGGTTTCGTCTGATTCTGAGAAATTTGATTTTTATGCCTTCCTAGATCCATTTTGGATCATGCCTCCCCAATAAGACCTTTTGGACCTACAAAAGGGTACTAACCAGTCATCAAGTGCAGGATAGGCCACTCCACTTGTAATTTGTCTTTAAACTATGGCATGTGATGTAACATCCCCAACCAACATCACCACTGTTGGGCAATGCGACTGTGGAATATATACATACATAACATGCATTTTAATGAATTTAAAACACTTAACACATAATTATTGCTACCATAYAGATTCAAATGGAATAAAAGTTAAGTCCACATGCAACAGAACACACGATATATTTCAAGTAACACAACATGCCTAACATACATAATTAAGCATAGAATGATACTTATCTTTTAACTAAAGTAAAACCACCAACTGTGTGCAGACCTTACATGAACCTCCCAGCCTTAGACCTCATTTTTCATCACTCTCAACAGTAGGTCACCCCCGATCTGCGACTAAACTCCACCAGGTAAGGGATTCCTAGGCTAGGCAAGGTAAATAGGAAGTCACAAAATTCAAGAAGAAGGATTATCTCCTGAGAGTCACTTATGCCCACTGCTCACAGACTCTCATTCCCCACATGTCTGTACCACCCTAGGATTATGCACCTTCATTTTCCCACAGTCCATCGGCTTCTCAACCTTGCCTTGCCTTGGGCTTCAACAACAGGCCGGACCAGAATTCTCAAAGCTCTGTAGAAGCTACGGGACCCCCTCCAGGAGTTTTCACTTCCTCAACACACTCTCTCACCTGGAGAGAGTTGCTCACAGGCCTGACAACCTGCCTCTTCAACCATGGGCCTGACAACCCGCTTATTTAGCCAATCTTCGACTCAGCTCTAGCCAGGTGAGGACAACAAAAACGGTTCAGTGCGGCTCAGGAAAAAGAAGACATCAACCCAAAAACAATTAAGGTACGAAATTGGATTTGTAAGTGTGGATAAATTGGGTTCAGGGACAACACAAGTCAACTTTCCCTTCCTGCGAGTGGTTTTCTCAGTGCTGCATGAATATTTCAAAGGTCGATCGCAAAGGGAAAACGAGATTGACAAAGAATTGGGAATGGCAAGTGAACCCCCAACACGGTTTGACTCTTGGGTTTTAACTGCATGAGCCTAGGTCGACATCTGTCTCCCTGGAGCTGCATGCACTCCATTTAGCATACATTCCCTTTCAAGGAACTTAGGACAACACTCAACATGTCCACCTTAGTCTTCAGGAATTAATAATAAAATATTATTCCTTTAGAGGTAAGCCCCCTAGATTAGCGCCTAGGCCCAAATATTTAGCCCCCTCCCTTACCCTACCTAGTGGAGCTTAGTCCCCCATAATCTTTCTTCGTGGTCGATCTACACACAATGATGTTTATATTTAATTAATGATCTTCATAATTACATATACAAAATCAGGCTCATGGCCTTAATACCTAGGCTCTCTGACCTAATAAACACACAATCCCATAGATTATAATTGTTTGGCTCACTAGCCTACAAAACATGTTACAATTCATAGATACAACTGGGGCTTGTTCTTGGGGATATTACAATCCCCTCACCTTATTTTTGCGTTGTCCTCAGTGCAACTTATTTACACAGACTCAACAATATTTTCAAAAATATTCAAAAATATGCGGGTATTTTTCCCACATAGCATCCTCATGCTCCCATGTCACATCCTCGAGACCATACCAGGTCCAATGGACATTTATAATCCCTATGGATCGATTCCGTAGTTGTTTTCTCATCTAGTTCAATATGCGCACTGGATGCACCTGCGAGACGCCTTCCTGCTCCACCTGAATCACATTCCAATCGATTACATGATTAGCATCATGTATATATTTCTTAAGCAATGAAATATGAAACACATTATGTACAATCATGAATACAGGCATTGCAATCATATATGCAACTGGTCCAATCCTTTCTAGTATTTCAAATGGCCCACAAAATTTGGCTGCCAACTTTGAACAATTTCCTAGCCTCAGGGAACTTCTATTGGCTTTCACTTTTAGGAAAACATGATCACCCACTTTAAACTCTCTGTGGGTCATGTTCTTATCAACATAACTCTTCTGCTTGTCTTGGGCATTTTTCAAATTATGCTTAATCCTCAACATTTTTTGTTCCATATCCTTGAGAAACTCTGGCCCAACCACTGCTCTATCGGCAGGGTTATCCCAACTTATTGGAGTGTTGTACTTTATGCCATAAAGTGCTTTGAACGGGCTCATCTTCAGTGATTCCTTATACCCATTGTTGTAGGCAAATTCTACCAAGTGTAAGTAGTCTTCCCATTTATATGGTTTGTCCATCACATACATCCTTAGCATATCTTCTATCACTTGGTTCACCTTCTCTGTCTACCCATCAAACTCATGATGATAAGCAGTGTTGAAGTTCATATTTGTTCTGAACCCTTTGAATAACCCTTTCCATAATTTTGAGGTGAATTTCGGGTCTCTGCTAGACACAATATTCTTGGGAACAACATGCAATCATGTTATTTCCCTCATAAAGATATCAACAACATTAGTTGCCATGTTTGTAGTTTTCAATGGAATAAAATGGGTAGCTTTCGTAAGTTTATCCACCACCACCATGATTGAATCATGATGTTTGTCGGTTCGGGTAAATCTTGTGATGAAATCCATTATCACCACTTCCCACTTCCATTCAGGAATGGGTAAAGGTTGTACCAACCTTGCTGGGTGCCTATGCTCAGCCTTGACCTTCTAGCATTCCATACATCTTGCGATGTATTATGCAATTTCCTTCTTCATACCTAGCCAAAATTAGTGGCTCTTAACTACTGCCACAGTTTTTTGATATCCAGGGTGCCTAGCATAAGGCACATTATGCATTTCTTTGAAAATCATAATTTTCAATTCCTAGAAATTAGGTACATAAACTCTATTTTTGTACAAGAGTGTTCCATCAGCCTCCAATTTATAATCTTCCACTCTCTGTAGCAAATTACCTTGTTGTAGATTTGCTACTAGTTCCATGTACTGCAAGTCTTCATTTGAAGCTTCTAAAATTCTGCCTTTAATATCAGTTTGGTACATGCTAATGGTTGTAGCATGTAGTTCATGCACTCTCTTGCTGAGTGCATCAACCACTTTGTTCTCTTTTCCTTTGATATGCTTGATATCAAAGTCGTACTCGCAAAGGAATTTCGACCATCTAGTCTGCCTAGCATTCAAGGTTGGATGATCAAACAAATATTTCAGACCATTATGGTTTGTCCTTAGTTCGAACCTCCTTCCCATGAGGTAGTGCCTCCATTTCTTCAGAGCATGAATGATGGCTGCCAACTCCAAATCATGAGTTGCATAGTTCTTTTCATGCTATTTAAATTTCCTGGATTCATAACATATTACGAACCCATTATGGTTGAAGAATCCTCTCAGTCCTTCTTTGCATGCATTTGTACACACTACAAAATCTTCATTTAGATCTGCAATCTTCAGGATTAGAGCACGGGTTAACAACTTCTTCAATTGTTGGAAGCTTTTCTCACATTCTTCTGTCCATTGAAATTTCTTCTCCTTCCTTTGCAAGGAAGTGATGGGGTAGGATATCCTTGAGAACCCTGCACTGAACCTTTTGTAATAGCCAGCTAGACCCATAAAGGATCTGACTTCTGACACATTCTTCGGAACTGACCATTCTTTGATGGATTCTATCTTCTCAGGATCCACGACTATCCCATCCTTTGAAATGATATGCCCCAAGTAATGGATCTGCTTTTGATAAAATGAGCACTTACTCAGTTTGGCATATAGTTGGTGCTCTCTTAGCACCTGCAATACCATCTTTATATGATGTTCATGCTCTTCCTTTGACTTGGAATACACCAAGATGTCATCCAAAAAGACTATGACAAACTTGTCTAGATATTCCTTGAACACACCATTCATTAGGCACATAAAAAGAACGAGTGCATTTGACAACCCAAAAGGTACCACTGTGAATTCATAGTGACCATACCTTGTTCTGAAGGTGGTCTTGTTGATGTCTTCATCCTTTATCCTTACCTGGTGATACCCTAACCTAAGATCAATTTTTGAAAATATCTTAGCATCCTTCAACTGATCAAAGAGATCATCGATCCTTAGCAAATGATACTTGTTCTTAATAGTCACTTTGTTCAACTGTATGAAATCGATGCACAATATCAATGTCCCATCCATATTCTTCACGAATAGGACCGGCAAACCCCAAGGTTACACACTTGGGCGTATATACCTCTTCTTCAAAAGATCTTCAAGCTGCAATTGCAGTTCTTTCAGCTCTGGTGTACTCATCCTGTAAGGAGTTTTTGACACTGGAGCTACTCTAGGCATCAGGTTTACAGAGAAGTTAATATCTCTCTTCGGGGGTAGTCCCAGTACCTCATGGAATACATCATCAAAATATTTTAATATTGCATGGTCTTCAATATTTGATACCTTATCCTTAGGTGCTTCCTCCATATGGGTTGCAAATATTTGACAACCTTTCCTGTAGAACTTCCTCAGTTGTATTTTTGAGATTTCTCTGACAGTAACTTCCCTTGGGATTCTATGCACTTTCCTTGGGTTTCCTCCCTCATCCAGGAAAGTGAATTCCTTATTATGACAGTCTAATATGGCATGGTTCTGGTCCAACCAATCCATCCCAATTAGACATTCATAGGAACCTAAAGGTAAAATGTTCAATTTATCCCTTGTGCTTAGTCCATTCATTTCTAGTGGAGAGGACTTAACCAACTCAACAACCTTTCTCTTGGATCTTATAGCCAGCTGCATTAACCAAGATTTTCCATATTTGCTTCTTGGAAAATGCAATTTTCCACCATTCTAGGATCTGCATAACTATGAATATCTCCTTAATAAATTAAAATAGTAATGGGTTGGTTGTTGATCATACCTTCCACTTAAATCATGTGTGACTGATATTCATCTTGCTTGTTGTTCAGGGATGCATAGATTCTTGGTATGCTTCTGCCCATGTCCTCCACTTTTTCTACTTGTTGAACATTGTGGACAGTTCTCACTTTGTCATTTTTGTGGGGGCATTCTCTGTACCTATGATTTCCTTTACAACCCCAACATTCCATAGGTGTCTGCCTTGGCATTTTCCCACCTACTTCAGCCTTCCTGGGCTCTCTAAAGCCTGACTGTATTTGAGGACTGTTTCTGAAAAAGGGTGGCTTATCTCCCCTCTTCCTCTGATCCATCTTGAAATTATTCTTGTCTTCCCAAGCCTTCCAGAAAGTAGGCTTTTCTCTTTGTTGCTCATATAATCATTTTTCTCTCCTTATCGTTTCTTCCATAGTTTTAGGATCATCATACTAGATCTTGTCACCGATGGAAGGTGGCAATCCACTCAGATACCTTTGAATTTTTACAGTCTCATCTTTGATGAACGGAACATACTTCAACAATTCCAAAAAACTTTGTTCGTATTCATCAATGGTCATTCTACCCAGCTTGAGTTCAAAGAACTCTTTCATCTTTCTGTCCTAGTATCTCTTAGTCAAGTATTTATTTTCAAAATAATTCTTGAATTCTTTCCAAGTAATATCTTTCTCTTTAATGTGCTACATCTGCACAAGTTGATCCCACCACATGGATGCCTTTCCTTTTAGTTGGTACATTGTAATTATTCCTTCTGCATGAGAGGAATAATTCTGCAGTTGGAAATATTTCCTCATGCCAAGCAGTTGTGTTTCAACATCTTCCTCCTTCTTGTGTTCTCCATCAAACGTAGCAGGCTTAATCTTGTTCATTTAACCCTTTAGTTCATCCACTCCAGATCTCCTATGTTTTCTGGTAGGAGATGGGATTGAACTACTGTGTGCCTCCTTATTGGAATGTTTCCGGGAGTGACGATGATGCCTGCTAATGCTCCTTGATCTTCTTTTCTTCTCATGGGTATTACGACTTCCTGTTTTTCTCAATTCACTCTCCTTATCCAACTTATTTTTGGTTCTCTCCAGACTCTACATAAAATTTAAGTTGAATGTTCCATGTTGATCCCTGACTTTTATGAGCTTTTTTTTATCTGCTCGGTGAGCCTGGGCATCTTTCTACAATCTTTCAATGATTTTCATCATATCCCCTTCCTTATCTATCTCTTCTCCATGCCCATTAGAGTTCGATCCTTCCACTCCCAAATGGACATCCATTCCTTTTACTTCATCTCTGAACTGGAAGCATTTTGTGCCACCTCCATTTCTCTACACTCAGTGGAAATTCGGTTCGGTTCTGATACTTGTTAAACTCTGCAAACACAATGTGCAGTCAACTGAAGTTTGTCAGACCATTAGTCCTTAACAATTCCCACAGTATTCATAAACCAATATGATTCAAGAAAAATTTCAAATTCCATTTTCTTTATGAACTCTACTCTGCTATAATTTTTGGGCACTAGTCCCTTTCTCTCAGCCCTCAACCCACGTGATCACGAGCGTGACCAAGTGCTAGATCAATAGGTTCTTACTCGGGCCTTCGGCTTCAAAAGTTTTCAAAGCACCACACAACAATATCTCGGAGTTCGGATTACCAAACTTGCGAAGTAGGGTAGATCTTCAGTCCACGTCAACCCAACATTCGATGGTTGGCACTCATTATGGAACCTCAGGCATCCGAGTTCCGGGACTTTGGATCTTTGGAGCTTCGGAGGATTTCACATCCACACATTTGAACCATTAATCTCCGAACACTTCCATGTCACCTTTGGTGACATCATTACATCACATCACTTACAATTTTTCAATTATGGAGGCATGCAATGATGGTTTAGAGTAACCCACCTTTCGTCCCATAATTCTTTTGATGCTGACACATAACCCCTTAGTGAAACCACGGTTTGGATTGTGGGACCGCCTTGGAGAATAAACTTATGTGCAACTTGGGTCCCCGCAATGCCTCTTCGCCATCAATCTTGATGTATCATGATCAACGCCAATGTGGATCCATCAAACTTAAACTAAGTTATGTAACCTCAAGGCCCACATAGTACAATTGTCAACATTCCAGGTGGGGCTACATAGCAGGTATAGGAGAGGTCCTCGTCACCTCTAAGTGACATCATCATGACTCACCACTTTGGCTCTTCAGGCTTTGGAACTTCAGACTTCAGGAGTTCTCGCCTCTACACACACTAATTCTCCCGAATGTTGAAATCCTAAACAAGCCCATTTGCTGACACGTGTCCCTCTTGATGGACGGGCTGGATTAACTCTGGACTTCGGAGCTTCGTGAGATTTCTCCCTTCACCACTGCGTTTGACCTTTTAAAATTGGCTTGATCCAATGATCGAGCTCTTTGTTATTAGATAAATCCATAAGTGCGGACACAAACCGATCTCCCTAGATCCACCTGGATCTAGAACAAAGCAAGACAGAACATGACTCTTTCCCTAGATTCTGACCATTGAATTAAATAGGAGGCAAGAACAAAGAACATACCTTATTATCACTTCCTATGGTCTTTGTTGCTCCCACTTCGCTTCAGTGCTCTCGTGCAGCCAAGACCAAGACAACACAAACCAACCAAAGTGAAGAAATCACAATCTATTCAATAGCCAATCTATGTATATGATCAAGGAGTTATACAATAAAGTGGAATTAGCTTTATGGGAAAGGGACATGTTACTGTATCATATTAATGGAAAGTAAAGATTACAACCTGACCCTTGATGTCGCAAAATTCCTTTCGATGGCCCTTGGCTCCGACACAAACACTTGATCACTTGCATGAAGAAGATCAACCCCTTTGGATAAACTTGTTGGAGTCTCCAAGCTACTGTAGCTTCAGTTCTTCACACAATTCTTACACTAATTCTCCAATGAATCTTGCTTAACCTTCTTGCTTCCTTCTTGCTTAACCTTCTTCATGAGAATTAACTCAATATATAGGAGAGAATGAATTGGTTACTTGTATAAGAATGATCCCAAAATATCAGGGAATTCAGTACTAGGATAAACATTCGAATGCCATCTCATCCTTCTAGAAGATTCCCTTCTAGAAGCATCGAGAATTCATCTTTTTCCTTGCTTTAGAAAGAGTTCGCACCCTAGCAGTTCAACACAGTGCGAACTTCTTGCACCCTGGCTTAAGGCAGCCTACGAGAATCATTCATTCTTGCAAGCAAATATACTAGCAGCCTGCGAACAGTCTTCAAAAATGAGTTTTCTGGAAGAGATGAAAATAACTTTTTCTCAGGAGAAAGTTCTTATGAGGAGCTTGAGTACACCATCATCAATACATCATCATGACGAAAAAAATCATGGGTAATACTCTTCTCCCCAAATATACGGTGTAGATCCACTTTGGGGCTTTGGAAGTTTGTGCATCAACACCTCCCATGTCTCCTGATCGTCGAACTCCGAAGTTATGATCTATTGTGAGATCTACGGCTCACAACCACTTGTGCATAGATCCGACGACCCCAACACCACAAGTGTTGTGATTTCTTTCTCTGTGGCTAAATACCATGTCCGTTGTGGTATTATAATATCGCTACACCTCTTGAGCTTCATAACAGGACCAAAGTAACCTCTTGGCACTCAGGGAACATTCTAAGGTTCGAAATTGGTTCCTCTAGACACAATTTCCACCTGAAACCTTGGGTCATGTTGAAACAAATTTTAAAATTTTTATCTTCAAGACTAAAACCTTCCTTTTTCGGGTTTCGGATTTTCATAAATCATAACCCTCGCTATCATTTCCAAAATCCCAGTACTGAAGTCCCGACAAGCTTTATTCTTTAAATAATCGAAGGGAAAAAACCGAAACTGTTTTTAAAAAATCCTGACGCGCTTTCTGTAAAGTTATTCTTAAAATCACAGTAATTTAAACCCTAAAGGAGTTGATTAATAATTTTTTTAAACCTTTAGGGATTCGGGTCTACTCAAACCATGTGTTTTCCTTACATATTGAATCATGAAATCCCGATTCCTGATTTCACAAAAGAATGAAAGTTAGTTTAATCATGATTAATTAATTTATTAATACGAAATTTAAGGCCTAATTTAATCTTATCGTGATTTCGCAATTTCGGAAATCGGGTTTTATCGATGACATACCTCATGTATCCACAATCCCCGAAACCCCAAAAGAATGGAAGTTAATTTTAAATCTTGATTAATTAATTCACTAATACGAAAGTTAAGGATTAACTTAATCTTATCGTGATTTCATAGTTTCGGGAATCGGGGTTCAACGATAACATACCTCTTGTCAACATGATCCCTAAAATCCTGAAATGCAAAGTCTCGACTCATAATCTGTGTTTAGATTGAATTAAATCTGTTTTAGAAGAATGATTAATGACAATCAGACTTCTTAGGTTTGTTCATGTTTTGGTTTTCATTGAATGAAATCTTCTGAATTTTGAATTCAAAAAGTGCCAAAATACAACCATATTAATAAACAGATAATTGATAAATGTTGCGACACTAATGCGTATCTCAGAAATATTCTTTGCATTAAATGTAATTAATTATAGTTCAGCTGTGTCAGTGTTTTCTTCATAAAACGAGTTTGAGGTGAATTAAAAGTCTGTGTTCCAAAACCTATGCTTGTTCTGTCTTTCAAAGGTAATTCGCATTCAGCAAATCTCATACGCTTCTTTTCTGTGATAGGTTTTTCATCTGACATAAAGCTATGGCACCAAAGAAAGCACCGAAGGAGAGTGAAGATACAAAGGAGATGCGTAACCCAGAAGGAGATATCATATCCGACACTACGCCACACGCCATCAACTCAATTAAATCCTGGAAAGAAATATATGAACTTCTGGATTGTAAAATAAAAAATTCTCCTGCTGATTTTGAGAATCACCTTCAAGATATAATAGATTCAGAGCTTCATAAGATCGCAGCACGCCCTCGGCTCATGGCATACAACGACATGATCAATTGGGCCTTGGAGAAGGTTGATATCCTGACAAGAAGCATTTTAAACGATCAAGCGGTTGTTGTTGGCTCATTCAGGCCAGAGCATATACAAATAATGTATAAAATCTCACCAAATCCTAAGCACATTTATAATGTCGAATTTATAGCTAAGTTTCAAAGGAAGGAGTGTACTGAGTCAGACCGAACTTATCCCAATTTAATAAAAGAATGGTGGAGATGTCCATTGAAATTTAGGGCCGATACCCATGAAATTTATGTCACAGCATATTTAAACGAGTACATGGTCTATGTAGCCATTATGGTCTATGGCAGTTTGATGTATGCAATGGTTTGTACTAGACTGGACATTGCACATGCAGTGGGAGTTTTGAGGAGGTATATGTCAAAACCAGGGAAGGAGCATTGGAAAACAGTAAAGAGGGTCTTCAAGTATCTTCGTGGCACCACCAGTTATGGATTGTGCTACCAAGGAAGATCGGGATTGGATAGAGTGGTGGACATACATGGCTTTGTTGATGCAGACTGGGCTGGAGATTTGGATCACAGAAGATCTACAAGTGGGTATGTGTTTAACCTATTTGGAGGAGCAATCAGTTGGATGAGCAAAAGATAGGCTATAGTGGCACTCTCAACTACAGAAGCTGGATACATGGTAGCCACTCATGCAAGCAAGGAAGCAGTATGGTTACAAAGATTGTGTTCAGGTATTGGGTTGGTACAACAAGCAGTGAGATTAGACTGTGACAGTCAGAGTGCAATATTCCTGCCAAAGAACCCAGCTTATCATTCGAAGACAAAGAATATTGATGTTCAGTATCACTTTGTGAGAGACATGGTTGAGGAAAAGAAGGTGTTACTGGAAAAGGTTGACACTTTGAAGAATGTTGCAGATTCATTGACAAAGTTTGTGAGCACAGAAAAGTGCTCCTGGTGTAGAGTAACAATGGGCATTGCTGCCCTGGATTGTTGACTATATAATCCCCTAGACCCCTGGATGCAAACAAAACAACAAGTGGGAGAATGTTGGGTATGTGTTATATTCTTTGCATGTGTGTGTGTGTGGACGCGTCAGATACGAGAACTACAGATTTGTAAATTAATCCCGGATTAAGGGATTAGGGTTTTGGTATCTACGGAATACCTAAAAACATTGTATATATTGTATGCAGAATGGTGAAATTTGATATAATGAAAATAAGAAAGGTTTTCCCGGTTGAGGGTTTCCGGTATAAAATCTCTGTGTACTCTGTGCATGAGCCATTGATTAATTTTTGTATTTCTTAAGAATCTATATGCATTGCTTTACTTCGTAGGTTTAAAACTTACAACCACCCCCCCTCCATAGCAGGAAGGTCCTCCCCCAGGTTTTGAAATAGATGCACAAGATAAAGCAAATACAAAGAGAAATATGAAGGAGCTTGAAATGCCTTCACAAGAAACAGAAGTTCTACAGACAGAGAAATCAGAGTTAGGGAAAGGAAAGGAGTTGGAAACATCCCTAGAAATCCCTGAGGATTTTCCTAAAAAAGTAGGAGGAACAACATCAACAGAGCTTGGAAGTCCTATTATTTCTTTGACCCCATTACAATCTACCTATGGAAACCCCCAAGAGGGAGCTCTTTATGTTAGTGATCTCAAACCTATTTCTAGGGATGAGATTCCTTCCTCTGATTACTTTTTCAGTAAAAAGAGGAAGGCTATCCTGAAACAGGAAATGCATCCAAGAGGAAACATGATGATAAAAAGTCACAAGATCATTGTAGATGGACAAAAACTTGAAGAGGGGGAATTCACTACAGAAATAGCAGGCACAATGGGAGCCTTAGCATCGATAAATTTATACTCTATGGGTAATTTGAGAACTATGTTGCAGTAGAAAGATCAGATGATAGCTCAGCTACAAAGTCAATTAAAGGAGACTGAAAGAAGTATCAGTGGGGAGATAAACAAGGGTCTAGAATGAGCCAGATTCAATGACATTCAAGAGATTCAAAAACTGAAAGAAATATTAGATGAAGAAAACCTAAAGATATAGGTCAGTCAAGCACAGGTCCTATAGCAAGAAGAATGAATAGGCAATTACAAAATAAGATTAATTCCATTCAAAATCAAGTGGTAGATCTTGAAATCTTCCAAGCTTGGGTGTTGGAAATACATACAAAGATAGAAAAAGAGCAACATGGAGTGTTCTTTAAGATGGAATTTATTCATAATCACTTTCAGGAAGCAAGTAAATCCTTGGAGAGTATTCTCCTGAAAGAGAGAGAAGTGAAAGTAGCCAGAACAACTTTTCAAAAATCAGTGGCTCTTTCAACAAAAGAGGAAGTCGAAGAGACTCAAAAGATATCTGTTTTAGAGCAGATTAAAGGTGATATAATACTTAAAGTGTGGGAGGAAAACCTCGCAGGAAACAAGAGAATAACCAGAGAAGTTAATGACAATTGTCAAGGAATTTTCGACCTTTTAGAGAAAGCTTCATTGAACATTGGAAGAAACAACTGTCCAGGGTTAGGATAAATTAACATTGGTAAGAATCAGTTAAAATTCAAGGAGGATCTGGAATAAATTCAGGTAGAGATCCCAAAAATAAAGGTAATCAATGTCACTCAAATTGACAAATGGATAGTGATGGCGAACTTAAAGTTACAAACTATTAAGTTCACGAGAAAGATAATCGAAGACCGTCTGCCTGAACTGCAGAGAAAGTTTTTCCTATTTGAGGCGAAAGATATTCCAGAAGCTCCTAGAGTTTAGGTGTAGTTTTTGGGAAAATGTATTCGCTGTCTTAAAACAAAAGAAGGAAGTTCATCAACGAAGACATAAAGTATTATTTTGAAAATTTCATCATCGAAATTAATCAAAGAAGATATAAACGGTTCAGTCTTTCACTTTCATGTAACCGTTATTCTTTGGAAGTTTGTTAATCACCAACATAAAAGAAAAGTTGGGTGATCATGTATAAATATAATTTCACAAGACTGAGAAAGGGCTTTTTGTTTTTTGGGAGCCGATTGTATCAGAAGTTTTCCAATTTATTGTGATATAGATAATGCAAAAGAGATTCTGAATTCTGTCACCTTGAAACTATGTGTTCCTTTACTCTATTTTCAATATCTTTCAACATCTTTCTTTTCATGTCTTTCTAATGAATGATCAGCTATAGTTTAACTCAAAATTCTATTGTAGTTTGAATTTATTTGATTATCTAATCATTTACAATTTTTCCTCTATGATTGCTATCAGCAGTTTCAAGACCTGTAGGTCATTTGGATGGTTATATTTTATACTTCGTTAGAAATCTCGTTTTTCTCCTCCTTCTGTTATGATATGAGATTATTTCATGATTAAAGCCTCATATTTTTCAGCAGCATTACTTTTGTTATCATTTTACTATTCTCAAATTGTTTCAAGTACATGAAACGACCTCCACTGTTATTGTGTTATTATTTTGAGTTCCAAAATTCCTTTTCTATTTCATCCCTCAAAACTGAAACAACAAATCTTAAAACATTTTATAATTCAATAAAATTTTACTCCCCATGACTGTCCCAAGTAATATACAACCTAACATAGAACTTGGCCTACAAGATCAAACTAGCAATGCTTTGAACTTATTTAATACTATCCTGCAAACAACAACTACCCGGGTCGAATTAGAACGCTCATGGGCAATTATCGAGAGAGATATCAGCATCCAAGAACAATGGGAAGCTAGACAAAGACAGTTGAGAAACCAACTCTGATTTACCTTTCACATTTGACTCTTACCCCTTATATCTCTTTATCTTTTCAGATGTCTTGACGGTATACTTTAGAGCCTTAAAGTATAAACTCAGGAACAACATCTTTTTGGCGTCGTTGTCGGGGATAAAGAAACGAAACTTTTCCTTGGGAAGAACGACATTGACACTTTCTTTCTTTGATAGTGGACAAATATATAAAACCTTCTAAGGCTACCTTTATTTTTCAATTGGCGACTCCACGATAAGTAAACTGGCTATTAGTCGAAAGAACACCAGAAAGAACCCGGATGACAAGAATACCTCGGTAGTCTCTGATCCGGAAAAGATTTTAAAGTCATGAAGATCCCTTAGAAAAATCATTTCACCCATACATACTATTTGTCAGCCTGATTTTATGTAGTTGAACGTTAAGAAAACACTTGCGAGATCTGTCTCGCTTCCCCTTTTAAACAATATGTTCTCTTTTCCTGAAGAGTATACCCCAAACTTCCGTGAACCTTCTCCTTACACACTCCGAGTTTCAACCTCAAATCCATCAATGGCTGCACACGGAGGCGCAGGAGATGGAAGCGGTGCCCCTGGAGGACCAACAGGTGGCCAAGCACCGCTTCCTAGAATCTTTTCTAAGGTAGCTACCAGATATGCCCCCCTTTTCCTCCCAGTTCCCCTACACGACCTTCCCAAAAATTATATGAAAAGCCTTCCCAAATTTATAGGGGAAGGATATTTAACTGCTCAAGAACACATAAATTTCTTTGACCAATTTGCCAACATCCTTGGAATTGAACACAAATATGTCTATTATAGAATCCTCGTTCAGACTTTCGAAGGATAGGTGAGGACCTGGTTCCGAGCCTTAGCTCCAGGATCTCTAAGATCTTACAAAGAACTTGAAAACGCTTTTATTAGACAATGGGGGGAGAGGAGAGACCACTTCTATTACCTAACTGAATTTGGAGCCCTTATAAACAAAAACTCAGAATCAATTCTCGAGTTCATGCAAAGGTTTAACAAGTTGTATAATAAAATCTTGGTCGAGGTCAAACCTTCCCAACCCGCAACAAAGGTGACTTTCACTGGAGACTTTGATCTTGATTTCGCTCTATTATTGAGAGAAAGGAGATCAACAGATCTCACGAAAATGCAATATGATTCCCTAGAAATCGAATCGAATGTGATGGCATCAGGGAAATTAAAAGCAAAAATAGATATCAGGAACAAGGAAAGTAGGAAATTCAAGGAACAAGGTGGATCCTCAGGATTAGGTAAATCATTGGGAGATAAAATAGACGAGATGGCTAGGGTAATTAGAGAAATTTCAAATAAGATCTCAAAAATAGAATTAGATAAATCAAAAAGGGATAGATTTCCTAGGAAGGATTTTAGAAGGAATCCTGATCCTCAGGCTCCACAGAAAACAATTAAGAATGAGGATAAAAAAATCCCAACCCCCTTCAAAAGTGAAAACTTTATTGGAGAGGAAGACCTAGAATATTTTGAAGAGTTAGATGAGGATATAAATAATCTTGGCGACGATAGTAAATCACCCTATTTATCAAGACAAGATTATGAAAAATCCTTAAATAAAGAAATTGGATCGGAAGACGATGTTACCAATGGTACTTTTGAATATTTTACCTATCAGGGTATCATTGATGATATTATAGCCGAACTACACAAGAACTACAATTTAAGACCTAGGAACAAGAGTCTTCCAACCATCCTAATAAAAAAGATATTGCCTAGGCGCGAAACTGATGAAGCGGCTCCAAAGGTTGTTGAGAAACAGACTGCAAAAACCCACACTGCTGACATGCAAACTGTCAAGTCAAGTCAGTAGGAACACCCACCATGAAAACACAGGTCCCTGTGAGTGAAACCAAATCTGCACCACAAAGAAAAGATGAAAAGAAAGGAATGGAGGCCCCAAACATAGAGAGTGACAAGGACCTGGGAAATTTTAGTCTGGAAAATGAAATAAACACAATCAAAATCCCTATCCCACTTGTTGAACTGACTAAAAATCCCATATACAGAAAACAAATTGCCAAGATGACTAGCTTTTCAGAAGACGAAAGCCAAGCCGATGTCATCAACTTAGAAGATGACAAGACAATCATATTTTTCGGTCCGCATGTCGAAGGTGTGAAGGACACTATTGCCCCCTTCTATATCATGTTAACCTTGTTTGACCACCTACTCCATAACTGCATGCTTGATTCTGGAGCATCCCACAATGTGATGCCTAAAGCCATTGTGGATAAATTAGGTCTCGAAATCACTAGGCCTTATGGAGATTTATATTCATTTGATTCAAGAAAAGTCAAATGCATAGGCATGATTAAAGATCTGGTGGTAAACCTGGCACAAATACCTGCAAAAAGCATTCTTATGGATGTAGTGGTCACCGATATCCCTCTGAAATATGGTATGTTGTTATCTAGGTCATGGGGTGCCAATCTTGGAGGATCTCTCCAGCTTGACATGACATATGCTACGATTCCAGTTTTTGGAGGATAGTACACGCGTCTATACAGAGAAACTAGGTTGGCATTCACAGTAGGTGATCCACATAACCCAAATAACCACCCTGTATATATTGTTGATCAAGATTTAGGTAGTTGTATTTTATCTATTGATGATGATATTTATGTAGGTATAGACGAAAGTTGTACAGAAGAAAAAACAGAAAAAGAAAAAATTAAATATATATATATATATATATATATATAGCACTGGTGTATGGAAGGTGTTTTTTGACGGTGCTTCATCCTACTTTGGAGTTGGAGCAGGGGCACTCCTTGTGGCTCCTGATGATCAATTTGTAATCCCCTTATCCTATAGGCTACAGTGGAATGTAGATTGCACAAATAATGTATGCGAGTATGAAGCCTTAGTGTTAGGATTCGAAGTCGCTAGGAGAATGAAAATAAAAAACCTTGAAGTCTTTGGTGATGCTGAGATAATCATAAAACAGGTAAATTGACAGTACCAGGCCAAACATCCTAGGTTGAGGTCCTACAAGAATTGTGTATGGGATCTAATCAATAATTTCTTCTCTTCTATCAAGGTTCATTTCATTCCAAGAACTGAAAACCAACAGGTTGATGCGTTAGCCAAAGAAGCCTCAAATTTCACACCTCCCACCGCGTTTAAACTAAAATACCACATACAAATGAGGCACCAACCTTCTATACCGAATAACATACAGCATTGGCAAGTCTTTGAGGACAATGAACAGCTTCGCAAATTTTTAGAATCAATAGACGAGTTTTTCGAAATGCATGCTGTCCAAGAAAACCAAAATGATCCTATTTGGATCATGCAGGAAGGGGAGGATCCTCAAGAGTTCCATGATAAAATCGAAAATCAGCGAATGCTCGTTCTTAAAAATAACCAGATCCCCAAGGGCCTGATTTTCTTGGAAAGATTATTCAATCAAGATGATATCCCTTCCATATCCACTCTACAACCTCAACTTGAAGAAGTTGATGACTGTGACATAGGTACTAAAGAAAACCCTCGGGTAGTGAAAGTATCCAAATATCTATCCCCAGAAACCAAAAGTAAATACGCGGAGTTTCTTAGAAAGTACAAGGACATCTTTGCGTTGTCATATGAAGAGCTGAGAACCTATGACACCACTGTGATTGAACATAAGATACCCCTGAAGCCTGGTGTCAAACCATTTAGACAAAAACTCAGACAAATCAATCCTATTTTATTACCCGTGATAGAAAGGGAAGTCAAAAATCTCCTGGATGCAAAAATAATCATACCACTTAGATACTCTGATTGGGTAGCAAACCTAGTCCTGGTTAGAAAGAAAAATAGGGAAATTAGACTGTGTGTCGATTTCCGAAATCTAAATAAGTCCTCCCTCAAAGATAATTACCCCCTTCCCAAAATGGATCACGTTTTAGAAAAAGTAGTTGGGGCAAATAGGATGTCGATGATCAACGGGTTTTCCGGGTACAATCAAATTGCCATCAACGAACATGATAAAGAAAAAACAGCCTTCACCACCCCTTGGGGTACATTTATGTATGACAAGATGTCTTTTGGTTTAATGAATGCAGGTGCTACTTTCCAACGTGCTATGGATATCGCTTTCGTTGGCGAAAGGGAAAAATTTGTGGCTATCTATCTTGATGATCTAACCATTTTTTCTAAATCTGATGAAGATCATCTAATACATCTCAAGAAGATGTTTGAGAAATGTCGCAGGTTTGGTTTGTCTTTAAACCCCAAAAATTCTCACTTTGCTATGCAAGAAGGTAAACTTTTGGGCCATATTGTGTCTCCAGATGGAATTAAAATTGATCCTAAAAGAGTTGAAGTTATAGACACAAAAAATATCCCTAGGAATGTAAAAGACATTCAGTCATTCTTAGGAAAAATAATTTTTTTGAGGATATTTATTCCAAACTTTGTTGAAATCGTGAAATTGATCACAGATATGCTAAAGAAAAACAACAAAGTGAAATGGACAGCAGAAGCTAAATCATCATTTGCACACATCAAGAAGGTTATAAGCGAGGCACCTGTACTAGCAAGCCCTGATTATCTAAAGGATTTTCTTATTTTCTCATTCGCTTCCGAACACACACTTGCCGCGGTACTTCTCCAGAAAAATGAAGAAGGTTTCGAGCAACCGATATCCATTTTTAGAAAAAGTCTAAGAGACGCTGAAATCATATATGATATAATGGACAAACAAGCATATGCTATGGTGAAGGTGCTAAAGGCTTTCAGAACCTATGTGTTGCATTCCATGATAATTTTGTACGTACCCATCAGCTCCGTAAAAGACATTTTGGTTTAGTTCGACGGTGATGGAAAAAGAGGACGGTGGCTTGCCAAAATTCAAGAATTCGACCTAGAGATAAAACCAACGAGACTAGTAAAGGGACAAGGTTTAGCTAAACTCTTAGCTGAATCAAATTTCAGAGCTCTCGGAATAAATGGCTTATAGGGAGGTGAAGAGTATGTAGACATGAACGAGCTCGATGAACAAATAACTGAAATCATAATCGAAGAGAAGTTTTCTTCATCAGATTGGTACAAAGACATAGTGTCCTACATGTTGACCTTGAAGTGCCTGGGTGACTTACCCCCATCTAAAGCCAGAACGTTGAAGCTGCATGCGGTCAAGTACTGTATATCCAAAAGACAATTGTATTGGAAGGACCCACTTGGCTTCCTGTTGGTTTGTTTGGTTGAATCAGAAACAGAGAAGGTCATAAGCCAATTTCACGAAGGAGTGTGTGGAGGAAATCACTCCCGGAGGGAAACGACTTATAAGATCTTGAGGGCAGGATATTATTGGCCCAAACTTTTCTCAGACGTCAACACCAAGGTCTGAGCCTGCAACCCTTGCCAATTATTCGCAGGCAAGCATAAACTCCCAATGATGCCATTGGTTCCTGTCAAAATGGAAGTTCCTTTTCAGCAATGAGGATTAGATTTCATAGGCGAAATTAATCCTCATTCTAGCGCTCAACATAGATGGATCCTGATTTTTATAGATTACTTCACCAAATGGGTGGAGGCTATTCCAACTAGAAGGGCTACGGATTCGATGGTAATAGATTTCTTAAAAGAGAACATTTTGTCTAGATTTCGCTACCCCCGAAAGATAGTCACAGATAACACCCGGGCCTTTAAATCTATGGCTATGGTCAGTTTCTGCCAAAAGTACAATATCGTGCTTGGTCATTCCACGACATATTACCCCTAGGGAAATGGGTTGGCCGAGTCTTCAAACAAGATCCTAATCAATATAATTAAGAAATTATTGAACGAAAATAAGAAATCTTGGCATGTGCATTTGAAATACGCTTTGTGAGCAAATTGGATAGGAACGAAAAAGTCTATAGGCACTTCTCCTTTCCAAATGGTGTACGGGACCGACTTAGTATTACCCATAAATCTAGTGCTTCCCTTTATGAAACTTTGGCAAGATGAGAAGGAAGAACCAAATCATGTCACAAGAAGAATAAACCAACTGATTGAAGTCCAATAGCACAGAGCCGAAGTGGAAGAAAGGTTGCAGAAATACCAGGATGATATGAAAGCGTTATTCGATCGTAAGGCCAAAGACAGAGATTTTATCCCTAGAGATTTGGTTTTAAAATGGGATGCTAGCAAGGAAGACTTGGCGAAACATGGTAAATTCGATCACATCTGGTTTGGACCATTCAAGGTTACAGCTCCTGAAGGAAAAAATTTGTTTCTGTTAGAGAATTTGGACGGTAAAATCCTCAATGCCCCTGTCAACGGGCATTATTTAAAACACTATATGGAATAATTGGTTTCCAAAATCCCCACTGTATATACTGGTTTGTATTTTCTTTTTTATTTTCATAATTTTCTTTGGTAAGTTTACTTTCGTCAAAAATAAAATAGGTCGATGTTTTTTTTTTCTAGAAGTAGGAATACGAAATTTTCAATGCATTCAATTCTTTAAAGCCCTGATACTTTTTGTATTGTTCCCTTACAGGATCTTGTCTTGCAGCCCAAACAAGTGAAAGGATCAAACAGATGGCCATATATCGGAAGATAAATTCTCCAAAAACAAGTGATAGAAAAGATTTTCCGTTATTTCAAAAGAGAACGAAAAATGTAGGGCAAGGTGCGAATTCTAGAGAAGTCTATTTTTCAAACGAAGGTCTCTAAATTGTAGTGATGGTCTTGTAAGTGTGATATGTCACTAAAAGAACAAATTTTTACTCTGGGTCCTAAGAATTTCACCTAGATAAAGATAAGAGGTATTTAAAATAAGCAGAGAGAGTAAAGCATCTCCGAGAAAGGGTTCTAAGAGTTGGGTTTAATCCATGACCCCTGTTTTTCGATTTCYAGGTCTTTCTTCATCACCCCTTTCTACCCTCGGTTTTGCCTTCTTAAAAAGCCAAACATATTTTTGGGTTTCCCACAGAGGGAGTCTTAGCTTCGGAAGCTAGAAAACAGATCTTAAAAGGTAAGCCAGTCCTCATAACTTCTCATTCTCTGACTAAAYGAAGTTATGCATAGGCTGATCCTGACTCTCCTAGTTTTCTTAACAGTTTCTAAGGATTGAGGCTTACTCAAAGGAAGGCCCTTGGAAGTAATCTTTCCCTTTTTCCCTGTGGGCTAAGGTGCTTTGAAAGTTAAGAAAAGGTTGGTCTAGGGTAATCAAAGCAAGTTGACAAACCTCCACTGCAAATTTTACACAGATACCATCCCTGATATACTTACTACCACTGATTTCCCCCACTTCATGTTCAAAAAGTAAAATATAAGACAGATGGTGAAAGGAAATTCATATTTGATTGCCCCCATATAGTCCAAGAAGACGATGAAAGGAAATTCAGAAATGATTTCCCTCATCTCAGCATTTAAATGCATAATTATGATTCGAAGTGGTGAAAGGAAATTCAGTAAAAAGGGACAAATAACTTCACCGGGGTACTGAACAGGCTCGCTGGCAGTGAAGCAATATATGAGATATCTGTAAGGTTGTCATATGAAAATTTCACTCTACTCTGGTTACCAGCCTTTCCGAAACCGGATCTGCATCCCAAGTCCAGATAGGGCTCCCCAATTAAAAACATGAGATTTTATTCATTTGATGCAATCCAAAAGCCGCAAGATCTGTTGGATTTCCTAGGATTGTTTTGATCATCTTAAAGAAGACTTAAATTCAGTAGCGAGAAGGAGAAGATCATGAATGGGACTGCAACTGAGTTTACAACACATGGGAGTTTTGAAAAGCTTTTCAGAAGTAAAGACAAAATCTCTTTTTCCCTCTGTATCCCCTTCCTAAGAAAATTCTGCAAAAATAATCCTTTGACTCCATTAACCCAATAAAGGCACTAAGTCTACTCGTTCTCCTCGTCCCACAAGGAGACGAGGTCCCCAATTGGAGCCTATGTTGAAACAAATTTTAAAATTTTTATCTTCAAGACTAAAACCTTCCTTTTTCGGGTTTTGGCTTTTCATAAAGAATAACCCTCACTATAATTTACAAAAGGCCGGTACCGAAGTCCCGAAAATATTTATTCTTTAAATAATCGAAGGCAAAAAACCAAAAATATTTTTAAAAAATCCCGACGCTCTTTCTGTAAAGTTATTCTTAAAATCACGGTAATTTAAACCCTAAAGGAGCTGATTAATAATTTTTTTAAACCTTTAGGGATTCGGGTCTACTCAAACCATGTGTTTTCCTTACATATTGAATCATGAAATCCTGATCCCCGATTTCCCGAAAGAATGAAAGTTAGTTTAATCCTGATTAATTAATTTATTAATACGAAATGTAAGGCTTAATTTAATCTTATCGTGATTTCGCAATTTTGGGAATCAGGGTTTATCGATGACATACCTCATGTATCCACAATCCCTGAAACCCCGAAAGAATGGAAGTTAATTTTAAATCTTGATTAATTAATTCACTAATATGAAAGTTAATGATTAACTTAATCTTAGCGTGATTTCGCACTTTTCAGAATCGGGGTTCAACGATAACATACCTCTTGTCAACATGATCCCCGAAATCCCGAAACGCGAAGTCTCGACTCGTAATCTGTGTTTAGATTGAATTAACTATGTTTTAGAAGCATGATTGATGACAATCAAACTTCTTAGGTTTGTTCGTGTTTCGGTTTCTGTTGAATGAAATCTTCTGAATTTTGAATTCAAAAAGCACCAAAATACAACCATACTAATAAACATATAACTGATAAGACACTAATGCATATCTCAGAAATATTCTTTGCATTAAATTTAATTAATTACAGGTCAGCTACGTCAGTGTTTTCGTCATAAAATGAGTTTAAGGTGAATTAAAAGTCTTTGTTCCAAAACCTATGCTTGTTATGTATTTCGAAGGTAATTCACATTCGACCAAGCTCATATGCTTCTTTTCTGTGATAGGTTTTTCATCTGACATAAAACTATGGCACCAAAGAAAGCACCGAAGAAGAGTGAATATACAGAGGAGATGAATAACCCAGAAGGAGATATCATATCCGACACTATGCCACACGCCATCGACTCAATTAAATCATGGAGAGAAATCTATGAACTCCTGGATTACGAAATCAAAAATTCTCCTGCTGATTCTAAGAATCACCTTCGGGATATAGCATAATCAGAGCTTCATAAGATCGCAGCATGCCCTCGGCTCATGGCATACAACGACATGATCAATCGGGCCTTGGAGAAGGTCGATATCCCAACAAGAAGCATTTTAAACGATCAAGCGATTGTTGTTGGCTCACTCAGGCCAGAGCATATACAAGTAATGTATAAACTCTCACCAAATCCTAAGCACATTTATAATGTCGAATTTACAGCTGATTTTCAAACGAATGAGTGTACTAAGGCAGACCAAACTTATCCTGATTTAATCAAAGAATGGTGGAGATGTCCATCTAAATTTAGGGCCGATACCCATGGAATTTATGCCACAACATCTTTAAACAAGTACATGGTCTATGTAGCCATTATGTTGTGTAGACTCTTTGGGAAAAATAATCCCTGCCCATTTTCCCATAGAATGGGTAGCCTTTTTAGAAGAAGCATTAGAAGGATACACTTTTAACTAAAGCAAGCTTTTGTCTGATAACCTAGCTCAAGAGGTTTCAAATTACAGAGTTGCAATATCTAAAGGTCATCCAGTGGCCTTTTACATGTCGGCGTACATCATGGACGCAATCTGCTTTGTGACTCCATTTCCCCTGATGAATTGGAGTTGGAACATAACCTGCCTCGAACCCATTCATGAGTATCACTCTGTTTTATGGGAAGAAAATGCTAAGAATGTGTTTTACGAAATTTGTCAATTCATAGTAATTCCAATGCATAAAATGTTTTATGGCTGTGAACGCCCTCGCATTTCTGAGATAGTATCAAAAAACCTCAAAGCAATAGTCGACTGGTTCATTGATGAAAACTTCTCTTACATTAGGTTTTATGGGTGCTCAATCCCCCCTCATGCGCTTCCAAAATTCCTCCCAGACAGACTGGTATTGAGGGAGGTAGCACACCAAATAGTGAAAGGTGGTATTGGAATAGAGCTAAAGGCAGCTCAAAAGAAGTCCTGGCCAATATTCCCTGTACATATCGGGAAATTTTCATTGCTAAACCTAGGCCATTCTAAAGTGGAAGCCAAAGCACCAGAAGAAGTTAAACTGGTAAATATTGAACATAAAAAACATGACCCTTATCAACTAGTGAACAAACATTTGATGTACTGCAATATGAAAGTTTATGAACACGAAGAGTTTGTTTATGATAATATATTCAAAGAGATTAAATCCTATGAGGAGGTATTGAATAGGGTATGGGCCTTATCACCCGACTTATAGACTAGTTTCATGTCCTTCCAAAGGCACAGGGGAAGTTGTTTGCCAAAGATTTTGCAGGGTGAATCCACGACCCCCCCTCCAGAGAAGGAAGGTCCTCCCCCAGGTTTTGAAACAGATGCACAGGATAAAGAAAATACAAAGGGAAATATGAAGGAGATTGAAATGCCTTCACAATAAATAGAAGTTCCTCAGATAGAGAAATCAGAGTCAGGGAAAGGAAAGGAGTTCGAAACATCCCCAGAAA
The DNA here is from genome assembly GCA_032191745.1 of Picea mariana. Taxonomy (NCBI): domain Eukaryota; kingdom Viridiplantae; phylum Streptophyta; class Pinopsida; order Pinales; family Pinaceae; genus Picea; species Picea mariana. Next base: position 214,163 of record JASDQU010100731.1, on the reverse strand, counting down.
TCCCTGAGGATTTTCCCAAAAAAGTAGGAGGAATAGAATCAATGGAGCTTTGAAGTCCTATTACTTATTTGACCCCATTACAGTCTACCTATGGAAACCCCCAAGAGGGAGATCTTTATGTTAGTTATCTCGAACCTATTTCTAGGGATGAGATTCCTTCCTCTGATTACTTTTTCAGTAAAAAGAGGAAGGCTATCCTGAAACAGGAAATGCATCCAAGAGGAATCATGATGATAAAAAAGAACAAGATCATTGTAGATGGACAAAAACTTGAAGAGGGGGAATTCGCTACAGAAATAGCAAGAACAATGGGAGCCTTAGCATCGGCAAATTTATACTCTGTGGGTAATTTGAGAACTATGTTGTAGCAAAAAGATCAGATGATAGCTCAGCTACAAAGTCAATTAAACGTGACTGAAAGAAGTATCAGTTTGGAGATAAACAAGGGTCTAGAACCAGCCAGATTCAATGACATTCAAGAGATTCAAAAACTGAAAGCAAGCTTAGATGAAGCAAACCTAAAGATACAGGGCAGTCAAGCATAGGTCCCATAGCAAGAAGAAACGAATAGGAAATTACAAATTAAGATTAATTCCATTCAAAATCAAGTGGTAGAGATTGAAAGCTTCCAAGCTCAAATGTTGGAAATACATACAAAGATAGAAAAAGAGAAACAGGGAGTTTTATTTAAGCTGGAATTTATTCATAATTACTTTCAAGAAGCAAGTAAATCCTTGGAGAGTATTCTCCTGAAAGAGAGAGATGTGAAAGTAGCCAAAACAACTTTTCAAAAAGTAGTGGCACTTTCAGCAAAAGAGGAAGTCGGAGAGAATCAAAAGCTATCTGTTTTAGAGCAGATTAAAGGTGATATAATACTTAAGGTGTGGGAGGAAAACCTCGTAGAAAACGAGAGAATAACTAGAGAAGTTAATGACAATTGTCAAGGAATTTTTGACCTTTTAGATAAATCTTCATTGAACATTGGTAGAAACAATTGTCCAGGGTTGTTAGGAGAAATAAACATTGGTAAGCATCAGTTAAAATTCAAGGAGGATCTGGAAGAAATTCATGTAGAGATCTTAAAAATAAAGGTAATCAATGTCACTCAAATTGACAAACGGATAGTGATGCCGAACTTAAAGTTACAAACTGTTAAGTTCACGAGAAAGATAATCGAAGACCGTCTGCCTGAACTGCAGAAAAAGTTTTTCCTATTTGAGGTGAAAAATATTACAAAAGCTCCTAGAGTTTTGGTGCAGTTTCTAGGAAAATGTATTCGTTGTCTTAAAACAAAAGAAGGAAGTTCATCAATGAAGACATAAAGTATTATTTTGAAAATTTCATCATCGAAATTAATCAAATAAGATATAAACGGTTCAGTATTTCACTTTCATGTAACCGTTAGTCTTCGGAAGTTAGTTAATCACCAACAGAAAAGAAAAGTTGGGTGATCATGTATAAATATAATTTCACAAGACTGAGAAAGGGCTTTTTGTTTTTTGGGAGCCAATTGTATCAGAAGTTTTCCGATTTACTGTGATATAGATAATGCAGAAGAGATTCTGAATTCTGTCACCTTGAAGCTATTTGTTCCTTTACTCTGTTTTCAATATCCTTCAACATCTTTATTTTCATGTCTTTCTAATGAATGATCATTTATAGTTTAACTCAAAATTCTATTGTACTTTGAATTTATTTGATTATCTAATCATTTACAGTTTTTCCTCTGTGAATTCTATTAGCAGTTTCAAGACCTATAGGTCATTTGGATGGTTATATTTTATACTTCATTAGAAATCTCATTTTTCTCCTCCTGTTATGATATGAGATTCTTTCATGATTAAAGCCTCATATTTTTCAGCAACGTTACTTTTGTTATCATTTTACTATTCTCAAATTGTTTCAAGTATAAGAAATAGCCTCTACTGTTATTGTGTTATTATTTTGAGTTCCAAAATTCCTTTTCTATTTCATCTCTCAAAATTGAAGCAACAAATCTTAAAACATTTTATAATTCAATAAAATTTTACTCCCCATGACTGTCCCAAGTAATAGACATCCTAACATAGAACCTCGCCTACGGGATCAAACTAGCACTGATTTGAACTTATTTAATACTATCCTGCAAACAACAACTACCCAGGTCAAATTAGAACACTCATGGGCAATTATCGAGAGAGATATCAACATCCAAGAACAATGGGAAGCTAGACAGAGACAGTTGAGAAACCAACTCTGATTTACCTTTCACATTTGATTCTTACCCCTTGATTCTCTTTATCTTTTCGGATGCCTTGATGATATACTTTAGAGACTTAAAGTATAATCTTAGGAACAACATCTTTTTGGCGTCGTTGGCGGGGACGAAGAAACAAAAATTTTCCCTGGGAAGAATGACATTGACACTTTCTTTCTTTGATAGTGAACAAAGATAGAAAACCTTCTTAGGCTACCTTTATTTTTCACTTGGCGACTCCAAAATAAGTAAACTGACTATTAGCCAAAAGAACACCAGAAAGAACCCAGACGACAAGAAGACCTCGGTAGTCTCTGAACTGGAAAATATTTTCAAATCACGAAGATCCCTTAGACAAATCATTTCACCCATACATATTATTTTTCAACCTGATTTTACACAGTTGAATGTTAAGGAAACACTTGAGAGATCCGTCTCGCTTCCCCTTTCAAACAATACGTTCTCTTTTCCTGAAGAGTATACCCCAAAATTCTGTGAACCTTCTCCTCACACACTCCAAGTTTCAACCTCAAATCCATCAATGGCTGCACACAGAGGTACAGGAGCTGGAGGCGGTGCCCTAGGAGGACCAGCAGGCGGCCAAGCACCGCTTCCTAGAATCTTTTCTAAGGTAGCTTCCAGATATGCCCCCCTTGTCCTCCCAGTTCCCCTACATGACCTTCCCTAAAATTATATGAAAATCCATCCCAAATTTACAGGGGAAGGAGATTTAACCGCTCAAGAACACATAAATTTCTTTGACCAATTTGCCGACATCCTTGGAATCAAACATGAAGATGTCTATTCTAGACTCCTCGTTCAGACTTTCGAAGGATAGGTGAGGACCTGGTTCCAAGCCTTAGCTCCAAGATCTCTAAGATCTTAAGAAGAACTTGAAAACACATTTATAAGACAATGGGGGGAGAGGAGAGAACACCTCTATTACCTAACTGAATTCAAAGCCCTTAGAAAGAAAAAATCAGAATCAGTTCTCGAGTTCACGCAAAGGTTTAACAAGTTGTATAATAAAATACCGGTCGAGGTCAAACCTTCTTAACCCGAAGCAATGGTGACTTTTGCTAGAGCCTTTGATCCCGATTTCTCTCTATTATTAAGAGAAAGGAGATCAACATATCTCACAAAAATGAAAGATGATGCCCTAGAAATCGAATCGAACATGATGGCATCAGGGAAATTAAAAGCAAAAATAGATACCGGGAACAATGAAAGTAGGAAATTCAAAGAACAAGGTGGATCCTTGGGATCGGGTAAATCCTCGGGAGATAAAATAGACGAGATGGCTAGGGTAATTAGAGAACTTTCAAATAAGATCTCAAAAATGGAATTAGATAAAACAAAAAGGCATAATTTTCCTAGGAAGGATTTTAGAAGGAATCCTGATCCTTAGGCTCCACAGAAAACAATTAAGAATGAGGATCAAAAAATCCCAACCCCCTTCAAAAGTGAAAACTTTATTAGAGAGGAAGACCTAGAAGATTTTAAGAGTTAGATGAGGATATAAATAATCTTGGTGACGATAGTAAATCACCCTATTTATCAACACAAGATTACGAAAAATCCTTAAATAAAGAAATTAGATCGGAAGACGATGTTACCAATGGTACTTCTGAATATTTGACCTATCAGGGTATCGCTAATGATATTATAGCCGAACTACACGAGAAATACAATTTAATACCTAGGAACAAGAGTCTTCCAACCGCCCCAACAAAAAATATCTTGCCTAGGGGCGAAACTGATGAAGCGGCTCCAAAGGTTGTTGAGAAACAGACTGCAAAAAACCACACTATTGACACGCAACCTGTCAAGTAAAAGTCAGTAGGAACACCCGCCGTGAAAACACAAGTCCCTGTGAGTGAAACCAAATCCACACCATAAAGAAAAGATGAAAAGAAAGGAATGGAGGCCCCAAACATAGAGAGCGACAAGGCCCTGGGAAAGTTTAGTTTGGAAAATGAAATAAACAAAATAAAAATCCCTATCCCACTTGTCGAACTAGCTAAAAATCCCATATACAGAAAACAAATTGCCAAGATGATTAGCTTTTCAGAAGACGAAAGCCAATCTGATGTCATCAACTTACTTTTGTTATCATGCCAAGACGAAAGCAACGTTACTTTTGTTATCATTTTACTATTCTCAAATTGTTTCAAGTACAGGAAACGACCTCTACTATTATTGTGTTATTATTTTGAGTTCCAAAATTCCTTTTCTATTTCATCCCTCAAAACTAAAGCAACAAATCTTAAAACATTTTATAATTCAATAAAATTTTACTCCCCATGACTGTCCCAAGTAATAGACAGACTAACATAGAACCTGGCCGACATGATCAAACTAGAATTGATTTGAACTTATTTAATACTATCCTGTAAACAACAACTACCCGGGTCAAATTAGAACGCTCATGGGCAGTTATCGAGAGAGATATCAGCATCCAAGAACAATGGGAAGCTAGACAGAGATAGTTGAGAAACCAACTATGATTTACCTTTCACATTTGATTCTTACCCCTTAATTCTCTTTCTCTTTTCGGATGCCTTGACGGTATACTTTAGAGCCTTAAGGTATAAAATCAGGAACAACAGGTCCAATGACCACTTATCCAGCCCATATAGGCTCAACGTTGAAACCATGGCTCTGATACCAAATTGTACCATCCCCGACCAATATCACCATTGTCAGGCAATGCTACTGCGGAATATATACATACATAACATGCATTTTAATGAATTTAAAACACTTAACACAAAATTACTGCTACCATACAGATTCAAATGGAATAAATAGTAAGTCCACATGCAACGAAACACATTATACATTTCAAGTAACACAACATGCCTAACATACATAATTAAGCATAGAACGATACTTATCTTTTAACCGAAGTAAAACCACCAACTACGTGCAAACCTTCCATGAACCTCCCAGGCTTAGACCACATTGTTCATCACTCTCAACAGTAGGTCACCCCCGAGCTTGGACTAAACTCCACTGGTCAAGGGATTCCTAGGCTAGGCAAGGTCAATTGGAAGTCACATAGTTAAAAAATAAGGATTCTCTCCCGAGAGTCACTTATGCCCACTGCTCACAGACTCCCATTCCCCACATGTCTATCCCACCCCAGGAGTATGCACCTTCACTGTCCCACATTGCATCGACTACTCAACCTCCCTTTCCTTGGGCTTCAGCAATAGGCCGGACCGGAATTCTCATAGCTCTGTAGCAGCTACGGGACCCCCTCCAGGAGATCTCACTTCCTCAGCACACTCTCTCACCTGGAGAGAGTTTCTCACAGGCCTAACAACCTGCCTCTTCAACCATGGGCCTGACAACCTGCTTCTTCAGCCAATCTTCGAGTCAGTTCCAGCGAGGTGAGGATAACAACAACGGTTCATTGCAGCTCAGGAAACAGAAGACAACAACCCAAAAACGGTTAAGGTACGAACTTGGATTTGCAAGTGTGGATAAACTAGGTTCAGGGACAACACATGTCCTCTTTCCCTTCCCGTGAGCAGTTTTCTCAGGGGTGCATGAATATTGCAAAGGTCTATCGCAAAGGGAAAAGGAGACTGATGGATAATTGATAATGACAAGCGAACCCCCAACACAATTTGACTCTTGGGTTTTAACTACATGAGCCCAGGTCGACACGTGTATCCCTCGAGCTGCATGCACTCCATTTAGCATATGTTCCCTTTCCAGGAACTTAGGACAACACTCAATATGTCCACCTTAGCCTTCAGGAATTAATAATTAAATATTATTCCTTTAGAGGTAAGCCCCCTAGCTTAGCCCCTAGGCCCAAATACTTAGCCCCCTCCCTTACCCTACCTAGTAGAGCTTAGTCCCCCTTACTATTTCTTCGTGGTCGGTCTACACATAGCGATGTTTATATTTTATTAATGATCTTCATAATTACATATACAAAATTAGGCTCGTGGCCTTAATACCTAGGCTCTCTGGCCTAATAAACACATAAGCCCATAACTTATAATTGTTTGGCGCACCAGCCTACAAAACATGTTACAATTCATAGATACAACTGGGGCTCATCCTTGGGGATATTACATGTGCACCTGTCGTATCATAATCAATTGAAAAACAACCATGAAAATTGAAATCATATTGTTATCCACTTTTACTCTTTCACATCTTACTTAAGCCACTATCATCCATGTTGAAAACAAAAGAAGCGATAACATCAGAAATATGACTACAAATGAGCTAATATGTTTGAAGTACTTGCACGACATTAGCTTATCTTGAAGAAAAATATGATTGAACTTCCATTCTACAACCATCTCATGTTCGTTCTTAAGATCAATTGCTTTACTTGGCACAATTATAGGTGTGGTGGTTGCATAAGTTGTCTTCCTTAATTGTTCCATTGTTTGAAGAGATTGATTTTCTTTTATTTGATGAGCATGTACAACATATTCATTGCCTTATTTAGTTAAGTGATATTGATTTTGTTCCCTGTAGAATATTTCTTTGTGATCATACAAGTAAGGTTTTCCTAAGACCATTCCACATTCATTGAGCGGAACCACATCACACGTTACCTCATCCACAAAATTTGATGAAATTGCAAACTTTAAAGTGCATTTCTTTGTTATGTACAATTTATGATTGTTTGTTATCCATTTAAGTAAGTAAGGTTTATGATGTTGCTTAGTTGTCAATCCCAATTTTTTAACCACTTCCTCTGAAATCAAGTTAGATTGAGATCCACTATCTATCAATGTATCGATCTTAGTATGTTTCATTATCACCCTTATGTGAAAAACTTACTTCTAGAATCATATCCATCACCAATTTTACTTGTCAAACCAACTATTGTGATTTTAGTCTCATCACCTAAATCATATCCCAAGTATGTTGGTAGTGTTGTTGTTGCAATTGTTTTCCTCCCTTTCCTTTCTTTGAACCACTTCAGTCTCTGATCTGGATGCAATTTCCAGCAATGGTCATCATTATGCCCTTCTTTCTTGCAATGCTTGCAAGAGAGCTTATCTTCCTTTCTTATCACTGAATTTTCTTTCTTTCCATTCCCCTTCCTTTTGTCCTCTTTCCTTGAATTCGATTCCCTTGATACACCAACTCCAATTTTCCTTTATTCAATGTATGTTGCTTAAACAGAAACCTCATCAAGATTAGTAGGTCCAAACATAAGTATAGTGTTATGAAAATGTGCAGGTAAACCTCCTATATACTTCATAAGAGTTTATTGGGTATGTAATGGAATGTTTAACATTAATTCCATCTTACGAAATTCATCTGTGTATTCTCTCATTGTTTGTTCCTTTCTTAGTTTAAGACTTTTCCATTCAATTAAATACTTATCTTTATAACCCAAAGAATAAAATTTCTTTCTAAGTGTAAAAACAAAATCTTTCCATTATAGAAATACATTACCATCTTGTTGCATACCATTTTGCAACTCACTCTACCACCAGATGAGTTTTGTGCTTGCAAAATGAAGTGATTCCAACATGATTTGAGTTTCCTTATCCTTGATTCGTTGCACACTGCAATAAACTTCCATCTATTTGACCTAGTTATCAAACCTCTTAGCATTGACTTCACCATCATACATGGGAAATTCAGATTTCACATCAAGCTTAAGTAAAGGAATATCATGTTTATGGGAATGGGAATGTTTTCTTGCAGTGGATTTAGAACTTGTACTTGAAGAAGAAGAAGTTGATGGAGAAGAAGGAGGTGAAGGATGAGGTTTAGGAGGATCCTCTCCTTCTTCACTTTTGTCTTGTTTGGAAGATTCCCCTTGGAAAGGCCTCTTATGGTCCAAGTAATCCTCATATAATACCTTTACCATCTCATACATGGTGAATACAGTCTTTTGCAACTCTATCTCGTTGTGAGACATGCCTTCTTCCGATCCCATCTCCTCACTTTGAGAATTCCTCTTTCTCAATCCAATCTCAGGATATCCTACTACAAGCTCGCCTACAACACGACTCAACTTTTCCCTAGTAATCATGCAAAATCAAAAACCAACTGTCAACCTACTCTAATACCACTTGATCCAAAATTGATCTTTAAAGACTTGCATAAGTTTTAAGCATGTGTTCATTTACCAATTAGGAATTAATGAAAGAACAAGAATTTAATGAGATATTATAGCATCCATAATAAAGAAATGTAGATCATAATGTAAGCACAAAGAACAACAAACCATAAAAACAAAGTTGTTAATGGAGTTCGACAAGATTGCCTACGTCTCTGGGCCTTTGTCTTAGTGGGTGAAGCTTTCTTATTTCTCTTCAATGATTCAAAAGTACATCCAAAAAGTGTCAAAAGGATTACAAACTAGTTTGTTTGTGTTCTTATCAACCTCAAGGATCCAACACAATTAACGACACTAAAAAAGGTTGAGTATAGCTCCTGGAATTGGCCCACAAAGTTTCCCTCCTTAATGGATTCTCTGTATAAAAATGGCTTTGGATTCCAAAATATTCATCATTTATCTTGTTATGAACTTCTCTAATTCTTCTAATAACCCCTGGTTTATATATATTTTGAGTTGGTATCAACCTCCTAACATTCCCAAGATCTGGCCTCAGATCAGGCTCCATATCCCCCAATAATGGTTGAAATCCATTAAAAACAGGTTGAAAATCACAAAAAAATATGACATATGGTTTAAAAACCCAAATTTGGGAAAATGGAGGTGCATACTCGCTTCTCTCCAGGCTCTGGTCATGTGGAGGTGCTATGTGGCCACGAGCCAATCATCCAAACCCCTAAACCTTCGCCCTATGTCTTGTGTGAATGCCATGTGGCTTCGGGCTAGTGCTATATTATTTGTGCTTAGTGCTTAGCCCCTGGTCTTTTGGTTCTATTCATATGGAAGGAGGTCGTATAAGGCACCATGTTGTAATTTTTTTCTTCCCCCAGTGTTACCCATGATTTTGGTCATCATGATGGTGTATTAATGATGGTGTACTTAGGCTCTTCATAAGAACTTTTTCCTAAGAAAATTTACTTTCATCTCTTCCCAGAAAACTCACTTTTGAAGAGGGTTCACAGGCTGCTAATATATTAGGGTGTGAGAATGACCCATTATCGTAGGCTGCCTTAATCTAGGGTGCGAACTTCTCGCACTGTGATGAATAGCTAGGGTGCGAACTCATCCTAAAGCATGGAAAAAGATGAATTCTCGATGGTTCTAGAAGGGAATATTCTAGAAGAATGGGTTGGCATTCAAATGGTTATCCTTGTACTAGATTCCCTTATATTGTGGGATCATTCTTATCTAAGAAACCATCTCAGTCTCTCCTATATATTGAGGAAATTTTCATGGAAAAGGTTAAGCAAGATTCATTGGAGAATTGGTGAAAGAATTGTGTGAAGGACTTAGCTTGAACAGAAGCTTGAAGACTCTAGCAAGTCTATTAAGAGGATTTGATCTTCTTCATTAAAGGATTGAGCAAGTGTGTGTGTTGGAGCCAAGAGCCATCAAAAGGAAGCTTGCAACTTCAAGGTGATCAGGTTGTAATATTTACTTTCAATTAATATGATACAGTGGCATGTCCCTTTCCCATAAAGCTATTCTCACTTTATTGTGTAATTCCTTGATCATACACATAAGTTGACAGTTGAATATATTTTGCTATCTTCACTTTGGTTGGTTTGTGTTGTCTTGGTATTGACCTCACGAGAGCACCGGAGTGAAGCGGGAGCAATAGAGACCCTAGGAAGCGATACTAAGGTATGTTACTTGTTCCTTCCTACTAGTTAATTCAATGGTCAAAACTTAGGGAAAGAGTCATGTCATGTCCTGTTTTGTTCTAGATCTAGGTGGATCTAGGGAGATCTGTTAGTGACCTACCGATTAATCCGATAACAAAATTGGTGACTCCACTGGGGATTATAACCCGTTTTCTTTGTGGTTTTTGGTATTTTCCTTGGCCATTTGTTCTTGTCTTACTTTTCTCCGTTCATATCAATCTCTGAGTCTTCAGGATACCTTGATAGACCCTTTGGGTCCAGAGGCCTCCTCAAATTTTGTGTCTTTTTCCAAAAATTTGACTAGTTTCAGACATTCTCGCACTACACTCCATAGTATCCTGCAAGAATCTATAGAGTTCGCACTCTACCTTTAGGTTCAGTGCGAGGTTCTCGCACTCTGCTCAAAGCTCACCTACGAGAATCACTAATTCTCGCACTGTGTAATATTGCCATCCTGCGAACTCATTTTTTCAAAGTTTTTGATTTGATTTTTTGCATCTTTAACTGCCCAAATCAATTTAGGTGCCTCATAAGAGTTTCTTGGACCATTGATTGATGTTCTTCTTGTCTTCGTTTTCGTGCATGAATAGTCTTAGGATTTCCAAGGCTTTTCTTGTTGCTTCTGTCTTGAATTTCATTTCTTGACTTTTCTTGGCAAAGCTATACTCTCTGATTTCAGAATCTGAGTGTGTTTGATTGGTTAAGAACCGGTGATCGATTGAAAGTTGAGTTTTGTTTGTCTTTATCATTTTCCCATTGTTTGAAAGATCATTTTTCTTATGCAATTGAAAAGACTAGATTGGTTTGCTTGTTATTTTTGTTTTCATTGAAGGAGTGGTTTGGGTTTTTATCATTGCTTGTTCATTGGTTTTTTATTTTTTGTACTCTCACTATCATGGTGTGGGTCCTTTTTGAAAAGTGAACAAACATTTTTCTTTCAAAAATCATTTTCGTCTTCGAAAACATTGATAATCAATTGTTGAAATTATTGACAAAGAAGCAATAGAGAATTGTTATTGATGTGTGATTTGTTGCATTTGCATTTTAAAGGAAATTGTGTCTTGTAGTTCAAAGTTTGATCCAAAAAACTTCTCTCCCCTTCCCATACGTAGGATTCATTGAACGAAAATTGCTATATTTCATTCCCATCCATGCATCGTTGGGTCAAAGTCTTATACAACATCAGTTTCGTCTCCATTTCCTTTGAGTAAACAACAACTCTTAATAACATTGCGCAATTGTAAAATTTACTTAGTAACTCTTTTCTAGGGCTCTATTACACCAACAGTCAGCTAGGTTAGCGCTTTGGAGTAGGAAGAGAGATATATTCTCCAAAGCACAAAACAAACAATAGAATCTTGTTTTAGGGAGTGTTAAATTCCATTTGCAACATCTTGTCTTGGGAAGTCCTTCTCACACAAGGGTCAAGCACAAGGTCACATTGATATTGGCAGAGTTACTCACTCTGCTTTGTTGATATCAGTGTAGAGATTGCACGTATTACGGGGATCACTCGGAGGTATACCCACAATGATGAGTGGAAGCCTTTTGAGTTGATTTTGGGCTAGATACCCTACCCTTGCGTGTGGATCGGACTATCGACTGTCCCCCCAGGCTTTATTGTTGTTGGTGGTAACCTTAGTGGCCTATCTTTCTAGGTTCTTACACGAGGTGACTCTGAAGGGGAAAGTCTTCACAGTACCTAGAATTGATGTTGACCAAACTCACTCGGGCTCCTTGGAGGGTATACCCACGATTATGTGTGGGAGCTTGCACCAGGGTGTAAGTCTGTTAAGTAGGTCATCAGCATAACTTTTCCACTCTATCCCAGCCCCTTCTCGTCTCGTTGTTGCGACATTGGATTTCATCACCAACTAGTGACTTCAGAATTAGAAGGTCTTGTTTGCTTGGTGTTGGTTCCTAGATTTTGTTTACTAGCGCGTGTTGTTTGTTTCTCAAAGTTGACCATAAGATTTTATTTGTGAAGTTTGTCACTCATTTACAATAGCTCCTCCACGTCGTTCACATAGAATGCAGGGTTTATCTCCAGAGCATCTGGAAGGTTATCAACCCTTGCCTACAAGTACACCTGAGGGCTCTCCTCGGCAAAGTGAAGTCACAATCATCACCACACCACAAGTGGAATAAACTGACTCTCTAGAACATTTTCGAATTACAAATACTCGAGAGGACTTTTAACTTCACCCTGCTTCTAGGTGAACATTTATACGATTGAATTCTTCCGGAGACTTAGTTGCTACATCTTCTGGATCACCAGTTGGACCCTTTCCAGGCGTAGAAGGCCAAGATCTTTTTTGTTCTACAGGTGTTTTCCAACGGGACCTTTTTGGTCCAGATTCACCTATGATTTCCGAAATCAACCCACCTATGATTTCTGAAATATCTAGTCCAGAGACAGTACAGTTGACTACTGCCTATCACTTTATCGTCCCTGCTGAAATGGCCCATCTCACAGATACTACAAGTGTTCCAACCGGGTTTACTGCGGTTATTATTGCTCCCATCAACACACTGTGAACGCCCAATGTCACTCTGACACTACCACATGGGTACCGTGCGTTGAATGCTTCCATTAACACTCCTACGCAAATCCCATCTGGCTCTCCTGGTGGTCCTTCTTCTTCTGGGCACTCTCTTCCCGGTTTTATTCCAACACTCCCTCAATTTCCTTTTGGAGGACCTTCTTCGTCTTCTACTAGCAGTTATTATCCTAGTGTCTCTATTCCTTCATTCACACCAAATTACCATATTCCTGTTGGTGGACAATTTCACCAAGGTGGTATGACTCAACCCCCTCTCAGCGGGCAAATTCCTTTTGGAACGCAAATCCCAATTGGAACACAACCACCAATTGGAACATTGCCCCCAATTGGAACACCACCTTCGATTGGAGGACCGACCCCACCTTATGGGAAAAACATACCTCCCTCCTTGGCCCAATATTGAAAACAGTTGATACAACATCCTCCTCAATCGACTGGAGGGCAGGAGTTTCCAGCTGCGTCCGTGATACCCCCTAGTATGGGCCAACCATATCTAGGTTCGTTCAATCCCATTTGGGGGGCGAATTCTCAAACTCAAGTCCTTGTTCCAAGGTATAATCCTGTGAGATACTATCCTCTCCAACCACCACCGAATCTGCCTGGGTCTTCACACTATATGCAGAATGCTTATGGTCCTACTAGTTTGCTGACACCAGTACCCGCAGGTGAATCGACATTTACCCTTTATCACCACTTTGGATCTTTCATATTTGTCAAGGATTTTAAATGATCATATTCGTCACTCTCCCCAATGGCCTTCTATACCAGCCAAGCTTCCATCGGACATTCATAAATTCGACGACAAAGTGGGAGAGGACCCAAACAATCACGTTATGAATTTTCACCTATGCTGCTCATCCAACTCGTTGATGGATGACTCTATTCGTTTATGTCTTTTTCAACGAACCCTCACAGGTTCTGCTGCGAAGTGGTATATCAAATTTCCATGAGGTTTCTTCTCTGATTTGAACACCCTAGCTATGGATTTCCTTGCGCATTACCAATTACCAATCTGTTATGACACGGGGACCGAGATTTTGACTTCCTTCAAACAGAACAAAGCCACTCATATATCTAATCACATCCATGAGTGGCGAAGGAGATGACATCTCATCAAACTTGAGCTCCCCGATCAGTTGCTGGCAGACCGATTCACAAAATCATTTGTGAACAACATCGGTTGTGACATTGCCATGGGTGGTGTAGTCACGAAAGAGTAGGCTATAAGTCATGCTCAATATCTTGACCTCGTTTACTCACAAACGAGAACCCTTTACGACTTACTACCAGACTTACCTTGTCCTTCTACTTCCATCACTTCAACTACTCCAGCTGCCTCGCATGCAGCTGACAGTGTGATTGGTACTTTCCAAGCCTAACCACATTCCGCTTCAAGTGCAAACCCCAAATCTGCTTCTTCTAATGTTCAAAATGCTCCATCTCCTGCCCCTCCCACTGGCAAGACTTCTAAGGTAAATGCAGTTCAATCTACCCCTGCCGGTAAAACAAATCTAAAAAGAGAAGGGGTAAGAATAAGGAGGGAAAAAATACTTCTCAAGCAGAGCAAACCAAAACTACCCCTGTTGACGATCGGGATAAGCACAAACCTTGATACCCTTGTCTTATCTATGGTGATTATCACTACATGAAGGATTTTCCACGACGTGTCGAGGTCACTAAGTTCCTTCAAGGAGCTCCAAAACCACCTGCACTGGTCGCTTTGTCCCAACCCTTCCTGTCTCAACAACAGGCTCAGTTGGTCATCCATGACCAACCCTCATCTTCTACTACCTCCTATGTTTTGATGTGTACTGGCGATTCTAAGCAGAGTGATGTTGCGCTCACTACTCGAGCCAAAGATTATTCTCCCTCTAAGGAGAAGGTTGATGATTTACCCCCTTCCTTGGTACAACCCTCTCCCGCGACTCCACCTACCCACGGTCCTCTTCATCTTGAACAACCAAGTCTCGACATAGTTCTGCGACCCCCCCCAAAGGGAATCGTTTGGAAATCAGCTTTCAATCCTCATGCTCGTGCAACCCAGAACTACAGGATTGTTGAAGATCTGGCCCAAGCACCTTCTATGATGTCAGCCCTTGAAGTCCTTCAAACTTGTCCCACACAACTGAAGGAACTGTTGAAAGATATCAGTGGAATCAATCTGACGGATACGAATTTAATAATCTTTGACTTGGAAGATCACATTCCAGGGTTACCCCCTCAACTTGCGTTCCAGATCCAAGTCATTGTCTCAGACAAAAACATTTGCCGAATCATTATCGATGAGGGTGCCTCGACATGTGTTATGTCTCTTGCTTGCTGGAAAGCCATTGGCTCTCCTTCTTTGAATGAATCCCAGAACACTCTTAAAGCCTCCAATGGTTCCATTTTTAAGCCCTTCGGTGTTCTTCCTTCGTTTCCCATCACGTTAGAAGGAAAAATGGTCCAAGTCGAAGTGGAAGTCTTTGACGCTCCCCTTGATTACAATCTTCTTCTTGGCCGCAGCTGGATCGATTCCATGCATTCAGTTGTGTCGACCCTTTTCTGTGTCATACATTTCCCACATCACGGAAAGGTTGTCACCAATGACCAACTAGCCTTCTTTAATTCTAATACTCGTACCGACAACGTACCATTTATTGCTAAAACCCCACCGGGTTATGAGAACGTTGGGGTAGGCCTTCTTAAGGACTCTTCGTTAATGGGTACTTTCCCCATTCCACCACCCGATGTTCCACGCTCGTCTGTTGCTTCCATCAACATGATATCCACCTTGCCTCATGAACTTCCTATGTCTCATGACCCCTGGATAGTACCTGACCCTGGAGATCATCTTCATTACGGTGACTCAATGTCGTTAAGTTCAGTCGAATCCACCTATCAAGTCATTCAATCGGCAATGCCTTCTCCCCCCTCTCTTGATGCGTTGTCTCCTGATCCTTTCCATGTCATTTTTCCCACAGATGAGATGATCATGTCTGTCATGGAGGACACCCCTTGGGATGATGGGCATCATCATTCCATCCTCTTTCTAGAGAAACATACCATTGAGAACTACCAACGGATTTCGACCCCGTCGACCGTTGTCGTCATCTCAACCGTTCCCGAGTCTGCACACGATGTGTTTTCCGAAGGGAACTTAAGCAATATCTTTCCCACTATTCCCCTTGACATATCCATCAAACCTGGGATTGTCGAAAATGTCCATATCGGAGCTTCATGTTCTTCTAACGAAGTCGTCACCTACACATCCCTTTTCAAAGAGTTTCATGACATCTTTGCATGGAGTTACGAAGAAATGTCGGGTATCGACCCTGAGCTTGTGATACATGAGATAAAGACATACCCCGACGTTAAACCCATCCGGCAACGCCTTCGTCCAAATCACCCATGTAAAGCGGCTGCTATCAAGCTCGAAGTCGAGAAACTTCTGAAAGCCGGCTTTATTTATCCGGTGGCTCTCACAGACTGGGTTTCCAATCTTGTCCCGGTTGACAAGAAACAAGGCACAATTTGTGTATGTGTTGATTATAGGGATATCAACAAAGCTTTTCCCAAAGACAACTTTCCTACCCCCTTTGTCGATCAAATTGTCGATGACTGCGCCGGAAGTGAAATCTTCTCTCTCATGGATGGTTTCTCTCGGTATAATCAAATCAACATTGTTCCTAAGGATCAACATAAGACTTCTTTTATTTGTCCTTGGGGTACTTTTGCCTATCGGAAACTTCCTTTTGGTCTTAAGAATGTTGGCGCTACTTTTCAACGTGCTATGTCTTATGCTTTCCATGATATCAAGCACATCGTTCAACCATATTTGGACGATTTACCCGCTCACTCAATGCACCGAGTCAATCACTCAAAACACCTCCGAGCCATTTTCGTCCGCTATCGGTTCTACCGTATACGTTTGAATCCTCATAAGTGCATTTTCTGCGTGGAATCCGACCGCCTTCTAGGTTTTATCGTTTCGCGTCAAGGGATCCAGGTGGATCCTTTAAAGGTTGAGGCGATCCTTAATCTCCCTCCTCCTTCTACTCTTCGCCAGTTACAAAGTTTGCAGGGGAAAGCAAACTTTCTTCATCATTTTATCCAAAATTATGCCAAGATAACTCGTGGATTTACGCGGCTCTTAAAAAAGGGTTCAGAGTTCGTCTGGGATACCATTGCCAACAATGCTTTCGAAGCTTTGAAATTGTCCCTAACACGTGCTCCACTTCTCTTTCCCCCCGATTACAGTCGCAATTATTTCCTCTACCTTGCTGCCTCGGATTACACCATTGGTATGGTTCTCGTCCAAGAGGATGATGCTAACGACGAACATGTTATCTACTACTTGATTTGAAGTCTAATGCCTACTGAAATCAAGTATTTACATGTCGAAAAACTGGCCTTGGCTGCTGTTCAAGCCGTCCAACACTTCTGGCACTATATCCTCTCGCGCAAGACTACATTGATTTCTCACTGCAACCCTATGCAACACATTCTTACCCGTCAATTTATAATGGGAAAATACTCCAAATGGATTGTGATTCTCCAGGAGTTTGACTTGGAATTCGAACGCGCCAAGTCCAAGAAGTCCTTAGTTTTTGCTGAGTTGATATGCGACTTTCCCCATTCTGAAATGGAAATAGTAGTAGCAGATTCATTACCCAATGAATCTCTTTTCCTTATCAGCATAGATGATCTTTGGTATGGTGATATCAATATATATCTCCAAACCCAGACTTTCTGGCCAACTTTATCTAGTACTGACCGACGTTGCATACGCTATCAAGCTCATCAATACATTATCCTTGGGGATACTCTTTATCGTCGGGGGATTGAATCTATTTTTCGACGTTGCCTAATGTTCGACAAAGCCAAGAAAGCTCTAAATGACTACCATTCTGGAGCATGTGGTGGTCACATGTCTGCATATGCTACTTCCCAGAAGATCTTACAAGCAGGGTATTTTTGGCCTTCTTTGTTTAATGACTGCATAATCACCGTTCCGAAATGCCATGCTTGCCAGACCTATAATCAGAAGATCCGGTCACATCCCGCTCCTCTTCACCCTGTGGTCTCAGTTGGTCCCTTTGCAAAATGGGGCATCGATTTCATGACATGTCACCCTCACTCGGCCAGGGGGCATGGTTACATTATTTTAGTCGTCGATTACTTTACGAAATGGGCCGAGGCGATGCCAACATTTGAAAACACTAGAAATACCGCAACATTATTCATTTTTAATCACGTCATAGCCCGTTTTGGTGTTCCCCAAGCTATTGTCACTGATCACGGTAGCCACTTTAGGAATTTTATGATGTCCGAACTTACTGAAAAGTTGGTTCTTCGCCATGATAACTCAATGCCCTATTATCCACAAGCCAACGGTCAAGTCGAAGCAATTAACAAAGTTCTCATAACTATGCTCCGACGAATGATAGGGATTCATAAAACAAGTTGGCACACAATGTTGTTTTCAGCATTGTGGGCATGCTGGACATCCGTCAAGTCCACTACTGGGTTTACACCTTTCCGGTTAGTCTATGGAGTGGAAGCCATTCTCCCGATTGAATGCGAGATACCCTCTTTAAAACTAGTTGTTGAAATCCTACCAAAAACTTTTGCTGAGGAAGAATGTCTATTATATCTTATGTGATTAGACGAAACTCGACGCGATGCCACCCTAGTCATAGAAGCTCAGAAAAAGCGTGTCAAGGCCCAATACGACAAACATGTCAAGCCTCGCGTTTTCTCTGAAGGTGATCTTGTTCTTCTCTATGAACAAGATCGAGATATGTTAGGAGCTGGGAAATTCGAAGCCATGTGGCAAGGTCCTTATATCGTTCGACGAGTTTTGGAGAAGGGAGCTTATGAGTTAGTAGATTACAATGGCATCCCTTTGAGTGAACCCAGGAATGGATTGTACTTGAAGAAGTACTATGCATAAAATCATCTGTGCACGAGTACTTGTATTTTTATTGTATCATACTTCTTATGTGTTATTGTATCTTGTTTTTGTCGTTATCTGGTCTCTACCCTTATGTGACGTTGTGTTTGATTTCCAGATGTCAAAGTCTTCGCTACCCTATATTGGCTTCGCTGATGGCACTAGCCGTAGTACTCAGAACCTTGCTTCCGCTACATGGGCAATTTATGCCCCTACAAACGAACTTGTCTCCTTACGAGGTGTGCTCCTTGGCTGTGCGACCAACAACATTGTAGAGTATAGCGCCATTATTGAATTATTGGTTGATGCTATCTCGCTCGGAATTTGTCATTTGGTTGTGCGACTCGATTCGCAGCTTGTAGTACTACAGTTAAGTAATGTCTATACTATTCGAAGTCCTACTTTGTTACTTTTTGTATTTGCGAATTCGTCTCTTGGAACATTATTTTGATTACATTGAATATCAACATATTCCTAGATGTCTAAATACATTAACAGATGCATTGGCTAACTATGTATTAGACAGACATTTGAATCATTTATAAATCAATCACATCAATGTTCACACAACACATGATAAACTGGTAGAAGTCGTCTGTATATATAACGAGCAAAAGAGTTTTTTACAAAAATTTTTGTCCGAAGACCAAAATATCAAAATTTGAAGCTCATAGCTTCTATAAAGTGACATCATGGATGACATTCACGGTAACACACAACTGCCCGAGCAGCCCTACGGAGCAGTCGACTCATGGACCCTGACACCCCTACTGTATGACACTGATCGTGTCTGGAACCTCTTCAAGAGGCATGTCTGGAATATCTGTGGTCAAGCCCTCTAGGTTTTGTTCCACTACTTGATAATCCTTGGCATATTGTGTCATTGGCACTACCTCTCCTCGCCGCTGAATGGGAGAAGTACCAAGACGTCGGAAAGGTCCAACATCTGTGTCATCAACAACGAATTTTGTATTTAGTCTTTGGATGAACATATAAAAAACATTTGAATATGATTAAAATTCACAAAAACATTTAAAAAAAAATGTGTGTACTTCTTACCAAGTTCCCCCCACTGAGCATCCTCTGGCAGTACTAAGTCTGGATCTCCTCGGAAATCCAACCCGGCATAAGCATAATCGTCAACCATCAACATCTGTGGTTGAAGCCAGTCAAAGAAGGTATCATCATACTTGATGATTAGTCTAGCTACGTGTCAGGCCATGAGCCGACACCATCTCAACAGCCTTGGATCCCTGGGAGCCGATAAATTCCACTCAACCTGTAGCCTCAGTAATGGAACTCTCTCAAGGAAGAAGGACACTAACAAAGATCCATACCCGATTTTCTTCAGGTCGCCTCGTCTGCATTTGATCAATTTCTTTTTCATACTACGTAGCACAACATCTGCCCAGTTGAAAACTCGAGGTTCAGTACACTCTATAGCATACTGGAAGTAACTCTGTAGTGCCATGTGAGGAGCGGATCTCCCCGCCATCCGAGCTATGGTGAACAAGATAGTACGGAGGGTCAAATCTCGTACCCCCCAAATAGCTACTTTTCCTTTCTTCCTCTCTGCCTCGGGAACACAGTGTATGCGGTAGTACTCACTCATGGGCAGCCCACCACCTCTACTACCAGTCAGGCTCACATGGTACCCACGCCGTGACAGTCCAGTCAAGAAGTAAATGTCCTCAATATCTAAGGACAGTGTGTGGAACCCCACATGAAATACCTGCTGATCGGGATCCCACATACGCACGAGGTACTCTAATAACCTGACTTGGGTCGTCATGCCCGAGATACGAAAGTACTTTAGAAGGCCACAGTTTCTCAAAGCAGTAATAGTGGGTGGATGATTTCTGACAATAGCATTGTCTTCTTCGTGCTCCCTTTCGTGCCATTCAAGAACCATTTTGATGGCCAATTACTTGCATAAGAAGCACAAAAAGAGGATTAACAACTCTATTCATGAATTGGTTATTTTTTATTGAGTAAATTCTTAAAAAACTTTTGTGCTTTGCGGTTCTCATAGGTGCCCTTTGGGCACAGTGCGAGAACCTCGTAGGCTGTTGTGGGCTCACCTGCGAGAATCACCCATTCTCGCAGGTCCCATGTAGCCCACCTGCGAGAATGGCTGAGCGCAAGTAGGGATCATGAAATCAACTCAAAAAATGAATTTTAATCAATGAAAATGCAAAATTAAACCATGAAAGAGTAGAAGACAAAGAGCCTACCTCATTGTCGCTGACGTCTCGCTGAATGGACGCTCGTAACTCCCGCAATCTGACGCCGAACTTTGAGGGTAAAAGAGGGGTTTTTGAGCTCAAATAGTGGAAAAGTGAAAATGGTATGGTAAAAAGAGTTTTACTCATTTTTATTTACTTTTACCATGTTTTTTATAATTATTTATCTATTAAACCCTAATCCCTAATATTCTTTTGAGTGTAACTTTTGCAGGCGTAACGACTTTGATGGTCATGTACCGGGATGCGGACATAATTTTTCTTTTTTCATCCATGTTTTGATTGTTTTTATGGTTTTTGTATAAAACCTCGAGTGTGGTCTTTGTCCGTTCTTGCGCTCGAAAATACATGAGAACGCGATCGAGCATACTTTTATCAATTTTTCGGGCTCAACAAGGTTATATGAAAAAGGAACCCCCCTGGAGTCCTCTTTAATCTCTTTTCAGACTCTCTAAACATGAAAAGATAGCCGAGCGACCTTGCTATTTTCACGCTCGATAAAGTATTTGAAGAAAGCATCTGGTGAGCGATAATTTATCTCTTTTTCGGTCTCATCGGACTATTTTACGAAAAAGGAACTGAGAGAGTTCTCTTTTACGTGTTTTTTCAGACTCTATAATCATGAAAAACCTTCAAGTTTTCTATCTTTAGACTCGTTAAAAAAACATCGACGGACCCATAATGGGACTGAACCACTCCTTCTTAGGGTTCGTTAAACATACTCCGAATGACTTATCCGAAGGATAAGCTTATATCAACAAGCAGATGTTATCCTCCTCAAGTTTGCATAAAAATAAAGAGGTACTCGCCAGAAATGGTGGGGGAAAATTTGGGAAAGGGATATGTTATCATCTTCGTATTGATTGGTAGTAAGTGTCTCTCTTGAACATGACACCCCCCATTCATTATATTTGAATCCAGTTTGGGAAATCCATTTGTCTCTCATTCGATTTGCTACAAGGTCATTCCCTGTGTCGTCTTTGAGTCAATGCTGCCAAATCATTGGTCGTGTTGTTCATATGTTCAAGAGAATTCCATCTAAAACCTCTATTGAGTCGGCCATCTGCAGTTGTCCATTCTCTCCATGTCGGCCTTCCCTGTGTCCAGTTCAATTTACATCATACTCTGTTTCACCTTCAAAATCTATTACTCATTTCGTGTCATTGATGGGGGATACATCAAGGCCCTCCTATGACGAGTTTTGTTCCATCGACTTCAGCTCATTATCTAGAATCAAGACTTAGAAAATCTTTGGTACCTTGGAGCTTGCATGCCTCAATGGCAGGTTTCCTCGCTTTCAACAGTGGGTTTACATCATTGACCCCTGATCAAAAGATTCCATCGGATGTTCAACTTCAACTCATTCATTCACACTCGATGGATCGTACTAGAGTACCTTGGGAGTCATTGACATCAATGGTGATTTCCCTTGCGCTTTTTAATGGTTTCATCAATGAATGGTAATCAAGTGGTTTCTGCCATGTTCAACTTCAACACATGTAATCACATGGTTAGATTCGTACTTTGGGCGACGAGATTGAAGACCCTGGATATCATCTCTTTGTCCAGGTTGCGATGGAGAATGTATAATCTGTGACACATAGATCAACTGTGTATGTCTCGTGGCTATGTCGTCTCAATTTGAATTTTTTCGCATAGATCCATAGTGTATTCCTGGTGGCTATGCTACATTTTGATGGCATGGATCCACAGTGTATGATTGGTGGCCATGACCCATGTCTACAATTGTCATCCGTCTGTGATCTAAGTATGGGAATGCCTGCCTCAGAATTGGTATATATGATATTCTGAAAATGCTTGGTTGTTCGCAGGTTTCCGATTAGGTGTGCTCCTGGTTTCTGATACACACATGCAGCTTACAAAGTCTTTCGGTTGTCACCAATTCCAACCTCATACTTTGGGGGGCATTCTGTTACCCATGATTTTTGTCATCATGATGGTGTATTAATGATGGTGTACTTAGGCTCTTCATAAGAACTTTCTCCTGAGAAAAGTTACTTTCATCTCTTCCCAGAAAACTCACTTTTGAAGAGGGTTCGCAGGCTGCTAATATATTAGGGTGCGAGAATGACCCATTCTCGTAGGCTGCCTTAAGCTAGGGTGCGAACTTCTCACACTGTAATGAATAGCTAGGGTGCGAACTCGTCCTAAAGCATGGAAAAAGATGAATTCTCGATGGTTCTAGAAGGGAATCTTCTAGAAGAATGGGTTGGCATTCGAATGGTTATCCTTGTAATGGATTCCCTGATATTGTGGGATCATTCTTATCTAAGAAACCATCTCATTCTCTATTATATATTGAGGAAATTCTCATGGAAAAGGTTAAGCAAGATTCATTGGAGAATTGGTGAAAGAATTGTGTGAAGGACTTAGCTTGAACAGAAGCTTGAAGACTCTAGCAAGTCTATCAAGAGGATTTGATCTTCTTCATACAAGGATTGAGCAAGTGTGTGTGTTGGAGCCAAGAGCCATCGAAAGGAATCTTGCGACATCAAGGCGATCAAGTTGTAATCTTTACTTTCAATTAATATGATACAGTGGAATGTCCCTTTCCCATAAAGTTATTCTCACTTTATTGTGTAATTCCTTGATCATACACATAAGTTGATAGTTGAATATATTTTTCTATCTTCACTTTGGTTGGTTTGTGTTGTCTTGGTCTTGACCTCACGAGAGAACCGGAGCGAAGCGGGAGCAACAGAGACCCTTGGAAGCAATACTAAGGTATGTTACTTGTTCCTTCCTACTAGTTAATTCAATGGTCAAAACTTAGGGAAAGAGTCATGTCCTGTCCTATTTTGTTCTATATCCAGGTGGATCTAGGGAGATCTGTTAGTGTCTGCACCTACCGATTAGTCCAATAACACCCGGAGGTCTAGAGGTCGAATTCATCGCTTGTGAAACAAACATTTTTTTGACCCAGCCAACATTGACTAAATTCGGGGTGCCATTTGATTGGGCCAAGTTTCACCCTATGATTGGACCGTATGATCCAGTCAACACCCAGTCAGTGCAAAGTCATCATGCACAGTCAACTGCCACGTCACCATCATACAACCACGTCACTTGTCCAGTCATCTACAACGTCAGCATCCGTACAACCCAGTCACTTGCCACATAAGCATCCATACTTCCACCTATCATTCGTACTGCCACTTTTCAGCTTGCCATTTGGCCACATCATGTATGGACTGCCACATGTCATCTATACATTGCCATGTGTCAATTTCATACTGGCCCAACTCAGCCCGAAAATTCCAAAACTGAGTGACACGTGTCACCTCCTGGTGTTTCCACATGTCCTTAATGACATCATCATGACATCATGTTGATGTCACCTTTTGTACTGGGGATGTCAGCAGTAAGGCCATTTGACTTTGACCAGTTTGACTTTTTGCCTGTTTGGGAAATTGATCAAAACGTGACAACTTTCGCATACAATGTCCATTAGAGAAAAAAAATATATGGATGAAATCAGCGCAATGAGATAGACACAATGCCATTGGTTTCATCTGATTATGATAAATTTGATTTTTAGGCCTTCCTGGATCCATTTTGGATCACTCTTGCTCTCTTTGCATCTCTCTCTCCCTCCCAAAATTTCTCTCTCTCTCTCAATCACTTTCTCTCCCCCCACTCTCTCACTCTACCCATCTCTCCCTCCCTCCCTCTTTATTCCCCTCTCTTTATCACTTGATCACTTTCTCACTCTCTTTATGTATCCCATTCTCCCTCTCTATCTCCCTCCTTTTCCCCTCTCTCCCTCTCTCCTTCTTTCCCTCTATCTCTCCCCCAATATTCCCCCTATCTCTTTACCTCTATATCTCCCTCCCTATCTTTATCTCTCTCACCCTTTGTACCTCACCCCCCCACTTCCACGCACTCTCTCCCTTCCTTTTCCCTTCT
>JASDQU010100731.1:158929-189401 GCA_032191745.1 Picea mariana | reverse complement strand
TCACACCTCTCTCTTTCTCCCACTCTTGATTTCTAAATCTCTCCCCTTCTCTCCCCCCCTTGACCCTCTCTCCTTGTTTTCCTCTTGTTGATAGGCCAGAATGACTCGTTCAATAAGATGAGGGAAAACACTTAATGGTAGGTGCCAATTAGACCCACTCTCATTTGGGATAACATTTCCAACTAGATTTTGGCATGGTTACCAATCTAACTAATATGGAAACTAAATATTAATCTGAGAACTGAAGGTTATCAAATGAATTAAAATTAAAAATCCTAACTAACTATTTCTAAGATAAGATGAATGATTATAGTCCTAAGATGCAGATTCGAATATACTATAAACTAACCTATCCTGATCAGGAGCAAGCTAAACAATGAGTACAGTAGAATATTTTTATTACCTGTACAAAAGAAATTCATATAGCAAGTAATATGCAGACTTGACAACATAACCATTTAGGATCAACATAATTGATTGATTAAATGAATCACAAGGTTTTTGTACTCAAAATGAAGAATCATGGCAACTTTAAATATAATAACGTTAATTCAGAAGTAATTCATAAACTACATAATAAGACATGCATAAATTGAATAATCACATTCATACATATTGACACCATCATCTTCATAAATGTATCATACTCTTTATTCATCTGAAAGTAATAATACTAGTCATATTTCAAAAGAACCAAAAGTGCTTTCCCTTTTACATTCATCTCATTTATAGAGGGACTATGGGATCCCGAAGTGACACTTCAGTTTCCTTTTGCAATTAGGACATTGACATAATTGCAACAAAATGATTTCTCTGCAAAAAATTTCGTTACAATGAGATTATCAAGAGGGTTTTGACAGTTGCAATTTTTCATCTATGAATTCCTTCCAGCTTTTGAAGTCTTTGAGTATGGAATCCACTCGACATAGTTGCATTTTTTCTAGGTCTACCTCGTTTTTTCACATGGGAATGATAACTTTTGTCTTCAATCTCTTTTCAACATGTTACACAAAATCCTCTATCAATGTGATCATTCTAGAGGGTTGGATTAGTCTTGTCTCAATAACCCCCACACTGATTTTGTCGATTTCTTTGATGGATTTCAGGATGAGGTTTCTTTTGGTATCCACATATTCGACCATCATTTGGGTTGATGAATCGTTATAAATATCCTTCATGGGATCAATCCCAAACTATAAGAGTAGATTGTCTAACTGTAACATCCCCAGCCACCTTCAGGCTGGGGTATTCTACCCTCAAGCCCACCCTTGGACTTTGTACTCTTACCGATACCTTCTTTAATTAATAAGAATGCATAAGATATAAGATTTAGCGACATGCACAACAATATCCAACAAGCTTGCATAATCTAATATTAAGTTAAAGGGTAATTAAAATAGACAAGGAAATACATTCATACACAGATAATAACATCACAACAGAGAGCACTTATATTTATAAAAATGCGACACCAACTAGATGCATACCAAGGACATTCCACCTAACCGTAGACATCACTGCTCCAAATATCAATAGCAGTGTCACCCCTGAGCCAGGGATATGAATCCACAAGGACGGTTCCAGAGTGTACTTGGGTTCCCAATCCAGTCAGCTCTCAATATCTCACAGGTTCCCAACACCCACAAAAATCCAAGTACTCATCTCTCTTCCACCCAGCCTATACCACCCAAGAGAATGGACCTCCACCCTTCTCTTCCATGCAGTCCCTTAGGCATTCCTTCTCCTTTTTCCAGGGCCTCCAGCACAGCTGGTCTAGAATCTCAATGTTGGAACTCTCAGGACTCGCAGCTGTGAGAAAAACAGGGCACATGCCAATGCATCTCAAACATGCAGGCCCCAAGTCATGGCTGGATTGCACCAACGACCATTACATCAAACTATCCTGTGGATAATATTAAATGGTTCGGTTCCCTTTCCCAAGCCAAGACGTGGATGAGGGTGGATCAATGAACGGGTGAGTGAGTGCATGAAAGTGCGTGAAGAAAAATGAATGAATGTATAGGAAAATCAACAAACAAGCCATCAATCGAACCCCCCCATCAAACTAGAGGTAGGTTTAAGTAAATTCGTGGGAAATCAAGAACCTCCTATCCTTCTCCAAGAATCTCACATAATAGATCCCCTCCCTTAGGAAAAAATGGTAATTAACATAGGAATAAGCACTTATCCCCTCAATCCCCCTCTCTTGTGGAATCATAGCCCCCTATAACTCTAGTCTTTATCCGTCTAGCAACCAACCATGTATTTATTATTAATAATGATAGAAAACATTACATGCCTTGGGCACACTGGATTTTTAATAATTGTTTGGGCACACTGGAATTTTAATAATTGTTTGGGCACCCTGGCCTCTCAACATTGTAACAATACATTATTTAAAATGGGGGTTCAAAACCTGGGGTGTTACATCCCCTCCCCTTTATTTTGGCATTGTCCTTAGTGCATATACAAAATAAAGATCAAAATCTCAAATTTATTCAAAAATTTGTGGGTACTCTACCCACATGGAATCTTGATGTTCCCAGGTAGCATCTTCAGGACCGTAGCAGGTCCATTGAACTTTTACCAACTCTATAACTCGATTCCAGAGCATTTTTACCTTTCTGCCCAATACTTGTACTGGTTGAACCTGAAAGTCTCCCTCCTTCTCTACCTGAATCAAATGCCAATCAATAACATGGTTAGGGTCATGTACATATTTATTTAGTAAATATACATGAAATACATTATGCACATTCACGGAAGTAGGCAATGCAAGCATGTATGCAACTGGCCCTATTCTGTCCAATATTTCAAATGGACCACAGAATCTGGCTGCCATCTTTGTACAACTACCCAATTTCAAATAGTTTTTCTTGGGCTTCACTTTCAAAAGTACATGCTCCCCTACTTGAAATTCTCTAGTTGTCATGTTCTTGTCTACATAAACTTTCTATCTATCCTGAGATTCCTTTAAATTTTGCTTGATCTTAACCACCTGGTCTTCCATTTCCTTGAGAAACTCTAGCCCAAGTACTACTCTATCTGTTGGGTTGTCCCATCTTACTGAAGTATCACATTTCCTACCATAGAAGGCTTCAAATGGGATCATTCTCAATGAAGCTTGATACCCATTATTATATGAAAACTCAACCAAGTGTAAGTAATCTTCCCACTTAGATGGCTTATCCATCACATACATTCTGAGCATGTCTTCAATTATTCAATTGACCCTCTCTGTTTGCCCATCTGGGGATGATATGTTGTGCTAAAGTTTATATTTGTGCCAAATCCTTTAAACAATACCCTCTAGAAATTGGAGGTAAACTTTGTATCTCTATCTAAGACAATTGTCCTAGGTATCCCATGCAACCTAGCAATTTCCTTCATGAAAATTTCTGCAATATTAGCCGCTATATGCGTTGTCTTCACAGGCACAAAATGAGAAACCTTTGTTAATTTTTCAACCACCACCATGATTGAATCATGTTTCTTATTCGTTCTGGGTAATCCTGTGATGAAATCCATGGTGATCACTTCACATTTATTCTTGGGATTGGAAATGGCTGCAGCAAACCCGTTGGGTGCCTATGCTCAACCTTCACCTTCTGACATTCCATACATCGAGCGATGTAATCAACAACATCCTTCTTCATTCTCGGCCAAAAGAAATAGCTTCTTACCGTTGTAATCATTTTCTGGTAATTGGGATGTCCATCATAAGGAACAACATGCATTTCCTTCAGTACCAAATTCCTTAGTTCTCCAGAACTAG
This sequence comes from Picea mariana, assembly GCA_032191745.1. Taxonomy (NCBI): domain Eukaryota; kingdom Viridiplantae; phylum Streptophyta; class Pinopsida; order Pinales; family Pinaceae; genus Picea; species Picea mariana. The sequence continues at coordinate 185,626 of JASDQU010100731.1, read as the reverse complement.
AAACATAGATTTTGTTTTTATGCATGAGTAATATGTCTTCCTTTATCTCATACTCCTTTATTTTCTGATGTACATCTCCTTGCTGTAATTTTTCCTTTACATGTAGGTAATGTTGGTATGTAACAAGACCATCTAAAATTTTTCTCTTCAAGTCTGACTGATGCATACTAGCAGTAGTAGCATGCATGATATGCACTCTTGTACTAAGTGTGTCAGCAACTTTATTCTTCTTTCCCTTGATATGCTTGATATCGAAATCATATTCACTTAAAAATTCCAGCCATCTTGTTTTCCTGGAATTCAAGGTCGACTGTTCAAAAAGATACTTTTGGCCAATGTGGTCTTTCCTTAATTCAAATTTCTTCCCCATGAGATAATGCCTCCACATCCTCAAGTCGTGAACAATGGAAACAAGTTTCAAGCCATGCATCGCATAGTTCCTCTCATGTTCCTTAAGTGTTTTAGACTCATATCCAATGACATGTCCATTTTGCGTGAGGACTCTCCCAAGTCCTTCCTTACATGTGTCTGTACATACCACAAAACTTTCATTTGGGTCAGCAATATTTAACACAGGTGCACTAGTAAGTAATTCCTTCAACAGATTAAAATTCTTTTCAAACTTGAGTGTCCATTCAAATTTAGTTCCCTTCTTTTACAAAGAAGCGATGGGATGAAAAATCTTAGAGAACCCTACTATGAACCTTTTGTAGTAGCCAGCTAATCCCATAAAAGATCTGATGTCTGACACATTACTGGGTGTTGTCCATCCTCTAATGGCTTCGATCTTCTCTGTATCTACTGCTATGCCCTGATCTAAAATAATGTGTCCCAAGTAATGGATCTGATTTTGATAAAAACACTTACTCAACTTGGTATACAACTAATGTTCTCTCAGTACTTGCAATACCAGTCTTAAGTGATGTTCATGCTCCTCTTCATACTTAGAATAGATAAGTATGTCATCCAAGAATACTATGACAAAATTATCCAAATAATTTTTGTATATGTCATTCATTAAGCACATGAAGACAATTGGTGCATTGGTCAGTCCAAATGGCACCACTACAAATTCATAATGCCCATACCTGGTCCTAAAGGTTGTCTTATGAATATCTTCTCCCTTGATTCTTACCTGATGGTATCCTGCCCTCAGGTCAATATTTGAAAATGTCTTTTCTCCTCTTAGTTGATCAAAGAGGTCATCAATTCGGGGTAGAGGATACTTGTTCTTTATAGTGTACTTGTTCATCTATGGGAAGTCAATACACATTCTCAAGGTTCCATCCTTCTTTTTGACAAAAGGTATTGGTGCTCCCCAAGGTGAAACACTTGGACGTATGTAACCTTTCTTCAACAATTCCTCCAACTGCATTTGTAATTAATTTTAACTCTGGAGTGCTCATTCTGTAAGGTGTTTTTGACACTGGGGAAGCTCCTGGAACTCAATCAATTGAGAAATATATCTCCCTTCTTGGTGGCAATCCGGGTATTTCTTGGAATACATCATCAAATTCCTATAGTACCAAGAAATCTTTGAGGATGACCCTTTTGTATTATCTGGTTCTTCCACATGAGCTGCATACAATTGACATCCTTTCCTAAAACATTTTTTTAGTTGTAAGGCTTAAATCTCCCTTATAGACATGGGTCTTGGAACTCCTTTCACAGTGCTATGTTTTCCATTTCCATCAAGACATGTAAATGTCTTGTTATGAAAATCTAGGACAACATGATGTGTGTCCAACCAATCCATTCCAATTAGAATATCATAAGACCTCAATGGTATGATATTTAGATCCATACTAGTATTCACGCCATTAAGACTTATGGAACAACTTCTGACTATATCATGGATTCTTCTTTTGGTTCGAGTGGATAACTGAACCAAACTTGCTTTTCCAAGTTTACTTTTCTCCAAATTTAATATATCCACTATCTTAGGATCAATGTAGCAATGACTTCCATCTTACTTCACTTCCATCTGTGTTACTCATATTGGATTGGTAATTTGTTTGTCGATCATTTAAAGTTGCATAGATTCTTCCAATATCTCCGACTTTTGTAGCTTCTTGGATGTTGTGCATAGTCTTCACTCTGTTCTTTCTGTGTGGGAAATCCTTGTACAGGTGATTTTCCTTGCATCCCCATCATTGTATTGGTGGTGTTCCCCTTTTTCCCAAGGAATATTCCTTCTTGAAATATCCCTTAGCATATTGATCTTGATGATTTCTATTAGTCTCATTCCTATTGAAGGAAGGTTTGAATCCTTTCCTCCTCTGATCCGAGTTTGGATTTTTCTTGTCATTTTAAGATTTCTGCCAAGATTCTCTTCCCTGGTCTTGCTCATACAAGTATTTAGACTTCCTAATGGCTTTAGTCAAGGTATTGGTCTCATCATACTTGATATTTCCTTATAAAAGGTTGGCATTCCACCTAGAAATCTTTGTATTTTCACTTTCTCATCACCAATGAGCCTGACATACTTTAACAATCCCAAGAAATTCTTCTCATACTATGCCATAGTCATGCTTCCCAACCTGAGTTCAAAGAACTCCTGCATTTTTCCTATCATAGAAATGCTCTAAGAGGTACTCCTTCTGGAAGTACTTCTTGAACTGCTTCCAAGTGATCCTACTATCATTAATGTTCTCCACTTGCTTCAGTTGGTCCCATCACATCGCAGCTTTCCCGTGTAAATGGTAGGTGGCAATCCTAGCTTCCAAATTTGATGAATAGTTATGCAACTAAAAATATCTCCTGAGCCTAAGAAACCATGCTTTGACATCATCTTCCCTTTCTCTTTCACCCTCAAAGGAAGGTGGTTTGAGCTTCCTCAGCTCTCCTTGCAAAATATCTACCTCGTGTTTCCTTATTTGGTGTCTGACAGGAGAAACCTCTGGACTTCTTATGGGATCATCCGATGCATAAAAATTTCTTTCCAAGTAAGGAGGTGAGTGGTGTCCATGAGCTCTGCTATCACTTCTGGAATAACCAACTCTTCCACGATTATCCCTTCTTTCATGGGCGCGCCTGCCTTCTTCCTCTTGTCTTGAGTTTGAGCCCTTCTTCGTTTGTCTCTGCAACTTATTTAAGCTCTGCAACACTCGAGAATTTATCTGAATTTTCTCTCTCATCAGTCTCCCATTGTCTTCTTTGTAGCTCTGCACTTCCATATTAAGACCTCTTACCATTTATATTAATGTTTCTTGCTCTTCTTTTCCCTTTCATCCATTGGAATATGTCTCTGCATTACCAACTCTGGTATTCTGGCCTTCGGCCTCCTTATCATGACTAGAGGCTACCTCGCCTTCTTCCATTTCCTCAATATGCATCCTGAGTTGATGTGTTTAAACCCCTTAATACTACAAAATGTGCAAGCGACCATTTTGTTAGAACTATGCATATGATAAAAAACAAATTCAAACCATGCTACATGTCTCTCTATTTTTTTTGTTCATGGAGATCATTTCCCCATTCTCTGAAAATAATAGTGTCCTGTTATCCTTGGCTGGCACGAAATTTCATCCTTTGCAGTTGCTTCCTTCAAACCACCTTCCTAGGTGACCACGACTAGAAAATGTGGCTAAATCCTTCCTTAGCACTTTTTTGTCTTGAAGACCACCAATTTGGCCCTTAGCCCTCCTTCGCTTAACTCTCAATTTGCATATGAACATAACCATGACCCTGCGCTTAGCTAAAAAAAGTGCTTGTCCAAAGCTTCAAGACTTCAGAACTTTCATCCAGGACTAGATCAATGGTTGTCATCCTCTTTCACGATCAACGATCGAGATCCACTTCGGGACTCCACGCTTCGGGAGTCTCAACTTTCCTCTCTTGCCTCATCCCAGAATGCTTTTACCCGGAGTTCATAATCTGCCAAAGGGTGTCCTGCCACAGATCAACAGTTGTGAATCGCTTCGTCTCTTTGGGCTTCGAAAGTTTCAAAACTTTCCTCCTACACTTTCTCCCAAAGTGCTCTCACCCGAAGTCGATGATCCTTCGACGTGTGTCTTCTGGAATCAACAACCGATATGTACTCCAGCCTTCGGGATTTTTTGACCCAACGCAACCTATCACATCTTTCCCCATTGGAGTGCCCAATCTCTGGACTGCACGATCTGTCACCACATGGTGAAATACTGAAAGAAAACACATGGCCCAATCGGGTGAGTTACACGTGTCACATCCTAGCTAACATTTCAATCATCTGCATTCTCAAAACTTACTAACACGTGGTGAACATCCCATGTGTCCACGTCATCCCTGGTAACATCCGCAAGCCATGTCACTTCATAAATTTCAGGGTCCACATCACCTCCTGGTGATGTCATCGTGCCCCACCCTTTTGGCTCTTCAAGCTTCGGGAGTTTCCACACTAGCACACTTCCAATTTTCCCGAACTTCGATTTCCCGAACTAGCCAAACTACTGCCATGTGTCTCCCTTATCGGATGACCCATATTAACCCCAGACTTTGGGACTTCGGAATTTACCGCTGCAAGGTTCAACGGATGTAATTACTTTGATCCTTTGGACTTCGGAAAACTCAAACTTCAAATTTTCCCGAAATGTTTTTATCTGAAGCTCGCGATCTACTAACGTGTGTCTCCCATGGATCGACGACTACGATTTCTTCGAGTCTTTAGATTTCGGAAATATCAACTTTCAACCTTCACTTTTCCTTGAAGTGAGAAGATTTTTCTCGCGTGTCCTCCTGGATCGTATGACTAAGATTCACTTCGGCTCTCCGAACTTCGGGAATCTCAATTCTCAACTTTTCCTTGCTCGCTCTTCCCCAGAGTGCTTTCACCTGGAGCACACGATCGGTTGACGTGTGTCCTCCTATGGATCGACAGTCCCATGCTACTTCTTCTCTTCAAAGGTTCGTCACTCAAGTACTAACATGTCACATCACTGCATGCCTTTCAATTTGTGGGGGCATGCATTGATGGTTTCGAGTAACCTGCTTTTCGCCCTGCAATTCTCCAGATGTTGACACGTAACCCCTTGGTGAAACTGTGGTTTGTATTGTGGGGGCACGCATCGATGGTTTCAAGTAACCCTTTTTTCGCCCTGCAATTCTCTAGATGCTAACATGTAACCCCTTGGTGAAACTATGGTTTGGATTGCGGGACCGCCTTGGGAAATTATCTCCCATGCAACTTGGTTCCCCGCAATGCCTCATGTCCATTGATCTCACTCTCCAATGGGATCCAACAGTTGCGACCTTATCCCTTTCTTCCTTTTCATAGAATGACCCTTGTTCACCTATCCTTGATCCAATGATCCCGGATCTATCCTAATCCTACTATGGCGAGCACTCCCGTATTCGAAGGGGAACGATCATGATCCTTTGAACCCATTACAATATATCTTGGATGATCTAACTCCTGTGTAGATTCTGCAACGCCATTCCTCATGATCTTTTCAACTTTGCGGCCATATTTCGATCTTGACCATGAGACTTTGACCGATAGACCTAGGCCATACCAGTGTGGTGTTTCAACTAGAAGCTCTGATACCAAACTGTAACATCCCTAGCCAACTTTAGGTCAGGGTATGCTACCCTCAATCCCACCCTTGGAATTTGTACTCTTACCAATACCTTATTTAATTAATAAGAACGCATAAGATACAAGATTTAGTGACATGCATAGCAATATCCAACAAGCATGCATAATCTAAGATTTAGTTAAACAATAATTACAATACACAACAGAATACATTCATACACAGATAATAACATCACAACAGAGAGCACTTATTTTTATAAAAATGCGACACCAACTGGCTGCAGACCAAGGACGTTCCACCCAACCGTAGACACCATTGATCCAAATCTCAACAGTAGTGTCACCCCTGATCCATGTCTATGAATCCACAAGGACAGTTCTAGAGTGTACTTGGGTTCCCAAGCCAGTCAGCTCTCAAGCTCTCATAGTTTTTCCAACACCCACAACAATCCAAGTACCCATCTCTCTTCCACCCATCTTGTACCACCCAAGAGAATGGACCTCCACCCTTCTCTGCCATGTAGTCCCTCAGGAAGTCCTCTTTTTCCAAGGCCTCCAACACAGTTGGTCCAAAATCTCAATGCTGGAACTCTCAGGACTCACATTTGTGAGAAAAACAGGGCACAAGCCAACACATCTCAGACATGCAGGCCCCAAGTCATGGATGGATTGCACCAGCAACCATTACAACCAAATATCCCATGGCTAATATTCAACAGTTCAGTTCCCTTTCCCAAGACACAAGCCATTAGTCAAACCCCCCCCATCAAACCAGAGGCGGGTTTAAGTAACTTTGTGGGGAATCAAGAACCCCTGGCCTTCCCTAAGAAGATCATGTAACCAATCCCCTCCCTTAGGCAAAAAGGGTAATTAACATAGGAATAAACACTTAACCCCTCAAGCCCCCTCTCTTGTTGAATCATAACCCGCTATAACTATGGTCCTTGTCCGTCTAGCATCCAGCCATGTATTTATTATTAATAATGATAGAAAAAATTACATGCCTTGGGCACACTGGCCTTTTAACAATTGTTTGGGCACCCTGACCTCTCAACATTGTAACAATACATTACTTAAAATGGGGTTTCAAAACCTGGGGTGTTACACTAATGATATCCATAGCTCTGTGTTTGATGTAGTGATATTCTCATGATTTTTTAGGATATACGTAATTGTTTCCATCCATGTATCCATGAGTCGACGATCTCTGATTGTTCATTCATTTGAGTATATTGGTAGGGTCTCTAGGAATTCCTACTGTGAATCTTTCCATTATGTGACTTTATTGTAAGATTCTAGGGATTTTTGGTATTTTTCATACATTTCTTTCACTTGTGCGTTCAACTTTGTCTGATCAGACCTGACCATCAATAATTTGTTAAGTGCATAAAATAACCTTTTCTGTGTGTCCCAAAGTTGCTCATTCTTTTCAATGGCCTCCACTTTTATGGTTTTGAGAAAATATGTTTTGTTTTATCTTTCCTCCATAGATTTCTTCAAGACATCATTGTCTGGTTGTATCTTCTTGATTTCCTTGTCACTTCTTTTGTTAAAAGTTCTCAATTCAGTCAACTCTCCTTTGAGTCTCATCACTTCCTGGTCATGTGTGGTTTTAAGCTTTTCCATATCACTCACATGGAACTTTTGGGTGAGGGAAGTAGTTTCGTTGAATATTATCTGTAAATACTTTTCCTGGGCCTTGAGCCACCTTTCCATCTCCTCTTCATGGAGTTTCTTTGTTTGTTGGATTTCCATCCTTTGTTCACTAGCCATAGTTTCCTTAATGGTTTTTAGGGTCGTCTCTAGCTTAGTGACCCTAGATTTTGCAACATCAAGTGCTCATGTGACTTCATGAACCAATACTATGTTCACAATAGAAAAATCATTCAGTGTTGAGGCTACTTGTATCGCATTATCCTTCAAATATGGTCCATCTTTCCATTTGATGCTCCTTTCAGGAGCATCTTGGCTCATGTCGACTTTTCCTCTTAGGGGTTCTCTTCTCGATAAATCGTGTCTTGTGACTGTAATAGTAATCATTGATGGAGACTATTGCTCCTTCAAGGTTGAGTCCTTCAAAAGTGAGTGATAAACTCCCTGGAATGGAGCCTAAGGGAGTACACTCCTCTATTGAGATGTTAACCAAATCAGTATTAGAGATTAAAATGATAATTGCATTGTCACTTGCTAACATGTTGTCTTGGACATTGGGAATCTTGATCTTGTATTTTTTTTTCTTTTATTGGGATTTTACTTATGTGGTCGATGTTGATTGTCCTGTGTTTATTGTTCCTCCTTCACTTGTATTATTTTTCCTAGGGGAAATATCTTTATTCCATCTTTTCTCTAGTGCAACTTATTTCTTTTCGGCTTCCCTCTTCTTCATTTCATGGTACTTTTCTTCATCTTCTTCTTCTTTTCTTGTTAGTTCAGCTTCTTTATCCCTCTTTTTTTTCTCTTCCTCATTTAGCTTCCCTTTGTCTTTGAGGAGGGATTTGAATTTTTCTAGCCTTAGTGTTTTGTCCTGCTCTTCCTTTTTCCTTAGCTATTGTTGAGAAACATCAATGGTGTCCTTTCTACCGATTCTTAAAAACTTAAAGTACCACAAAAGACATCTTCTAAGAACCATGCCTCTTGCATGATTTTTGGCACCAACCTAATGAATTCATGAGTTCATACAACACATTTTGGGGGTCATGGTATTTGGGCTCTTCGAGACAGAGACATAATTTCTTTAGTGTTTTTTATTCCTTTTCGGCCTACTTCTTGTTATGTAAAGAGTATGAGCCTATGTGGAGGGGAAAAATCGACCATAAACTTCTATTCTTTTTTGATAGGTAGGCATGTTGGTTTTCTTCATATAAGATATGAGAGATATTTGATATATTATTACAATAATGAGTGTTCTGTATATAGGGAACATAAGGTGACCATCCATAAAAGGATGCATCCCTTGAATAATCAATAACTATTTATTATTATCATTTACTTATTATATACTATATTTAATAATCAATAATTATATTATTAATTATTATCTTTAGAGAATGTCTTCCCGATGTTGTCCAAACATCAACACTCCCTCTCAACGAGGGAGACATTATGCAACATGCCAAGCTTGTCTTTGAAGTATACAAACTTCACCCTAGACTCATGACACTTGCATGTCAGTCTTGGGAGACATCTCTCTCCCACCTGAACCGAGGAGAAGCTCCTTTTGCGGCTCTCCCTCTGAGCCAATTTAACTCTCTAATATTAGGATCACTTTGGCTCTGCATGTAATAGCATATATCATCTTGAGTCTTTATCATTCCTTGTCAAATCACCATGACTAGGACAAAGACCACACTGGGATTTTTCACTACAGGTACAAACCTATGAGTGAATGTCGGCCTAATGCTAACTGACACGTGGAAAGAACTTCAAGCACCTCAAGTCCATATTATTCCTTATCATGATCAAGGAAGGACTACGTCTGGGCCCATTTATCACAAGTGCACCTTTTTCATAAATGTATCCTATCTCCCTTGGTCTGGAGCCCAATCTAGGAGAAGTTCTGCCTGATGTTGAAACATCAACACTCCCTCTTAGTTAGGGAGGTATCTTTCCATAGTATTACACAACTACTATCCAGAGACATGCAGTCTCCACTAGTGGTACAAAACCACCAAAGTAGAAAAAGATTTGTCACACATGGCACTCCCATGTGGACTTCTAGAGGCTACTCCTATAAGAATACTTCTAGAGGCTACTCCCTCTAGGACGTTGGGCTATAAGCCCAAATTCACTTATCCCTTCTCGAATAAGCGTCCTTACATATTAACTCAACTCAATTCACAGAGGATTATGATCTAGAGAAATTTTTTCACACATGGAACTCCATGTGGACTTCTAGAGGCTACACCTCTAGAAACACTAGGGTCAACTCCCATAGTGTATGAATTCAAGGGTCAACTCCCTTGACATGTCCTCATGTTCTCTCCACATGGGACGTTGGGTTATAAACCCAACTGCACTTATTCCTTCTTGAATAAGTGTTCCACTTATCCCTTCTCGGATAAGTGCCATCACAGATCAACTCAACTCAATTCACAGAGGAGTATGATCTGGAGAAAGTTTGTCACACATGGCACTCCATGTGGACTTCTAGAGACTACACCCTCTAGAAAAACTAATGTCAACTCCCATAGTGTATGAAGTCAAGGGTCAACTCCCTTGACATGTCCACATGTGCTCTCCACATGGGCCATTAGGTTATAAGCCCAACCACACTTATCCCTTCTCGAATAAGTGTCATCGTAGATCAAATCAACTCAGTCACAGAGGAATACGATCTGGAGAATGTCTCGGGAAGCTGCAAATATCAACACTCCCTCTCAGCGAGGGAGGCATTCTCTGCCACGCCAAGTCTGTCACAGAAGTACTTAAACTTCATCCTAGTTTGGTAAGATCATCAGCAACTTGCTCATATGTAGGTAAATATCATCGGATAAGTGTCATCGTAGATCAAATCAACTCAGTCACTACGATCTGGAGAATGTCTTGGGAAGCTGCAAATATCAACACTCCCTCTCAGCGAGGGAGGCATTCTCTGCCACGCCAAGTCTGTCACGGAAGTACTTAAACTTCATCTTGGTTTGGTAAGATCATCAGCAACTTGCTCATATGTAGGAAGATACTGCACCAAAACTTCCTTCCTCTGCACCATGTATTGGATGAAATGGTACTTGATCTCAAGGTCGTTTGATTTTTCATGAAACACAAGATTATCAGAGATCTTCACACACCTTTAGTTACCATAATGAATAATGGTGGAATCCAACACATGTTCGAATAAATCTGCACGGAGCTTGTGAAGCCACATTGCTTCATAGACTGTCATACGTAATGCAATGTATTATGATTCTATTGTGATCAAAGCCACGGGAGTTCGTTTCTTGCTACACCAAGAAACCATGGAAGATCCCAAAGTGAAGCAACACCTGAAGGTGTTCTTTTTGTCCACTACGCTCCCTGCCCAATCAAAGTCAATATATTACTTCCATATCATATCAATACTGGAATTATATCTCATACCATGTCTAGCTATGCCTCACAAGTATATCAACACATGTTTCACAACAATCTAGTCTTTCTATCTTAGCCGACTTATAAACTGGCTAAGTTCACTCACTGCATATCAAATATTTGGTCCGGTGTTAACCAGATACATCAATTATCCAATCAGCTGTTTGTACAGAGTCAGATCAATTTCATCAAAATCAGAAGAAGACACACTTAGTTTTTTTAGATTCATCATTATTGGTATAGCCACGGGCTTGAAGTTCAGTATCTCAAACTTCTTCAATATCTCAATTATGTACTTCCCCTGACTCGGGAAGATCTCATCAGTTCTCTACCACACTGCTAGTCCTAAGAAGTAGTGAATCATACCAAGGTCCTTTATCTCGAACTCAGAGGCCAATGCATACTTGCATTGAATAATAAGGCTCTCTTTACCGATGAGAAATAAATCATCAATGTAGAGGACCAGAATCAAGGCCTCACTATTAACAGTCTTGTAGTACAGGTTGGGATCAACAACACTTTTGATGAAGCCCAAACTCATCAGGTGTCCATCAATCCTCACATACCAAGCTCGAGGTGCCTGCTTGAGTCCATATAGGGCCTTCTTCAACCTACACACATGAGACTCCTTCTCATGTATGAAAAAACCATCTGGCTACTCGATGTATATTTCTTCCTCAATCTCTCCATTGAGAAAGGTTGTCTTCACATCCATCTGATGTAGTTTCCAACCCATGGATGTTGCGATGGAAATAATCGTCCGAATAGAAGTGTATTGAACAACAAGAGAAAATGTCTCCTCATAATCTATTCCCTCCACCTGAGAGAATCCTCTAGCAACAATTCTCTTTTTGTGCCTCTCGATGCTCCTGTCAACTGTATGTTTGATCTCATAGATCCATTTAGAAGTTACTGCAAAATTCCCCTCGGGTCTCAGAACAATATCCCATACATCATTCTTCATGATGGACTGATACTCCTCCATCATGGAATCTCTCCATATTGGATGACTAGTTGCCTACTCATAACAAGAAGGTTTAGAATCAATGATGTGGCTCATAGCTATGGCATAACACAAATATCTTTGAGGTATCTTGCTTTCTTGGAAGGTACCATCTCTTTCTGTCTCTTACTCAATCTATCTCTGACCAAGGATGACGATCTGATATTCCTTCAAAGACTCATTGTACCCCATATATGTATATTGAACACCCAAACAACCTGAAGTGTCCAACCTCAAGCTTTAACTCTTGTGAAGGCCTCCCCAGGAGTCATGTTCCTCAAGGAATTTTTTTCTGAGCATACATCACAGTCATGGATGCTTCTTCCCATAGAAACATAGGTAAATGTTGATCATGAATCACCGCCTTGACTATCTCAACAATAGATCTGTTCTTCCTCTATGTGACCCCATTTTGTTGAGGGTTGTGAGGAATGGTGTACTCCCTCTTGATCCCTACCTCAAACATATCTAGGACACATCGAGTTTCCCTCATGGAACCAATGTCCCCCAATACATATTGAGGTTTCCTCGTGAAACCAATGTATTGGTTCCTTCATCTAGTAATCCACTGATTACTATGCAATCAACTAGTAGCATACTGCTACTACCATTCCATCGGTAGCTCAAATCATCCACCACATTCTTTATGACTATGCTTTAATCAACCAGTAGCACATAGCTACTGCAATGTCATCCAATAGTACACAATTGTTTCCATGTCATAGTAGTACACAACTATTGTCCAGTGGTACACAACCACTTATATAGTCTCCATACCATGTTGTGATGTTTCTCCTCTCCCAGTAGTCTTATTGATCTGAAAATAGAAGGCTGACTTGTTATGCTATGCAAGCACCCCTACTTCATTAAAATAAACTTTACAGGACCTTGCTTCATGTGTATAAATATGCAAAATAAACTTATGTGTTAAGTTCATGTATCTTCTTGTAAATGCTTATGTGTGAGCAAATGTTTCTTTAGATGGTTAGATATGTACTTTAAACACATACAAAGCAACAATACTTGCAGAAAATAAACCATCAAACGCACAACAAGAACAAGATGATAAAGGAGTTCACCCCCCTCCGGGCTACATCTCCTTGAGCCTCCATAATGGACTTGGATCTCTGGGATTAATTAGTCAAAAGTTCTTTTAAAAGCTGCTTCTAAACTCCAATGGAAAAACAAACTGTACCATTGAGATCAGAACACATAAAAACCCCAAAAATGACTAATAGAACTCTGAAAACGGATCATGGCTCATCCGGGCATGACCTCTTCTACATGTGGCCATAAGCTTCCCTGAGCTTCTCTTTGGCAAAAACACCTGTAAAAGTCCTCAAAAACCTCTGAAACGTGTCCCAATGTGTTCAGAGCATATCAATTAGCCAAAAATGATTATTCAATCACTGAAAACAAATATAGGCTCACCAAACCATGTCCTCCATCAAAGAGGGTTGAAAGTTCCCTGGAGCTTCCTGAAACTTCAACGGTGAAAAACTCGCATGAAGAGTCTTCAAATGGCTGTGAAAATGGCACCAATGGATCCATCACGTCCAAAAACCCCTAGCTGGGCTTTTACGGCACCTCAATCGGCCAAACGGTGAAGAAGTTAGGCCTCCTCCATTTTCCTCCTTCAAGCTTTGCTGGAACTGGTTCTACAGAACGCACCTCTGTGTGCATGTACCTGGAACACGCTCCAAAACGCACGTTTAAACCCAGCACCGAACGGTTCTGAATAACCGTGCAAACTGTAGGATGGTTAGGGCGCCTCCAGCCCCCAACCGCCTAGCACCTGAGCACATGGTCATACGACCTCGGGCTAAAATAGAAAGGGCCAAACGGTTTTACAACCGTGCCAACTGTTGAAACCGCGCGCATTAAAAAACATTGGTTTAAGAAAAAACACACGGGTTATAGTTCCAAAACCCCACGCAAATAACCGTTGGTTATATATATGTTATATATAATATACAACACAACCCGCGCGCATTTAATCAAAACTTATGGTTGAAAACCCCGCGCGGTTAATATAATATACAACCCATAGTTTATGTGCAATGTAATGCAATGTAATACGCGCCAGCAGTCGGGCCTTTATACATATGGTTGTATGGAATACAATGTGTCCACGGGTCGGGGCTTAGCCCTGGCCCGACCCCCCTTTCCTTTTCAAACAAAAGTCAACTTTAAATAAATGTTTTACAACATAGTTAACAAGGAATAGTTGGAGGAAATTTGGCTAGCGGAGGGTTATGAAGCCTCTATAGTTGGGGGAGGTCCAGGGGTCGAACCCCACGGACTCCCCATATAATTTTATACAACCATTGAACAAAATGAAGGGGACACGTGGTGCCCTCCGATTGGGCCACGTGTCCTCATATTATTCGCCAACACCTGAACACGTGTCAACATCCGATATGTCGATAATCATCCAACGAAAATGCACCACGTCATCAAACTGCCACATTATTATGATGGTACGGCCCTGCCACGTGGCCGTACGGACTGTACGGACTGCCCAGTCAACATTTTTTTTCCCTGTTTGACTTTCTGAACAGATCGCTATATCTTTCGCTCCCGACGTCCGTTTGAGACGAAACGAATTGCGTTGGGTTCATGACGACGAGGGCTACGCTCACGTCCGATTTGAGGCAATTCCAAGAACGTCGATTTTTGGACTAAAATTTGACCCCTGGTCCAGATTTTGATCACTTATTCACACCTAGCCACCTCGCATGGCATAGGGAAGACTACAACCATAGCCTCTTTCACACCTAGCCACCTCGCATGGCATAGGTAAGGCTAAGCTTCAAGTCTTATTCACACCTATCCACCTCACATGGCTTCCGCAATACTTGTGCCCCACTGATCATTACTCCCTCAGTCACCTCACATGACTAATTAGGGAAACTCTTGTCCAGAGGGGTTTAGTCGGCTAGAGAAGAGAAAACACCACACCTTCCTCTTAACGAGGGTGGACACTCTTTGAGTGATTTCACGGGATTGAAGATTCTGCCAACACTTCGAATCCTTTCGACCATGGTACTGGGCATGTCAATTATAAAATGTCTTTGAACCCGAGACTCATATACAACATTAGCGTTGACGACTAAATAGAATTCCTTTGCAGCCTGAACTGCACATAGGCACATATCAATAGCCTCACTACGTCGTGACAATGGCCTCCTCGCTTGGTGCTCGTCCCACTGTGGACACCAAACATTTACATTGAAACTATATACACAACCTTTTCTCCAATGGTAACTTGATTCTGAAAGGAAACTCGACCTCAAACATAATCAATATGATAGAATGGGGTGCAAAGAATCAAACATTCCACTCCACATGGGTGCAAACAATCAGAATTATTCTTGACCTCCAACGATCTCCTAGAGTATCTTCTTGGATTCTTTGACCAATCACTTGGGCACTGGAAGTAGATCGTATCCCATACTCTTGTTATCTCCAACGTGATCTAGAGGCAACATCACCAAAACCAAGAGCATACGATTTTGTGGGTACAAAATAAAGGAACCCCCATTCATGAATAATTATGTCTTAACTTGAAAACTTCACATACCCTCGACCGTTGGTTAAAGCATTGGTAGGTGGTCCAAACCTGATCAATCACTCGAGCAATGTTGAAATTTTTCCAAACTTCATGGTCACCAAACTGTAACATGAACTCAAATTAGGTGCTACAGGTTGCCAATGCATCATTATTCGATGCATGTGAACATGACGTTGATGTTGGTTGACAACTCTTTATAGACAAAACAAAATGCTCATGGTCGAGAGAACTTCATTGTCTTCCCTTCTCGCCTCCCAAGACTTCACCTATCCAAGGATCCATGGGAACCTCCATACTTCCTATGCAATGACTCTATCAAATATTTGCGTGTTAGGGGGATGGAATGATATGACCATGCGCCCAAAAACATCCTTGCCATATCTATATAGTTATCATTGGAGTAGGAGACCTTACTGGATTCATTGATCCAAGATATTCGTGTGGAATAAGATGGATCAAGTTCAATCAAGAAAATTTGGAGCTCATCATTGTTGTTTCCCTAGGCCCTCCCATGAGGGAGTAAGGCCCAGTCCCACTCTGATACCATGTTGGTTTTCGTCATATAAGATATGAGAGATATTCAATATATTATTACAATAATGAGTGTTCCATATATAGGGAACATAAGGTGACCATCCATGAAAGGATGTGTCCCTTTAATAATCAATAACTATTTATTATTAGCATTTACTTATTATATACTATATTTAATAATCAATAATTATATTATTAATTATTATCTTTAGATAATGTCTTCCCGATGTTGTTCAAACATCAACAAGGAAGTGGCCCCTTTCTCCACAGTCTAGTATGCTATTTACCTAGCCAATAGCTTATTGGGCACATATTTGGGTAGCAGGTGTGGTGGTCCTATGACCCCGTAGATCCTGACATAATTGTAGTAGTTTTTTGTATACCAGTCCCCAATCTCCTTTAAGTTTTTGATATCCCCTAGAGAGATCATGTGTGGGAAATATCAAAGATGGACTTGTGCAAGGGGGAAAGGAAATACTCACAGATATCATAAAAATATTCCTTGTAGTTGACTTCCCACAGTTGCGAACAATACAAATGGATCGGTCCTTTTTCTGGGGTCCAATCCCAACTAAATGTAGGGAATGAATTGGTTGTAAACAAAACATCTATGAGATACAAGGACATGTAGAATCCAAGGTTTTTCATACCTTTGGTATCTTGGATACGCTTAGCGATGCTGAAAGAAATGATGCTTGCCCAATTCAATGCTTATCCCTTCTAGACTACTGTGTAAACCATATGAAACCACTCCATCCTAAAATGGTGGATAGTTTCCTCACCATAAATTTTTCATATCATGGTATTCAACATTCCATAAGGGATTTTAAGGTATTGTGATGGGACATACCTTTCCCCTTTTTTCACTATCCATTCTTCATCGTAAAACCGGTCTTCCATTAGGGTCTCGAAATCTTCATGTTTGACTCTGAATTGGTCTAGGAACGACTCGTCTAGGGATACTGTGGGTTCCAGGGTTTGATATCTAGCTTGGATGTCTTATGCTTTGAGTGACATGATTGGGAGACATGAAGCATTGACTATTAGTCCCATATATTTATGTAGATATGAAAAACACCATCTAGATGCTTCATTTTAAGGAAACAACTATGGGCAGGAAACTACTGTATGAATGACTCTTTTTCAGATGTTCATGTATGTATCGATGTCTGGGTCACTATACATGAATATTTCAATCTCGATCACATCCAAAATCTTAGCATATCTGAGGTAGTGTTTCATTCCATCATGGTTGTTTGTGTCAGTGATATTGAATGAATCGAGGATTGAGGTTGGAACATGTGTTCCAGAGGTTTAAATTTTTCCCTTTCTGGTCAGCATTCGAGACATCTCGCCACCTACGCAAACAGATGAATCAACAGTTAATAGAGTCATTTCATAGAAAAAAATACTAATATTCAAATGATTTGTAGGATACTCACTCAGAAACATGGGACAATAATTAATCAGACTGAGAGAACAAAAATTCGCAAACATAGTGTTTACCTTCCTTAACAAGCAAGTGGAAAAATATAGAGTCTTGAAATTGTATAAACACTTAAAAATTCCCTCCAAACCCTAGTGTAATAAATGAATAAGTTGTGATACAACTTCGACCAGGTCAGGGTAGTAAAGTAAAATAATTGCATTCATAGGTGCTTGGAAGTTATAACCGTTGAGGAGCGGGAAGATTGAAAAGACGAGATCGTCGAACAACTATCATTGTCATAAGTTGATATAGATAAGAGATGTCAACAAGAATATGGGGAAAATTATGACGATGATGGCTTTGTGATTGGGCCACTTAAACTTAATCACAATTCTTAATATTTAATGATGACCCCTTTAACATTCATCAATATGACCATTGGGCGCCAACCTTCTCTTTAATGGTGTTGATGAGACATCAGGGTAATCGTGGGGGGGGAGTATTGGATAAGTGTGAGATCGATGGTGGTGAGGTAGTCAATGATGGCTAGGTTAATCCGGTCCATAGGATGAGTTGTTTTTTAATCGTTAGAAATCCAGGACAGTGTCATTGTCAGTGAAAGGTGGAGGTGAAGAGGTATGTGTGTTATGAAACTTTCGACGACGATAAATTTTCACTGAGAAGGGTTAGCCGATACTAACATGCCACATGGGGGTGTGGAGATGGTCTTATGTAATGACTAGGGTGTGGGACGAGTGTGAAAAATAACACTAACATGGAGTCGAGATCTAATTGGGCGATGCTAGCTAGGTTATGAAGAGGAAAGAGAAAAGAGTGCATTTTCATTGGTAAACATGGGGAAGCCTATGAGGGCCATGTTGGGGAACTATTTATCCCCAACGATGATGTTATGAAGCATCCTCATCGGACAAATGTGGAGATGAAGATGTATATATGATTGAGTAAGGGTGTGATGACGAAACTAGTAAGGATGAGGCCGTGTGAGAAAAGGGAAGAGGGACTAGCCTAAGTACCCAAGGTTTAAGTGTGCAAGAAGATGGGTAATAAAACTGGGGGAGAGTTTATTTATTTGGACAAACATAGCCATGTGTGTGGGGGGACATTGTCTGTAGGTGCATGAACAACCAAGTGATTCAAAGAGTAGTGCCCTATATAAAAAAAAAAGTAGTGTGGCCCCCCACCAAGACTGATAGTTTGGGTGGTGTTGTTGTGTTGCCACAACACCTCTCTCTCTATCCCCTACTCTCCCCCCTCTCTATCTTTACCTCTCCCTCCCTCTCTCTCTCTATTTCTCCATATCACTCTTCACCTCTCTCTCTCTCTCCCGTATCTCTCTGCCCCCCTCTCTATCTTACATTTACCCCTATCTTCCCTTCATTCTCTCTTTCTCTATCCCTCTTTCTCCCCTCTCAACCTCTCTCTCTCTCTCTCTCACTCTTTCACTCTAAACCTCTCTACATTTTCCCCTCTCTCCCCCTCACTTTCTCTTTTTCTATCCCTCCAAACTTCTATCTCTCTCACACACTCTCACTCACCCTCTCTCTCACTCTACCCCTCTCTACATCCCCCCCTCTAGATTTCCCTCTCTCTCTCTCTCTCTCTCTCTCTCTCTCTCTCTCTCTCTCCATCTTTTCCTTTATCTGTACCCAAATCTCCCCCTCTCCCTCTCTCTCCCCCTCCCTCTCTTCCTCTATCACTCTCCCTCCCCCCCCATTTCTACACTCTCTCTCTCCCTCCTTTTTTCCTTCCTTCGCCCCCTTTATCTCTCCCTCTGTATATACCTCTCTCTCTCTCTCCCCCTCTCCTTTTCTCTCATTCCCTCCCTCTCCTTGTCTATCACTCTGTCTCCCTCTCTCTTTCTCTCTCTTTCCCTCCATTTATGTCATTCTCTCCCTCTCTCTCTCTACCACTCTCTCCCCCCCCCTCTCTCTCTCCCTCTCTCTCTATCCCCTATACCCATCTCTCCCTTCCTCCTTCTACACCCCTATTTCTCTCTCCCCCCTCTAGCACTCTATCCCTCTCTCCATATTTTCCTCTCCATATCTACCCCACCCTCTCTCTCTCTCTCTCTCTCTATCTCTCTCTTACCCCGACTCCTTCTCCCCCCCTCCCTTTATCCCCCCCCACTCTTGAAAGAGAGCGAGAGATTGACAAAGGGGGAGAGATAGTGAGATAGCGGAATAGGGAGTGTAGGAGAGAGGGTTAGATGAGAGTGAGGGAGGTAGATAAAGGGAAAGAGATGGAGAGGAGGGGAGAGTGGGGGAGAGAGAGAGAGAGAGAGAGAGAGAGAGGGGAGGAGGGAGAGAGTGAGAGAGGGGAAGAGGGGGGGGGAGCATGTGAGAGAAGGGAAGAAGGGGGGAAGAGGGGTGTGTGTGTGTGTGTCTAATAGAGAGAGAGAGAGAGAGAGAGAGAGATGTGGTGGGAATGAGGGAGGGAGAGAGAAGGAGGAAAGTGGAGAGATAGGGGAAGAGACGGGGGGAAGGATTAAGGGAGAGAGCGGTAGAGAGAGAAGGATAGAGGTAGGGAGTGAGAGGGAGAGAGAGTGAGAGAGAGATGGAGGGAGAGGGGGGGACTGATAGAGTGGGGTAGAGAGGGAGAGATTGATAGAGAGAGAGAGAGAGAGATAATATTATCCATATGGATATCGGTGTCCAACCACCTTTTCCAACTGGCTCAAAATAGTTTTCTAGCAATTTTGGTAATTTACTATTTTTAGCAGTTTTCACTTCTGGAGCCATTTTGAGGCCCTAAACGATGTTTTTTGGGAAAAAGGTTTTCAATATAGAAATTCCTTCCATATTTCACCTAAAATGAATCTCCTTGATGATACCTTCCCAACAGGCTATCACACGCCTAAAATGGATATTGTATGCAAAAGTTACGACCCCGGGAAGTTGATGTACTAACTTACCCAAATGGGGCCTACATGACTTTTGGCACTTCATCTTCTAGGGTTAGGTATTTGGATGTCTGGGGTTTTTGACATTCCTCCTTATTGTAAAAATTCCTTCAAAGCCTCATTGTAATCATTTTCTTTCGAATGAGCGTAGTCGTCACATCTCTTCTCATAGATAAGCCGCCACCATTCCAACAAGCTTGTTTCCGCTGCATTTTACAGTTTTCAGCTTATTTCATTATTGAATAGAAAACCATTTTTACTGTATCTTTGTTATTTTGCGTTAAGAACCTGTTAATAATCTATATTCATTTCCTTCTGCTCATAAAATTCGTATTAGTGGTGTTAGAGCGGTCTACTCCTTGTCGTCTTAATGCATGTCCCCAACAAGGTCGTAGTATAAAGAGTTGGGTCTCGAGCTTATTTCTCTTGAGGAAAAAATCTCTCGCATGCCCAAGTGACCTCTCATGGCAGGAGAAAATAAAGATGACAGGACATGAGATCCTTTTTAACTGTTTATTGAGGAAGCCCTCACGCAATAGGGGAATAAGATGATGGATAGTTTCGCGCAAATCCTTCGATGGCTACCAACAGGCGACACATATTCTTCGAACGGAGGCACCGTCCCCTTCAAGGTACAAATAAACTTTGATATTCCTATATTTGAAGGTCAGATAGACGCAGATTCTATAGACAAGTGGTTGAATCTACTAGAAAGGTATTTTTCTATCCATAACTTTTCAAATAGAGAAAAGATTACTTTTGCGCTCCTCAAAGCCATTCCCCATGTCAAAGATTGGTGGGAAAATTTCTGTGAGCAAAAGGAAATAGAGGAACCCTCATTATTTTCAGTCACGACCACCTGAGAATTCTTTAGGGATGCTATTAAGGAACAGTACTACCATGTCGGAAGCTATGATGACCTGTATACCAAATGGACCACACTGCGACAATAAAGAGACTAAGCAATGCCAGATTTCACAAATATCTTCCATACCTTACGCACCAAGCTGGGTATCAAAGATTTGAAATGGAATTTGGTGCTCAAGTATCGCGGTGCTTTGCATAGATACATCTAGGCTGAAATGGAATTTCCATACATCTCATCTTTGGGCTCGACCTACAGATATGCTATCAAAATCGAGCAGAAGCTCAAAACAAAAGATGCGGCTATTTGGGCCTGGGAACCCCGCACAACAAAATCCAAGAAAGGGCAGCCCCAACCCACAAAACAAAGGACAGAGCAAAGGTGGACAGTATCAGGACAATCAGTCCAAGCTGCAAGCAAAGAAGGACACCAGAAAGACAAAGAAAGATACCAGGAAGTGGTGCGACTTCCATAAGATCCCTTGTCATAACACTGTTGACTTTCGCTCAAAGCAGTCGTTGGTGGCCAATGTAAAAGCCTCTAAATCAGATGCGGATTCTGACTCTGATCTAGAATCAGAAAGGGAAAGATGGATCATTGACGCGGAACCCAGTACCACCGTTGCTACCACCAAGCTCCAGCCTGGTGAACCAGACGAGCCAGAAGAAGGAGAGCACCTCTTCCATTCATAGATGTCGGTCAAAGGAACCCCGTTGCACTTCATCGTTAATAGTGGTAGCCAGAAGAACCTCATCTCAGAAGAGGTCGTCAAGCGGTTGGCCCTACCGACAACGTCGCACCCACAACCCTACACCATTGGATGGCTCCACCAAGGAAGCAATCTCTGTGTAAGCCAACAGTGTCGACTATCGTACGACATCAAGCCCTTCAAAGACGAGGTATTGTGTGATTTTTTTCCTCTCGAAGTTTGCGATGTTCTTTTGGGTCAACCTTATTTATGGAAACATCATGTTGTATATGAGTCTAGGCCTTGTAGTGTTATTATTACTTTGAACAAGAAATTGCACAGGATACCCGAGGCGGTCCCACCTAGTGTTATTTCCTTGATCTCTACTAAGCAATGTAGGAAGGTCATCTCTCAGATGGGTAAGTTTGTCTTCTTCATGATTCTCTCTCATAACAAGTGAAAGATCACAGCCACATCCAGGGTCTCTGTGACTGACCTCTCCACTCAATAGAAGCAAGTAGATAAGGTCGTGGAAGAACACTCAGATATATTCTCCTCACCTATAGGGGTACCTCTGCACTGCTAAGTCAAGCACCTCATCGATCTGACCCTCGACGCACCGCTGCCCAATGGGATAGTGTATCACCGCTCTTTGTTAGAGAATGAGGAGATCAAGTGACAAATCCAAGAACTGCTCCACAAGTGGCACATCCGTCCCAGCTCATCACCTTGCGGGAGCCTAATCGTGTTGGTACAGAAGAAATATGGAACCTGGCGACTTTGTATTGATTACCGGGCTCTGAATAAAATCACAGTCAGAAATTGGTACCCGATTCCCTGAATCGATGACCTCCTTGATCAACTCACGGGGGCCAAATACTTCAGTAAGATTGATCTGAATTTTGTCTACCACTAGGTCCCGATAGAACAGACAGATGTATGGAAGACTGCCTTCAAGTCAAGGAAGGCCTTTTTGAATGGTTGTTCATATCCTTTGGTTTGACAAATTCTCCAGCCACTTTCATGAGGATGATGGACGATATCCTACAACTATTCACCAATTATTTTGTAGTGGTGTATCTGGATGACATTCTAATTTATAAGAAGACTTGGGTTGAACACTTGCAGCATATTCAATAGGTTTTGCACACCCTATAGAAACACAAGCTATACACCAACTTGGAAAAATGATCCTTCGACATGGACAGGGTCCATTACCTGGGCTACATCATTGATCAACATGGCGTACAAGTGGATCCAGCCAAGATCCAAGTTATCCGTGACTGGCCAACCCCAACCACACTCACTGAGCTTCGGAGCTTCTTGGGCCTTGCCAATTTCTACCGCAGGTTCATGTTGGGATTCTCCCATATTGCATGGGCCCTTAGCCAAATAAACAGGGGTGGTGGTAAGGTGAAATTTGCCTAGGGTTGGTCGCAACAACAAGCATTCGATGATTTGAAGCAACGCTTGTGCTCAGCCCCAGTACTTTCACTACCAGACTTGCAACATCCCTTTGAGATCGAGACAAATGCTTCAGACTATGTTGTGGGCGTCGTTCTCACTCAAGACGGCCACCCCATGGCCTATCATAGTGAGACACTGTCAGATATTGTTCGTAAGTACCCTACTTATGACAAAGAAATGTACTCTATTGTGCAATCCTGCCGCCAGTGGAGACATTACATTCTTGGAAAGGATACAATTATCCACACTGATCATAAGCCACTGTAGTTCATGTAGACACAGGAAAAATTGAAAAATGACCACCATCAAAAGTGGCCCACATACTTGCAACAATTCCACCTCAACATCAAGTATTAAATAGTAAGCACCAATCGCATCGCTGATTGTCTCAGCAGATCGCCAGTCGTGGCACTCACCACGGTGCTAGACTCTTGTGGCCATGATACCTCTGGATGGCCCCAACTCTATGAGACAGACCCTAACTTCGCCACCACCTACCAAATGTTGGGTGCAAACGTAGTTGTTGATAATTTCCATCTTCAGGATGGGTTGTTGTGTCGTCTGGGCCATATCTATGTTCCATCAAGCGAGCGAGCAAAGCTGATCTGGGAAGCCCACTATAATCGGGTGGCAGGACACTTCGGTGTTGAAAAGATAGTGGCGATGCTACAAAAACATTTCTACAAGCCGAAACTTCGACATGAAGCCAACAAGTATATCAGGTCCTACATTGCCTATGCTATTGCCAAACCGACCACTAAGAAACAAGGCTTGTACACCCCTTTTCCTACTCCTGACAGGCCATGGGAATCCATCTCAATGGACTACATGTCGGGCATCCCATCCACCAAGCGGGGAAATGACTGTGTTTTTGTGGATGTTGATCGCTTTTCTAAGATGGCAATTTTGGTTGCTTGAAAGAAGAGCATGGCAGCAAAGGCCACTGCCAAGCTCTTCTTTGAACGAGTCTGGGTACATTTTGGAATCCTACAAACCATTGTCTCAGATCGGGATAGTCGATTTCTCAACACATTTTGGTCGAGCTTCTGGTCACTGTTGGACACCAAGCTCACCAAATCCATGGCCTTCCGCCCCCAGACAGATGGTCAAACCGAGGTTGTAAATCGAATGATTGTGCATATCCTTCACATGTATAATTCAAAGCACCCTCGCACACGGGATGAGAGCCTTCCTTATGTCCAACATAGCTACAACCAAGCCCTACATAGATCAACCGACCACAACCCCTTTTAGATGGGGTTAGGATTCCAACCATTGGGTCCCATAGATGTTGCAGTTCCCCTTGCGGTCACCTCGACCGACTCATCTCCTGCTCCAACTGAAATTGAAAAAGCCACCCGGTTCATTGAGCGGATCCATCACATCCGCCAACAGGTTCATGATATCCTACAAAAGTCCAATGACAAGTACAAACAATGCCATGATCAACATCGAGTGCCACATAAGTTTTAGGTGGGAGACAAAGTTTGGTTGCACTTGCAGAAAGAACGCCTTGCAGGACCCATCGGAAGCTTCGCCCACTCTATTATGTGTCTTACACTATCACCAAGGCCATGGGGGTTAATGCTTTTGAGCTCAACATTCCTCCTTTCCTTGGCCTGCACCCAATGTTCAACGTGGATCTCCTTATTGGACACCTCAGAAGTAACATAACAACTAACACGAACAGAGCTCAACCCCGACTACATACAACAGGAATCCAATGATCAGATTGTTGACACACAGATCAAGGGCACTCGACAGCAAAGGATCTAGCTTTATCAAGTCGTCAAAGTAGAGCAGCTCCTGCACCAAGGCAAGTGACTCACTCGGGGCCGAATTCAGCAGAAATTTCCTCATCTGATGGGGAACCTCAACGCAATGGAGACCATTTCTTCCTAAGGAGGGAGGATTGATCCAGATGGATATCGGTGGCCACCCACCTTTTCCAACTGGCTCAAAACAATTTTCTGGCAATTTTGGTAATTTACTATTTTTAGCAGTTTTCACTTCTGGAGCCGTTTTGAGGCCCTAAACAATGTTTTTTGGGAAAACAAGGTTGCAATATGGAAATTCCATCCATATTGCACCAAAAATGAATATCCTCAATGATACCTTCCCAACGGGCTATCATACGCCTAAAACGAAGATCGTATGCAAAAGTTACGACCCCGGGAAGTTGATGTACTAACTTACCCAAACGAGACCCACATGACTTTTGGCGCTTCATCTCCTAGGGTTAGGTTTTTGGATGTCTAGGGTTTTTTACATTCGTGCTTATTGTAAAAAGGTCTTCAGAGCCTCATTGTAATCATCTTCTTGAGAATGAGCGCAACCGTCACATCTCTTCTCAGAGATAAGGCGCCGCCATTCCAGCAAGCTTGTTTCCGCTGCATTTTACAGTTTTAAGCTTATTTCATTATTGAATAGAAAATCAGTTTTACTATATTATTTTGTGTTAAGCACCTATTAATAATCTGTATTCATTTCGTTATGCTCATAAAATCTAGATCAAAAAAAGGTGGAGAAAATACAGAAAAAGTGAGTGGAGTAGAAAAAGGGAGTGAAGAAGAAAAGTAATGAGANAAAAAAAAAAAAAAAAAATTTGTTAAAAAAAAATGCATACACATTCTTATTCCTAATAAAATGCACACACTTTAGAAACATACATATCTTCCTAAAGCACACATGAGTGATTTTAATTTCAAATTTTTGAACCTACATGTATTCCTAAAGCACACAATTTTAATTTCAATTTTTTTAAGAACGCTTCGTGAGCATGTGTTTCTCAAGAAAGCGTGGGTGTTCATAAATAATCCGAGAGATAAAGTTACTACTCGGGCTTTATATTTTGATAACTCTGTCCTCGAAACTCTTAAGAAAACCAAGATCCTGGTTTCCTAGAGGAAAAAGACAATTAGTTTTGGTTGTATTTTATTTGATGCTTTATAAATATAAATCCTAATTAGTTTACAATAAAAAATTATAAAAAAAAATAGAAAAATAACAAGTAATTTTATTTTTAATACGTTAAAATTTTAAAAATAATATAAAATACATATTGTTCTCTATAAGATTTAGACTTTCAAATATATAATTTAAATAAATCTTAAAAATTCATTAAAATAAAATTACATAATATAAATTATGAAAATGATTGTTAAAAAGAGCATGTATTCTCTTTTTTAAAAATTAATGAAAATGATGGTTAAAAAGAGCATGTATTCTGTAATTAAATAGTCCAAACAACTCAAATCAAATCTGTAATTTTAATCATTTCTAATAAAATTTTAAATAATAATAATAATAATAATAATCTATTTTTAAGGTCGTAAAGTCTACAGAAGTATACATATCGTACCTCTATAGATTTGAACTTGTAACCTTTTAAAATAAAACATATATTCTTAACCATTAAATCCACTAAAATTATATTTTAAAAAAAAATAATAATAATAATAATATACTATATGTTGTAATTTTTAATATTCATAAATAAAACTTTAAATTATTATTTTAAATGCTCTATATTTCAAAAATATTATTACATTTCAAAAAATTTGATTTTATATTCTTAGAATTATAAAATAAAACACAAACATGAAAAAATAAAATTTCCATATTTTTTTTTTTTT
>JASDQU010100731.1:136339-154971 GCA_032191745.1 Picea mariana | reverse complement strand
ATTGACTTTGTCTTCAGTCCATCAGTTGCCTTACTGGCGAGGATGCTTATAAATAATGGAACGAGATAGAGGGCTTCAGACGAGCTTGAGCTTTCAGTTCCAGGCATCGATCTCATTCGCCTCCAAAATCTCATTGGAATGCGGTGACCTTTTGGAGGCAATCGGAGACACCCAAGTGACTTACAAGCGATGGCTGAGTTACCAGTAGGCCAGTTTGGGGTGAGCGTCGGACTAGAAATACAGAGCAAATCGAACCAGGGAGAAGATTTATCAGACAATGGAGACAAGTTTTCAAACATCAATATGCAAGATGAGGTAGATTCTGCACACTCTGCATGTTGTTAAGATGGTTTTCTTTAGATTATTTTAAATCTTTTTTCCGTGAGGGTTTTTTCTTCCTTCTGTTAATGGGATCAATGGGATCAATAAGACAATCACACGGGAGACCTGGGAGACCTGTCTTTACCTAACTGTCAATGTTGTTGAGTTTTTCTGTAAGAAATGTTATGTAGATGGGTGTAAAATAACAGCAAAATAAATCTATTTTACAGTTTATTTTTTTTGTTTGTTAGTTTATCTGTGACCTAAGAGAGAGACTAGTTTATAACTAAGAAACAAAAACTTCTAATAGCCCTAACCTATCTTGCAGCACATTGAAATAATGTTTAAGGAGAAAGTTAAACATTGAAATAATGTTTGAGGAGAAAGTAATGAATTCCGATTTAGCAGACGGTACACGGCTCTTCCACCATGCACTGTAGAGTTCACCTGGCTGTCCTGTGTGCAACTATTTATGCTACAGTTTCCAATGCTTTAAACATTATAGGTTTTCTTATTCAGCTTCTATTTGAAGTCTTATGCTCACGATTTGTTGCATGATCATTCTTAACCTTCTGACATTACAAGTTTTGACATAGTTCTGACCGATTCGGATTTCTTATATAACGTACATTCCAAGTGTGAATTAAACCGCATGGAATCATGGGAGGATCGTTTTATCTTGCCTTTTAACTTATCTGTCAAATATTACAGAAGCCGGGGTGGAGGAAATTTTTAGCTCATGTTGGACCTGGATTTATGGTGTGCATAGCCTACCTTGATCCTGGAAACGGTACGTAAATTTTAGTCTATTTTCTTTCATGTATATCGATATTGATGTAAACTTCTACTTAAATTTTAGTCGCTAATCCTTTTTTATTTGATGAATACCGCTGATTTATCTATATTCATATCGATTTACCCAAACAAACTGTTATCCAATTGTGTCTCAGTGGAAACTGATTTGCAGGCAGGCGCGCAGTACAAATATGAGGTACAGATTAATGTCGATAAGTTCTTCATTGAAATCTAGAATTGATAGTGATGAATTCTTTTTTCTAACAGATTGCACTTATCATAATAATCAAGTTCCAAAATGGTAGATTCTTTCCTTACTTGACATGAAATCATCGTTTGTAGCTACTATGGATCATTCTTGTGGCTTCAATCTTTGCCCTCATTATTCAATCCCTTGCAGCGAGTTTAGGAGTCACCACAGGTCAGTACTGTCTCTGTTTCCTCTGTCTATGAATTATAGTAATTATATGAACTGGTATTTTCCTCACCAAGTATTATGCTCACCCATGAATTTTCTGGGACTTTCACTAGGTAAGCACCTGGCGCAACATTACAGAGAAGAGTACCCACCGAAAATAAATTTTATCTTATGGGTGCTAGCAGAAGCGTCTGTTATAGCAGCAGATATTCCCGAAGGTTAGCATTAAGTGAATGATAGTATGAGTATTTTGATTTGTCAGTTTACATTTAATTTCTTCTGTTCTGATGCTAATTTCCTGTTTCTGCTTCACTATATTCATCACAGTGATAGGAAGTGCATCTGCTCTTAATATGCTGTTCCATATACCTGTATGGACTGGGGTTCTCATAACTGGATTCAGCACACTTATTCTTCTTGGAATGCAGAAATATGGGGTGCTCTATCCTTTCCTCCTAATTATAATCATGACATTCCATATGAGATTGCATAATTTTTTCTTATATCGTGAATTCTTGCTCGAAAATCTTTAACAAGTGTTCGAAATTGTACATGTCCTATAAACCGGGGGAATTCAGATCAGAAAATTGGAGGCGTTCATTGCTCTTCTTGTATTTTTAATGTTTGGCTGTTACTTTGGAGTGCTGGCATATGCAAAACCTAAAGCCAAAGAGGTCTTCAAAGGGATGTTCGTTCCTCAGTTAAAAGGGAATGGAGCAACTGGCCTTGCCATCTCTCTTTTCGGAGCTATGGTTATGCCGTAAGCTGCTATCATTTTTAACCCTTGTTAGGATTCAAAGAATATTTTGACTTGCACCAGCTTAAAAAAAATTCAACTTTACATGGAAATATATACATCTTTTCCATTTGTGATGACCTAGTTGACATATATAAAACATTTCCAATTCAGACAATATAACTGATCGTCTTATTAAACGTGTCCAGGCACAATCTATTTCTTCATTCTGCCTTGGTTCTCTCGCGGAAAGTAACCCCTACTGTTTCTGGAATAAATGTAAGTACTTTTTTTTGTTCTGAAACCAGAAATATGTATGAAATCAAAAAGTATGAAATGGTTTAGAATGCTGTCTTTGTTACAGTTAGCGCGCAGATATTTCCTCATAGAAACTGGAATTTCTCTCTTGGTTGCATTCGCGATCAATGTCGCTATTATGTCTGTGAGCGGGGCGGTATGTTCTTCCCCGGATTTATCTCCAACGGATTCAAAGTACTGTGAGGACTTGGACCTGACTAAATCAGCTTTTTTATTCAAAGTAAGTTGATCCCTCAATCAGCTTTGTGAGTAATGGTTTTCATTCTTCTCCCTACTTCGTCTCCAGCATTTCAAGGCCTTAGATAACATTGCAAGCGAATCCTCTCATCCCTTCATCGTGATTTTCAATATTTTCTGCCGGACTTGAAAAGACTTCAGAAATTCTGTTAAATATAGATTTATCCATCTCACATTCATCTTCATCATGTTAGGCAGAAGCAAGATAAAAAATTCTGTTAAATATAGATTTATCCATCTCACATCTTCATCATGTTAGGCAGAAGCAAGATCAAACAGGTATTAAACCAAGTATATCAATCATACACTTTACAGTGATTTATGTGCACTTTACAGTGATTTATGTGAAAGCAGTTCATAACTAGATTGCATGCATACTCAGTAACATAGCTGAATACAATTTTTTCAACGAATTATCGTTGGCATGTTTCCAACACAGCATAGGAATCGTTCATATTGGAATTTCTTTAAGGGGCCTAAGGCCTGAGTTCCAAAATATATAACCTGGAAATCCCCTTCTGTTGTTCTTCAGAATGTTCTAGGGAGCTGGAGCGCAACGGTCTATGCAGTTTCACTGTTGGCATGTGGGCAGAGCTCAACAATCACAGGAACATATGCTGGGCAGTATGTCATGCAGGTGCAATGCATTGTTAATTGATATTTTTGGCAAGTTGAAGAGAAAGGATCATAGGATTTTGATAACATGAGTTCTATAGTGTTCCTACGATACAGCATAAAATGGCATTCAAGTGTGGTGCAGGGATTTCTGAATTTGAAAATGAGGACATGGCTTCGTAATCTTATCACCCGAGGCATCGCCATCATCCCAAGTTTGGTAGTTTCAGTGATCTATGGCTCGTCTGGTGCTGGGAAACTTATTATTATTGCCTCGGTATGCTGTTGAGTGAATATTTCGTATAATTTAAGCTTCTTTCAGCAATCTAAAGCCTCTGATTATCGTACTATTTTCGTGCAGATGATATTAGCGTTTGAATTGCCATTTGCTTTAATTCCACTGTTGAAGTTTACAAGTAGTAAGATAAAGATGGGCCCTCACAAGAACTCAATTGGAGTAAGCAACTACTACTAGTTCAGAGAAGGATGATTTTTTTTATTTTACTTTGACATTTTGAAAATTATTTATAATAAACTTCTGTTGACATTTATCGCGTTGCAGCTCGCTGTTGTTGCCTGGTTGATTGGCTGTGCTATGATAACCATCAACCTCTACTACATGACCACAGGATTTGGTAAATGGTTGGTCCATAACACTCTGCCTATGGTAGCTAAAGTATTTATAGCATTACTGGTGTTTCCACTGATGGCTCTCTATATTATTGGGATCATTTATTTGGCTGTTCGACGAAACAAGAAAGTCACTCATATAGCTCCTGGCGGCACTCGGAACCCTCCGCATGAATTGGAGAGCCAGATTCCTGAATTTAAATAGCGTCAACGCGTCGAAGGAAAACGAAAATCACTACCCTCATGCATGTATATGCGTGACTGTCGGTAAGATGGTTTTTTTTTATGTGTGATTCAAGTACAGGTCATCCGTTCGAGCTGTTGAACAGTGGTTTGTGAGCTCTGCGAACGAGAGGTGAACCTTATCGTAGCATTTTCCTGGGAGATAGGATTTCATCCGTCACAGTGGAATATATATATAAAAGGTTTAATTTATATTAAATTATATTGTTGTTTTAGGGTTTTATTTATTTTATCTCTCTAGTTGACTCAACGATAGAATCACCACTATGGATGAGGAATACACGGTCAGGTGAAGTTTGGTAATATTGTTTACATGCTATATAATAATAATAAATTTTTAAGATTAAGAAAATTATATTACAAGTTAGGGTTTCATGTTTTCTTATTAACAACCAATTAAATTAAATTTGTATTTTTTTATATATTATATATAATAATAATATATTTTTAAAATCACTAAAATTATATTACAATTAGGTTTTCATATTTTCTTTCTTATGGGCAACCAATTAAATTTGTGATTTTCTTAAAGTATTAGCTCAAAATTTAATTTAATATGTGATTTTCTTAAAGTATTAAGAGGTGAGTTAGGAAAGTAGTTATGTGATATTGACTCTTGATCTTGATAAGAGGAGTTATATCTAAGAAACCTCTTATGGATGTTTCATAGGTTTTTTTTTTATTAAACTTGTTTTTTTTATAATATGTTGATACTATGAACTTAGGTTTTTTTATTAAACTTTTTTTATTAAATTTGTTTTTCTGTAATATTGTAATATGTTGATACTATGGGTTGGTTTGCTTAAAACTTGTAATAATGAAAACTAGTTTTTGATATGGGGTATTCAAATTTCTATGTATTTGGTGGAATTTTATTAAACTTGTTTTTCTGTAATATTGTAATATGTTGATACTATGAATTTAGGTTGGTTTGCTTAAAACTTGTAATAATTAAAACTAGTTTTTGATATGGGGTATTCAAATCTCTATGTATTTGGTGGAATTTGGTGGATAAAGAATTGTTGATATGTCATTTTGCATTGTTTAAATTATAATTTTAAACATTTAGGTAGATTTGCTATTTTTTTGTGCTAATCCATACTGTATTTGAAATTTAGTTATCAGGTAGTGTAATTGGTTGATATTGGTACATTCATACTATAGTGCACACTTTTGTCACACACCCACTACATCAACTTAGATTTTTCGTCTTTTTCTTCGAGGAACAGAATCCTTGAGACTTCCATCGGGCCTAGCGCAAACCCTCTCTTTCCTTATCCTCCTTCAAACGACCACAAGCTGGCCTTAGCGCAAGCGCCTTTCGCAACTCGCGAGTCAAAAATCAAGACTCTCAACTCCCCTTTCTCCAAACACCGATACCCGAGATGCTATACGGGTATGGCTCCCTCCTCACTAGCACCTGCTACATGTAACCGTAGGCTAGGCCAAACACTAGCACCACTCGCAACCTCGCCAGTTGAGGTGTTGAGCTCTCATGCTCCTCCTTCGTGAATCCTCGAGACATGAGAGGTCAATGTTGCGTGGACTCTGCCAAAGCGACGTGCACACGCCACTTGTCAACCCCGCTATACTCTGCTCATGAGCTGTGTCACCACCGCCCATCGCACGAGACCTCAGCTCTCGGCGTTTCGCGGCCTTAGCGATCAAGGTGCAGCTTCTTCATCTGCGAAACCCCGAGCCACGATACATCAACAGTGGGTTGACTCTTTCCCAGTGTGAAACGTGTCCATCACCGGTTTCCCGCTTCCTAGGATAAATACTAGCGCTACTTGCATCTCGTGACTTCGCGAGTTGGAGTGTTGAGCCCTCATGCTCCTCCTTCGCGAGTTCCTGAGATACGATAAGTCAAAAATGGGTTGACTCCTTCCCAAGCGACATGTGTCCATCACCTATCACCCGTTCCCACCTTTCTCTGGGCGCTTGTTGTTATGCCACCTGTCAACCATGCGGTCCCCCCTTACGGACAAGTCACGTGTTTGCACGAGCCCTCGGCGCTCGGCACTTCGTGACTTCTACAATCGAAAAGAAACTCCCTCAAGTTCCAAACCCTCGATAGGAGATAACCACGAAAGTTATGATCCAATGGTTCTCCCGTGCCTTGGATCCAATGGTCACGATCACGTTGCGATCTCGCGAATCGTGAGTTCATGTAGCCCTACCCTTAACCACTCCAATTCGCGAGTCAACGAAATGCTACTCTCCTGCCTATACAAAGGCTAAGATCAACGATCAATATGGCTCCGTCAGATCCTTGGATCTACGGTCCGGAATCCCATCACTACATGTGAAGGATGAAAGGGTCGAGGTGTTAATGCCTATGCTCCTTCTCTAGATCCATCGGTCTCGACAGATCTGGGGTATTCCCGAAAGGATTCTGACCATTCGTCTACCAAATGATAGGGTATTCTCTCTTTCTATAATTGGGCTCACTATCCCTTCTGAGCTTGAATCACAAAATTCAACTTCTCGGGGCTTCAAACTCCCACAACTTCGAGACCTTAGAGAGCTATCCTTCCTTGCATAAGGTTTCCAGACCCAGATCGCATGAATTTTCAGACGGTATTTGGGCAATCGTCCCAAATTTTAGTCGAGTCTCTGGGTAAAGGTTCGACACGGTTCCAAGGTTTATGGGGTAATCCCCGGGGAAGAGTACTCTTGAGGAGCCTTCCTGGAACATTACGAGAGTTAAGCAAACAAGACGATTCTCAGTGGGGCGAATTCATGCCCCAACCTTAATCCTTTGTACAAAAACCGACTATGGCATGTAAGTATACACAGGCATCCATTATTTCCAGTCTAACACAGCAGACAATCATTCTACATAGAAATTATTATGGGCATATAAACATAAGCATGTATTCATGATATTTAGTTTGAAATACAAGGTATAAAACACTTATCAGATCTACCAGGCGCAATGCAACTGTTGAGAGGGGTGCTCGTTTCCACCCAACCATAGGCTCAGTGAATCCAAACGGATTTACGACTAGCCACCCTCGAGCTAGACCATGATGCTTTGAGGTTCAGTCTCCTACTTCCAACTCAATAGAAATCAAGGACGAAGGTTACTCTCCCTCTCCTGATGTAGGAAATTAATTTAGGATGAAGGTTACTCTCCTTCTCCTGGTATTCAAAACTCCCTGCGTTTCCAGGGTTTCTGCAGTCTCTTTCGCGATCCCCGTCGCACGCACTGCTCTCTCCTCCTACCACATCTCCTCTCTTGCCAATTTCTGTCTGCAAGGTTGCGTGTAGCGCAAATTCCGCCGTCCGTGGCCAGGTATGAAGGTTGTTACGGATGGGCAATTCACCCCCATCCCCTCATTAACTCTTGAGGAGCCTCCCCACCTACCAATCTGACGGGAAATCCATTACAGGATCAGAGAGCTGCTTTGGTTTGTGAGCAAGTATAAACCAGTACAGTACTGGCTCAATGGAAGTTAATGCAACCATTCCAGGTCCCTTCCACCACCTCTCATTAGCCATCGTGGTCTCTTTTAGCACATCCCTCTCCCAGCAGTCATGCAACACATATCCATAACATAATTTACATTCATCAACCTTTTATGCAAAGGTTCGTCAAATCAAACATTCACATCTTTGAGTTTGCCAAACTTTCTAGTGTGGTCAAATAAGTGCTCAAACTCATCAAAAGTGTGGTAAGAAAATTTAAGTTCTATTGAAATAAGTGAATATATAGACTTTTTTTTTATCGAGTAAAATTTAACATTTTTAACATAAATGTATATTAAGAATTTATAATTTATATTTATATATGAAATTTATATTAAATTTTATTTATTTATAAGTTTTTTATGAATAAATAAAATTTAATATAAATTTCAATCTAGAACAAGTTAATCTAACATAATTTCGCTCTTATTGCAACAATTACAATATTCAAATTATTAAATTAGAAGTATTATTCTTGTTATGATTGGAAAAAACTAAATAGTATTACTCTTGTAATATGAAAATACAATAAAAGTCAATGATATGGTTGGTTGATAGCAACAACACACTGGAGCAAATGTTTGCCATGAATAGGGTAATGATATATTCTACTTTTATGTTTACACTGGGGTTGAAGGAAAACATACATGCATTAAAAGTTTTTCATATCCACAACTATAAAGTGAGTATTATTGAGTTTTTTCACTTAAATTATTTTTAAAATAATATTTAATGCAATTTAGTATTTGTTTTATATTGATATTTTAAATAAATATAATGAAAATATTTATAATAATGGAATAAAAATATTTACATTTCAATTTAATAAAATTTTAATTTAAAATTTAATAAAATTTTAATTTAAAGTTTTCTCCCAAAAAAGATTCAAGTTGCAGAGCAACTATGAAAATACTAAGTTTTACCACATATTAATCATGTTTGTGGTTTTGGAGTATGATGAACTACAATTCACAACTTGGAAAGAGTTATTTTGTTAATTTGCTCTTTGATTTGATTTTATATTATTAATTATATTTGAAATTAAATATTTAAATTTTAAATTTGTGGTCGAAATCCAATGTTTAATATAAGAATTAGAGATATTTTTTCAATATAATAATATAAAAATTATAGAAATTTTTTTAAATATAATAAAAACACTTCGTTTACTAAGCAAAATAATTCAAGTCTAATTGCAACTTCACATTATTTCACATATTTAATGTTTAAAATTAATTTGCCATGTGTTGATGTTTAAATTGTTGGAAATGTGAATATTCCGATATGAGCGGGCCAAACTATCGTAAAAAGTTCACAAATTCAAATTCGAACGAGTGTGATACATCATTAAAATTATATTATTATTATTTAAAACGAAATTGTGGTTAACGTTTCATGGAGAGGTAATCCCTTCTGGCCTTGCTCAGAGGACGTGCAGATGACGCCGTTGTGGGCCATGTACAGTGCTTATATTATTATTATTTAAAAGGAAATTGTGGTTAACAAAGTGGCAGGCTTGAAATTTGAACTCGACAAAGTGGTAGGCTTGAAATTTGAACTTGTAAAAGAGGCAGGTTTGAAATTTGAACTTGAATTAATAAAACAGACGACTCTGGCAAAGAGGATCCTGCCGTGTGTATTGGAGATAAACCGGCACACTGTTTGTAGAGGCGTGAGAATGCGGACTTGAGGAAAATGGGTGTCCGAGATTAGAGAGCCCAACAAGAAAGAAGAAAATTATATTTAGAATTTTGATTTTAGTTATAACATCAATAAATCTGTAATAAATTAATTTTTAATTTGCAAAATATGATTTGTTTAGGTGATAAGATTGACAAAATGTATATTATCACAATTTATTTATTACTTTTTACTATATTAATAACCACATAATTTTTTATAGTTAAATCATTTTTTTTTCAACATTTTGTTATCTCATCATTACATCAATCTTTATTTTGAAATTACAATCTTTTCTTATTTTTTCTTCATTCTACATTATGTCATTTCATCCATCTTTTTCTTGAATGATAATATTTGATCTTTATTTATGGGTTGTTCTCTTTATGTCCATATAGTTAAATCATTTTTTATTCTCCATTTTGTTATCTTATCATTACATCAATCTTTATTTTGATTTACAATCTTTTCTTATGTTTTCTTCATTCTACACTATGTCATTTCATCATGATATCAACATTTATCTTGAATGACAATATTTGATCTTTGTTTATGTATTGTTCTCTTTATGTATATATGTTATAAATTTGGTATAAGGTTTTTATTTTCTAATAGTGATATGTATATCTGTGGTAATTTATAAAGTAAAGAATTTGAATTTATTAAAATAATTTATAAATTTTATAATTTTTTTTCATGATTTTTTGGAAAGCTTTTAATTCTAAATTGAGCATCCATACAAAACCATTATATCAATGTAATGTTTGGAGGAGCATGGTTATCAATTTTCATTTTCAAAAATGTATGCATTAAGAGAAATTTGAGGTTTAAAATGGATCTCCTAAGGAAAATAATAAAATAAGAATTAAAATAATAAAATAAGAGTTATGAATTTTCAAGGGGAAAGAAATAAAATTACCTTTTTCAATCGTATTCTAAACTTATCTCATTATAGGTTTATTACAATTTTAAGTGTGAGCACTCTTTGGATGTCCAATTAAATTTCACATACAACATGTACCCACTTTGCATAGTTTTGATAGATACAGATAACATAAAGTGGAAATACATGAAAAAAAATTGTGTTTCTAATTTATGTCATTGTGAGCCTATCACAAGTATGCAAAGTGGGTATTGTGATGTCCCCACTATGCCTCTTCACCTAGAGCATACCCATACTTCGTTCTAGGATATCGACCATGCTTAATACCTGACTAAGAGAACACTTGCGAAAAAAAAGAAGAGAAAAACAGATATAGCGTGAGTGGCACAAACCATGCTTAATACCTGACTAAGTCTTTATTATTGTGAAATAGTTACAATATCAGAACTACCGACTCGATTTACAACTGAGCAGAGTCACATGACTCGCCTCACCTAACCAATCTACACTCATACACAGATTCATCACACCAAGACTCTTTGTAGCAACCATCTCTACAAACTATTGTAGTGCACCTTAGACATGCCCTCAACCGCAGACTTGTCGTCTCTTCTTTGCTGCAAGGCTTCGCACAGACCTATGGTTTTGTCTCTTAGCATGCCTCCTCATACCTACGACAATAATTCCCCCAAAATCATCCAAAAAGAAGGTCTCCCCAACTTTATCCCTCGAATCACCTCAAGAAAACACAAGTCCTCCCATGTGGAGTGACTTGGCTCATTGAGGGAGCTCACCCCTCTTTGTCTAATTCTGCCTCAAAATAATAGAGTTGATCTTTCTGTCCTCGTTCTTAAATTATCCTTCCTTGGTTGTGCACCCTTGTTCTCTTATAGGGACTCAAAAGGTCATCATCATGAACCATCGCATCCTTTGGGGGTGTCAAGCCTCTTCATGAACCCATGTGTCCAAACAAATCATCACCCCTTCATAGACCCGGTCACCTAAACGAGTATTCACACCCCTTAGTGGACTTGATTGCCCAAACGAACCCATGCACTCATTAACCGCCATGCCCCTTGGGACCAATGCGCCCAATATTGGTGAATTCATCATGACAATGTGCCCCAATATCTTGGTCACTTCTATTAGGGACCTAACCCCTCACGTAGGTAGAATACTATATTTCCATGTAATAAAGGTCAATATTAATAAGACCTAGCAATAAGGAAGAATAAGTCCAATGTAAGAAGACCTAATAGAAGCTTCCGCTTCTAGAAGGATCTTCCTCTAGATTGTTCTTTTGATAGACATATTTAGTATAAATAAGATTCGAGGGTATGAAAAGTTTTGTCTTCAATATTATTGTAATAGATATCTTCTCTGTTGGAGGTTTCCCCCTCAAAGAGGCAAGTGAACATTGCTCTCAGTAATCAAAGTGCTCTTTCTGGTGTTATTTTGGTATCATTATGGTATTATTGTGGTGTTGTTCTCGTTATATTGTTGTTCATTTTCCATTTCTAGCTAATTATTTATGTTCTTCTTGCTATTTTATATATGGAATATTACAAGTCGTATCAGAGCACCTTCCTCAACAAAAAATTGTGGGTTAATTTTTTTTCAGGGTAGAGAAGTATTCCGACGTATTTAATCTACAAAGCTCTGTCGTTATGCGCATAAACCCACTGTCGAGGATTCATACACATAGGAAATACAAGTGGTACTTAAGTGAACATATGTTGGCCACCCTTGTAACTCTTGTTAGTATCCCATCGAGTG
This sequence comes from Picea mariana, assembly GCA_032191745.1. Lineage (NCBI taxonomy): Eukaryota > Viridiplantae > Streptophyta > Pinopsida > Pinales > Pinaceae > Picea > Picea mariana. The sequence continues at coordinate 142,848 of JASDQU010100731.1, read as the reverse complement.
GTAGTGCATCAGACAACACTTGTATATGGATCAACCTAGATCTCTTGAAGCCCTCCATAGATAAATCGATCGATCGCTTGATTGTTATAGTGCCACTGAGAACAACACTCAGAAAGATACTCTCTAATACCTGGGTAGTCGGGTAGTACGACTAAGGGCACGGTCTAGCCTCCTTAGTTGGTGCCTGTTGGAAGCCCTACATATTTTCACCTTTTAAAGCGACAAATAATAATTTATGTAGTTGCCTACGCTTGGTCATACAATTATTGCTTTTCAAAAGTAACTTTTGAAATGTAAATATGATGTTTCGATTATTCCTATTGTTTTTTTTTCTTTTCGTTTTCATGCTTCGTTCATGACTGAAAGCATGAACGAAGCATTAAAACTTATAATTGTATTACCATTTTATCTAAGGTTTATGAAAGCTAGATGTCTTTACTGATCTTTTAATGTAGACTATTTTGTTGTGAAGCTCATCTTGTTGATTTCTTTAAAGTGGCTCATCGATTGTGAAGTGTGCCTTGAATTTTTGTTTAAAACACCAAGAATCCATTAAAACTAAACTATGTTATGTATCGTTGTGGCTCTTGGTTAGACCTATCCTTGTCATTACACTTTGGTTCACAAAAATTCTCCTCTCCTAAACTTTAGAAATCAACTCCAACTTGTTGCGCAATGATAAAATTTGAATGAACTTGGTCGTATCATGTACCCTGTGGGAGGTGACAGTCCAACAATGATAAGCCCATCATTTCGAGTTAAGTCTCGGGTTTCATATGTACTCTTGGCACTCATTTCGTAAAACACCTTTTCTTTTGTGTTACAGAACTCCTTTTCATGCGTGCTAGGGTATTGATGAATCTTGTTTCTCAGATTTCGCTCTGGTCTTCTCTGTTCTAGAAACCTTTCATACTCACTGTGTTTTTATGTCTGCCTTTTGAACCCTCATGGCCCAGGTCATAAGGATTGAGCCCAATGGCTCGCAAACCCTGCTCATGTATGATGATGCAAGGGAAGACCTTAAGGGTCAAGGCTGGCTCAAATTTCTTGAGAAATTTCAGGGTTTTAACCTTCAAACTGCCCAGGAATTTGCCCTCTCCTTTGATGGCTACCGAGCCAAGGTAGGAGACATTCAGATCGAGGTCACTGAGGAATTTTTAGGCCAGGTGACAGGTCTTCCACTTAGCGGGCAAAAATGGTTTAAAAACGCCAAGGTAGAGGAGGGATCGTGGAGCCTGATCTTTACCTATAGGAAAATCAAGTGTTGTGATAAAGGTATGCACGTATCCTTATTTAAAACTCGGTGGCATGGTTTATTATCAATCCTGAGACAATTCGTTACATGCGAGGGTCGTTTTGGCCTTGTTTTCCTATATCACATACGTTTGTTGATGAACTTCATCGGTTTTCAGTTGAATATGCCTTTTGATTTATTGGGAAGTCTGTATAAGATGGCCAAAAGGTATAAGACACAGTGTTTACATTCTAGTTTGTTTCATTACGGGTTGATAAAGATGTTGTTAGTTCATCAACTAAAATTGCAAAATGATAATTGGGATGCCTTCCTAATTCGAAATGGTTTCGTTACACCCAGTCCCATAGAGGTTGATAAGCCCATGATGGAAGAAACCACAATCCCTGCTAATGACAGAGTAGTTCATTCATATAAAGAAGCCTGTGATAGGGCCATCCTCGATGAGCCTATGCCCGAGAAAATAGATCCTCAACCGACAGCCTTTGAATTGCATGACCATGAGCAACATGTCTACCTTGGCACCTCTGCTAAAAACGCAAACAGGCCTTTGTACAAACTGTCTAAGGGTGACATGGATATAGGGTTTAAAAATAAAAGGGAAGGTAGTTTAATCTCTAGGAGCCTATGAAATAAATCGAACTCTCATATGAGCTCGATCAAAATGATTGAGGTCCATGAGAGCTCATATTCTGAGATCGAGAGATTCTTGGAAGAAGAAGACCCTCCTTGCCTCAAACTAGATCTCGGCCAGGCCTATAATTTCGTAGATGATTTGCCACCCTGCCTGAAGCACAACCAAGGATTTCCAGGTATCAAGCTTGATAAAAAAACCCACAGGCAACAATGGAGACGTTCTGACACATGGCCGTGGACATCCTCAAATAGCTACCATAGATCCACGGTGTGAAGTTTGTCTGTTTTGAATCAATAAGTATTACACAAACATACCTAGTCTTCAATTGCAAATCAAAACCCTCATTACTCAGATCGACTCATTAAAGGATGAAAATTATAGGCTAAAGTCCATTGTTCAAAGGCAAGGCAAGCATTTGAAAAGGACTGGGAACATAATAGTAAAGAATGTTGAGAGTGTTACAACAGTAGTTAACTCTGAGATCCTGGAAATTGAGAGGAACATTTTAATCCTTTCTCTTTTGTATATTATTTATTTTGTAAACTTTTCTTCTTTTCAAATGGAGTAACATATGGTTGGAATCTTTGGGAGAATGGACGAGTATTTTCAAAGAAGAATATGGAATTCTAGGTTGCTTAATGGATTTTGTCTTGTGAGTAAAATGGTTTTATTTTCATTATAATATCTTCATATTCTTTGAATAATTGATTATGCATTGATTTAAATTAGATTTAGTCTATTTTATCAATACATGGTTAATTGTTATCATTTATGTATTAATTTTTTCAATCTTTAAGAGTTTATTATCTTAAAAATTCTTCCAGGACTACAATATGGGCATGTGATTTTGAGAAAGAATATGAGAAAGCAATTCATCTTTGGCTTTAGACCTATGTGATGCTTATTCCATTTCGTTCTTTCATTATTGTTGTATTATGAGAATGTTATTATGGTTGATTTTAGCTTTAGCTTGTCATCATATGGTGTTTTCATACTATTAAATGTTATGTGTTGTCCATAATTTCTTATTCCATTTTTTAGGTGTGATCAATAGATCATTTGATTATTGTGGAAGTTATTTCTAATGTTAAATGATGGATAATATCAATACTCGGAATTGAGTTTTCTTTCATTCTTAAATATTGATTATCTAAAGATCACATGACTTTTAATTAGTTGTCTTCCTATTGTTATTAATTTACTCCAATATCAAATACTTCTTTGAATGTATTCTGGAAGTGCTAGTATTGTTCTGTTATAGGTTTCCTTTAACAAAATTACAGGCAGGAGCTCATACAACACAGAAAGATAAACTCAGTTGACTGATCAGTTAGAGGTTAGTAGATGCATTCTTTTCTTTTATTTAGAGTTGTTTGTGAATGAAACAATGATTGCATTAATTAACTTTGATTGTTTTTGTGTCACTGTTTTAATCGTATTCATTTAGTATTTATTTGTTTAATATCTTTAAAAAAAAAACAAAAAGAAGTGTTGTTCATATTTGATTCAGAAACCTTATCAAACAATCATTTTCGTAAGATTTCATGCAAACCTTGTAACATGTATATAGATTGTTTATATTCACATTTCTTTTTAATAAACATTAGTCAGTAATATATCATTTGTTAGAATCATAGATTTTAGGTTAGTTTCATTTCTTTTATTATTTTTAGGACTTTTGTTGGCTAACGGAGCCATTAAACCCGTCAGAATGGGTTACACCAAATGGCTTGGGTTATTTAGATAACCCCGGACCGGATATATTCTTCTAGTTGACGATAAGTCAAATTTGTCCATCAACAAATGGCACTAGAAGGAGGGCCGACTAAAAATATGGCCTTGTAGGAGCTTTTATTTCGAATGTATTCAATTTCCCCATAGCTCCCCAAATCATTGTGTTGGAACATGCTTTCCACTTCTCACTACCAGTTATTCCCAACAAGACAGCTAATCTATTTTCAGAACTCACCTTCAATGGTGAAGGGAACACATCTATAGTAGACCATATTTCTAAATTTCTTTATAAATGTTTAAGACATAAGATCATTGATCCTAATGTTACGTGCAGACTGTTCTCTCTCACTTTCCGAGATCGGGTTAAATGTTGGTTTGAATCTTTTCCATCTAATTTGATTCATTCTTTGTCTGAGTTTGTAATTGAGTTTTTATCATACTTTAAACAATTATGGTTATGATGAATTAAGTTACTTAAGGAAAGAAAATGGTGAATCATCTGATGATTTTTCAATTAGGTTCATTCATGTTTGTACTAGGTTCCCTTTGAAAGAAATGTCACTTATTAATGAGTGGTTTAAATATCTTGTTTCTCTCTCAGACGAGCCAGATCAATTAATTGTTAACCAATTTGAATCGAGCACTAACACTCAATCTCAAGATGGTTCAAATTTTGATGTTGATCTTGAAGATTTTGAAGCACCACAATTTTTGTCAACTTCTTTAATTTTGGCAAATCATGAGCAACATCATCCTTTACAAAATGCAATTGTCACATCTAATCATTCTTTGCAAACACTCTCTCCTCCCATCGAAGAAGGAACCTTGACTTTAAAAGACGGCAGTTGTCACACTCTCATAGATTTTATAACTATTTCTAAAGTAAAAGAGGTTGAATGTGAAGTTGATAATCATGTGGATGATAAATCTACGCCAAATTTAGTTGAATAGATCCATGATCAATCAATAGGAGACAAAATCATTAGTCATACTATTAATCAACCTTCTATCTGTAGTGATTTTCCCTCAATTTTTCCCTTGCATGATGACCCAAATTGTCTATTAAGAACTGTCTCGTATTATTTGAAAGAGAATCCAAAAGAGGATGATCAGTTTATACAAGGAGAGGGGACAAAACCAGATTTTGAAACGCATATACCTATCATTTCAAGAGATGAATTCCATCTCCTTAATTCTTCTACATATTATTCCTTGTACCCTGATATTTTTTATCCTAATGTTGTGTGATTGCATGTTCCGTATTACCTTGGAGAGAACTCAACATTATATAATCAGGGACCAAGAGATCACCGAATAGAAGATAAAGAGGGAAATAATTATTCCCATGAACATATTAATTTTTACTCTCATCAATTATCTAAGGGTAAATCAAGAAATGATTTGAAAGAATCATGAATTGCATCTTCCATTGATACATCCCAATTTGTGTTTCGAGAAGGATCTAAATTTTTCCATGATCAATTATTTGAGGTTGAAAAATATAATCGGCCAAATATTACTACCAATGATGTTTTATCGGTCGTTCCATCTAGTTCACCTCAAATAGTTAACCTTGAAATATCTAAACTCAATGCAAAGTTTCAAGAGAATGAAACACTTATTTTATGATCCAGAAACATGATAAGTTCTCACCATCTTGATCCGGCCTTTTTAAAAGATTCTTTCCTTGATAATCTAATACTTTATTCTCACCAAGAATATTTCTCGCATGTGAATTCTTTCAACCCATCCCATGTCAGTAATTGCATGTATCATGATAGTATTGCAGATTGGTTAGAGTATTCATATCTCAAAAAGTTCCCATGGAACGATAAAATTATCTTCATTTTATTTAGAGATGAAGTAGGTAACTTCAACACACTCATTTTATATCCTCCAGATGGAGAAAATATGGAAGGAAAGGAAAATTGTCAGGAGGATGGGGCACTTCGGTTTAGGCCGATGGTTATGTCAGGTCCCTATAACTCTCACAACCTTCATAATCTCATTCTTTCATATTTTTGTAACCCATATAATGACAAAATTGTCGAATGGCTGGAGGATTCATACAAAAAGAATGTTCAAGGGAATGGTAAGATCATGCTTGCCTTGATTTTAAATGATGATGATAAAGGTGAGTATGATATATTTTTGTCATTTTTCGATATACTACCATTCTTGTTAGTAATATGTGATTTTGTTTCTACTGTAAGATTGGTGTTACTCTGATGGCTACATTGGAAGCATGACTTCACGTAGTATTCTGATTTGTTTAGTAGTTAGAGTAGGTTTTCTTTTAGTTTTATTCCTCACTATTTATCTTTGTAATAATGCAGTCATGAGCACAAGTGATCTAAAAATGAAGAAGACTTGAAAATCTTGATATTATTTTGCAAGTAAATTTTATGTGTTAGAAGCAAATGGATCAATTTTGCAACACATTAATTAAAGGATTACTCATGCAAGATACAAATAAATAGTAGCATAATCAATGAACATAAGCACATAAACACAACAATTGATAAAGGAGTTCACCCCTCTCTTGGGCTACATCTCCTGGTCCAGCTTCCAATGGATCATTATTATTAATTGCTCAAAGTTCTCAAAAACATGCCTTACAATGCTCAAACTGACCAACAGACTGCTCCAATGGCTTTAGAGCGTCCAAAAACCCCTAGCTGGGATTTTTCGGCACCTCAATCGGTCGAAAAACGAAGAAGTTAGGCTTCTTGGAAGTCCCTCCTTCAAGCTTGTTGTCTCTGCATCTACAAAACACACCCTTGTCAAATGAACCTAGCACACACGCAATTTAAAGCGTGAAAACCCAGCACCGGGCACAACCGCACCAATGGTGCAAACTGTAGGACGATTATGGGCGCGCTAGCC
>JASDQU010100731.1:102342-125167 GCA_032191745.1 Picea mariana | reverse complement strand
GATACAAGAGATTATTATGCACATGATAATCCAATTCTTCAACATGGTTAGAGTGGCACAAAGTTTCATACACTTCTTTAAAGTCAGTATCTAAAGCATATTGCTCCACATAACTTTCATGCATTATAGGACTATGCTTAAGAATAACTGAAGTACTAATAATAGGCCTTGAAAGAATATCAACAACTTTGTTAAAAATTCCCTTCTTATACCTGATGACAAAATGAAAATGTTGAAGAAAACCCATCCATCTGAAGTGCCTAGCTTGTTGTAGCTTTGTCTGTGATTGTAAGTATTGCAGTGGTTGATGATCGATGTGAATAATGGTTTCTTTTCCCAACAAATAATGTTTCCATTTTTTTACACTTTGAACCAATGCATACAATTTCTTATCATTAGGATAATTAATCACGACACCATTAAACGTCTCAGAATGAAAACAAATGGGCTTACCATACTGTAGCAAAACTACTCCCATTGCATAATTACTTGCATCTGTCTGGATTTCAAAAGGTTGTCTTAAATTTGGAAGTGCAAGAACTGGCGTTGAACTGATCTTTTCTTTCAAAGTATCAAAAGTCTATTGTTGCTCGCCTCCCCATTGGAAAACTTGCTTGACACTTGTCACAGCATGTAATGGAGCTGCAATGGAAGAAAAGTTAGCAATAAACTTCCTCCAATATTGGGTTTCTCCCAAAAAACTTCTTACCTCTGTCACATTGTTGGGCCTAGACCATTCCAAAATGACTTTGACCTTGGAGGGATCAATTTTTAATTCACCTCCACCAACAATATGCCCTAAGTAAATAAGTGAAGTTTTGCCAAATTCACATTTGGACAATTTCAAAAACAACTGTTCTTTCCTCAAAACATCCAAAACTTGTTTCACATGTTCAACATGCTCTTCACGAGATTTGCTAAAGATCAAAATATCATCTAAGTAGACAATAACACAATCATCCAGAAAAGGCCTTAAGACATCATTCATAACTCTCATGAAAGTCGCAGGTGCATTGCAAAGTCCAAAAGGCATTACCATCCATTCAAACAAACCTTGCTTAGTTTTAAAATCTGTCTTCCATGTGTCTCCCCTGGCAATCCGAATCTGATGATATCTGCTTCTCAAATCTAACTTAGTGAAATATTTGGCATCTTTTAATTGATCAAGCAAATCATCAATTCTAGGAAGAGGATAACGATTCTTAACTGTAACTTTGTTCAAAGCCCTGAAATCAACACACATACGCCATGTACCATCTTTCTTTGGAAATAACACAATTGGAGATCCACATGGCGATGGACTTGGTACAATAACCCCTTTGTCGAGTAACTCTTGAATTTGTTTTTTAATATCAACATTTTCCATAACTGACATTCTATACATACCAATGTTTGGAAGAGGACAATCTTGCTGCAATTGAATTTCATGTTGAATTCCTCTTTTCGGAGGTAATCCCTTAGGTTCTTTAAACATTTCATCATACTGATTAACTACTTCAAATAGATCGTATTTTAACTTTGTATCACAACCTTGAAATGCTTCGTTTTCAACATCATCTTTAGGTTTGATCATTAAGATAACAAAATTCTTACTAGCATTAACTAATCTCTTCATTTGTCCCGCATTTATAAGTGATAAATTCATCTTCTTTGTGTGGGCTCTAACAATGTACTCTACTCCATCTTTAAACAAATGATACTTATTCTCATGACGATGAAAAATAGCTTTTCTATCATACAAATACGGGCTTCCCAACACAATACCACATATATCCAACAGAATAACATCAAGCTCTACCTCATCAACGAAATTTGCAGTGATTCCAAACCTAAGTTTACACCTTCTTGTTACTTGTAACTTAGCATTATCACATATCCAACCAAGAGGGTATGGCTTAAGATGTGGAATTGTTTCCAACTTAAGTTTCTTAACAGTTTCTTCAGAAATAAGGTTTGCTTGAGATCCAGTATCAAATAGAGTATCTATCTTAGTATGCTTTGAAACAACCCTTATGTGGAAAAGTTCAATTCTTGCTTTTTCTTGTTGAGTTACATTGATATTATTATTACTTGAAGAACTAGTACTTGCATTAGAACCATTACCTTGATAACCCATGGTTGTGATCTTCGTTTCATCACCCGAATCTGAACCTAAATCCTCTTGAACAGTTGCAGCAGTCTTTGACTTCCCTTTGTTGTTGTTGCCAAACTTTTTGGGTCTTCTTTCAGGATGAAGTTTCCAACAATGGTCTTCATCATGGCCATCTTTTGAACAATGTTTACATGTGAATTTTTCTCCCTCTTTCTTAACAACAACATTCTTTCTGCCATAGGCCTTGAACTTCTTCTTTCCCTTGTCTCCATGGCTGAATGTCTTCTTTTTACCATCATGAGTATCATTCCTTCCTCTTGCTTCCAAATGAGTAGCCTGTACACAAACTTCATCTAGATTTGAAGGATTAAACATGAGTATAGTATGTCTCAAATAACTATGTAAAGCTCCAATGTATTTGAGCAAAGTTTCTTGAGAAGACAAATCTACTCCCAAAACCAAAGCTCTTCTCCTAAACTCTTGAGTAAAGCTTTGCACACTCTGTCCTTTAGCTTGTTTAAAATTTTGCCATTCCATAGTAGCCTTTTTCTTATATGCCAATGGATAAAATTGTTTTTTAATTGCAATAATGAAATCATTCCAAGAAATCAAAATTTTACCATGCTTTTTCATATCCTCCTGAGTCTTGGATTCCCACCAAATAAGTGCTGCACTATCCAACCTTAACGAAGCAAGCTGAATTTTGGTTTCATCATCTTGAATTTTTTGTATTCTACAATATACCTCAATTTGATGTATCCAATTATCTAACTTCTCATCATTAACTTCTCCATTGTATATTGGCAATTCAAATTTTATATCAAGCTTTAATGAAGGAATTTGCGAAGGAGTTTTACCATGTCCCTTTGGAGAATTCAGAAGAGGTATTGAAATGGTAGAAGAAGAAGAAGAAGAAGATGGAGGAGAGGGTGGTGGAGAAGCACCAATCCCTCCATTTCCATTTGGAGTTTTGTCACCACTGCTTCCCTTATGCCTTGAAGGGTTGGAGCCTTCACCTTGCGAAAATATGTTCCTTTCCATCAAGATCTTCATCATCTCTCTCATCTCCATGACAGCCTTTCTGAGATCTTCATCTTCTGCAGGAACACGTTCATGACTTTCTGCATGAGCCATATTTGGTGAATGCCTCCTTGAAACTTGCGGTGATGGAATATGCTTCCTCCTTGAAGGATGAGAACTTGGCTCCACAAGTTGACCTTCTCCTCTTGTGAGTTTCAACCTTGTGAGCATCAGAAACAAAACACTTGCAAAACAATCAAGTCTTCAAAAACCAGTGCTCTAATACCAACTTGATCTAAAAATGAAGAAGACTTGAAAATCTTGATATTATTTTGCAAGTAAATTTTATGTGTTAGAAGCAAATGGATCAATTTTGCAACACATTAATTAAAGGATTAATCATGCAAGATACAAATAAACAGCAGCATAATCAATGAACATAAGCACATAAACACAGCAATTGATAAAGGAGTTCACCCCTCTCTTGGGCTACATCTCCTGGTCCAGCTTCCAATGGATCATTATTATTAATTGCTCAAAGTTCTCAAAAACATGTCTTACAATGCTCAAAATGACCAACAGACTACTCCAGTGGCTTCATAGCATCCAAAAACCCCTAGCTGGGCTTTTTAGGCACCTCAATCGGTCGAAAAACGAAGAAGTTAGGCTTCTTGGAAGTCCCTCCTTCAAGCTTGTTGTCTCTGCATCTACAAAACACACCCTTGTCAAATGAACCTAGCACACACGCAATTTAAAGCGTGAAAACCCAGCACCGGGCGCAACCGCGCTGACGGTGCGAACTGTAGGACGGTTATGGGCGCGCCAGCCCCTAACTGCCTAGCACCTGGACACATGAGGGTCCATACGACCACGCGCATTTACAAAAGGGCTAACCATTTTATTTTTGAATAAAATAGTGACAAATGACGGGCGCATGGCTATCCATTGAAACTGTTTTAAAACTTCCCGCGCCCTTTGCAACGGTGGTCACATACAACACAATAGAACCGCGGGCTTTACATTTGAAAACAAAAATCCCACGCGATATATGTATAAGGTTACATGTAATGAATGATATGACTGCAGGTCGGGGCTAAGCCCCGGCCCGACCCCCGGCCAATGATTACACAAACCAAACATATATATATATATATATATCAACCCATATATGCAATAAGGAACAAGCGGCGGTATAATGGTCGGGTGGATTTATGAAGGCGTTACATGGTGGGGAGTTCTGACGTTCGAATCCCACAGACTCCATAAAATTTTAATAAACAAACCAACAACCAATACCGGGGTGCCACGTGGCAGCCCATGACTAGGCCACATGGCACCCAATCACTTGTCCAAATGATGCCAYGTGTCGGAATACCATTCGCCCTCAGCTACCAACCAAACAATGCCACATCATCACATTCCACATCAGCATACGGTCATATGTCCCTGCCACATCAGCTTGTATGGACTATACGGACTGTACAGTCAGCATCCTTTTTTTTGCTTGTTTGCCATTCCGAACAGATTGTGATATCTCTCGCTCCAGACGTCCGTTTGAGACGAAACAAGTTGCGTTGGGTTCGCAACGATGAGGCCTACACTCTCATCCGGTTTGAAGCAATTCCGAGCACTTTGAATTTTTGAGCAAAATTTGATCCCCTGATCAACAAGTGGACGCACCATGAGAACCATAATATGATTGTTTTCAGGGAAGTCTGCATGATCCTTTTCTCTCTGCTTTTTGTTGAATATTTCTTTTCAAAACCGCAGTATTATTATGAAATTTTAAATGGAAAGCAAAGAGATAAATACATTTGAATTGTAAATTCAACCTTGACCCAAGGTACCACGAGTAGGACTGCTTTCACATCAATAAGGATTTTTCTATTTTATTTCAATTTCCCAAGAGATGTTTCGCGTGATGTTTTCAGATCCATCTTTGTACATATTTTTCTGTTTTGATTTGCTTTGTTTTATGGTTTTTGGTTCTTCTTCGTTTTGTCTGTTTTTGTTGCTTTCTAGTTAGAACATGCATGTACCACAATTTAGTTCAAGGACGGAAACCAGAAGGCCTCGTCTTGAAACAACAAGCAAGGTTTGTCAGAGCATCAATTGCTGTGATTTCTTGAAATACAGACTGGTTAAAGAAGTTTTTCAGTTCAGAATAGATTTCATGGTTTCATGTTTTTAACTATGAGAAGACACGACTATCATTTAAAAAACTCTTTATGATGTCCCTGCTTTTAAAGAAAGCAACTCAAAGATGCCTTCCTATCCTCTAAATATTAGTTTCATCAGTAAAATATTTTCAGATCATAATGAAGGTAATCAAGCAGAAAATTAAAGGCCAGAAAATAACAAGTGTTCTGAAAACCAGAATTTTTAGCATCACCTCGCTCTTCTGAATATCTTTCAAGTTATAACAAATTTGTAAACAATCGCTTGAGAGTTGTGGGAAATGTTTGTAAACCCGCCAGGATATTGAACAGGTCTGCTGGCAGCGGGTAAATGCATGCATGATGCCAAGACAACTTCGTCGGGATACTGAACAGGTCTGCTGGCAACGAAGCAATGTCAGGTTCAAGAAAGTTCTAAGGTATAAATTTGATTTTGGTCATAACCATCCTTCATTTTGAATTGAAATTTATTGGACAGGATAAAGGCGTTGGAGTGGGTTAATTGACATCCCTGTCGAGGCTATGGATGCCTACTGGTAGCAGTGGCATTGTCAACAGTATCAGAGCCATTAAATTGAACATCGTCGCTCTCATTTTTAAAATTTGTCATTGAATTTTATCCAAACAAGAAGATATCTAAAGCTGGACTGTGTAATGTTTGATGAAATGCTTGATGTCCTTCAGCTGTTTTTTTATCTATAATCATTCTATGCAGTCCTAACATGAATGCGTCTGTGATGTAGAGATATCTGCTTCTCCCAGTGAATCACCATTGTTGGCAGCCCTACATATTTTCACCATTTAAAGCGACAAATAATAATTTATGTAGCTGCCTACGCTTAGTCATACAGTTATTGCTTTTCGAAAGTAACTTTTGAAATGTAAATATGATGTTTCGATTATTCCTATTATTTTGTTTTCTTTTTGTTTTCATGCTTCGTTCATGACTGATTCTGAGATCGAGAGATTCTTGGCAGAAGAAGACCCTCCTTGCCTCAAACCAGATCTCGTCTAGGCCTATAATTTCGTAGATAATTTTCCACCCTATCTGAAGCACAACCAAGGATTTATAGGTATCAAGCTTGATAAAAAAACCCACAGAAAACAGTGGAGACGTTCTGACACATGTTCGTGGACATCCTCAAACAACTACCATAGATCGACGGTGTGAAGTTTGTTTGTTTTGGATTGATAAGTATTACACAGACATACCTACTCTTCAATTGCAAATTAAAACCCTCACTACTCAGATTGACTCATTAAAGGATGAAAATCATAGGCTAAAGTCCATTGTTCAAAGGCAAGGCAAGCCTTTGAAAAGGACTAGGAACATAATAGTAAAGAATGTTGAGAGTGTTACAACAGTAGTTAACTACGAGATACTGGAAATTGAGAGGAGGATTTTAATACTTTCTCTTTTGTATATTATTTATTTTGTAAACTTTTCTTCTTTTCAAATGGAGTAACGGATGGTTGGAATCTTTGGGAGAATAGACGAGTATTTTCAAAGAAGAATACGGAATTCCAGGTTGCTTAATGGCTTTTGTCCTGTGAGTAAAATGGTTTTATTTTCACTATAATATCTTCATATTCTTTGAATAATTGATTATGCATTGATTTAAATTAGCTTTAGTCTATTTTATCAATACATGGTTAATTGTTATCATTTATGTATTAATTTTTTCAATCTTTAAGAGTTTATTATCTTAAAAATTCTTCCAGGACTACAATATGGGCATGTGATTTTGAGAATATGGGAAATAAATTCATCTTTGGCTTTAGACCTATGTGATTCTTATTCCATTTCGTTCTTTCATTACTATTGTATTATGATAATGTTATTATGGTTGATTTTAGCTTTATCTTGTCATCATATGGTGTTTTCATACTGTTAAATGTTATATGTTGTCCATAATTTCTTATTCCATTTTTTAGGCGTGATCAATCGATCATTTGATTATTGTGGAATTTATTTATAATGTTAAATGATGGATAATATCAATACTCAGAATTGAGTTTTCTTTCGTTCTTAAATATTGATTATCTTAAGATCACATGATTTTTAATTAGTTGTCTTCCTGTTGTTATTAATTTACTCCAATATCAAATACTTCTTTGAATGTATTCTGGAAGTGCTAGTATTGTTCTATTATAGGTTTCCCTTAACAAAAGTACAGGCAGGAGCTCATACAACACAGAAAGATAAACTTAGTTGACTGATCAATTAGAGGTTAGTAGATGCATTCTTTTCTTTTATTTAGAGTTGTTTGTGAATGAAACAATGATTACATTAATTAACTTTGACTGTTTTTGTGTCAATGTTTCAATTGTATTCATTTAGTATTTATTTGTTTAATATCTTTAAAAAAAAATAAAAAATTGTTGTTCATATTTGATTAAGAAACCTTATCAAACAATCATTTTCGCAAGATTTCATGCAAACCTTGTAACCTATATATAGATTGTTTATATTCACATTTCTTTTTAATAAACATTAGTCAGTAATATATAATTTGTTAGAATCATAGATTTTAGGTTAGTTTCATTTCTTTTATTATTTTTAGGACTTTAGTTGGCCAACGGAGCCATTAAACTCGTCAGAATAGGTTACACCAAATGGCTTGGGTTATTTAGACAACCCTGGACCGGATCTATTCTTCCAGTTGACAACAAGTCAAATTTGCCCATCAACAAATGGCGCTAGAAGGAGGGTCGACTGAAAATATGGCCTTGTAGGAGCTTTTATTTCGAATGTATTCAATATCCCCATCGCTCCCCAAATCACTGTGTTGGAACATGCTTTCCACTTCTCACTACCATTTATTCCCAACAAGACAACTAATCTCTTTTCAGAACTCACCTACGATGGTGAAGGGAACACATCTGCAGTAGATCATATTTCTAAATTTCTTTATAAATGTTTAAGACATAAGATCATTGATCCTAATGTTACATGCAGATTGTTCTCTCTCACTTTCTGAGATCAGGTTAAATGTTGGTTTGAATCTTTTCTAGCTAATTTGATTCATTCTTTGTCTGAGTTTGTAATTGAGTTTTTATCAGACTTTAACAATTATGATTATGATGAATTGAGTTACTTAAGGAAAGAAAACAGTGAATCATTCGATGATTTTGCAATTATGTTCATTCATGTTTGTAATAGGTTCCCTTTGAAAGAAATGTCGCTTGTTAATGAGTGGTTTAAATATCTCGTTTCTCTCTCAGACGAGCCAAATCAATTAATTGTTAACCAATTTGAATCGAGCATTAACAGTCAATCTCAAGATGGTTCATATTTTGATGTTGATCTTGAATATTTTGAAGCACCACAATTTTTGTCAACTTCTTTCATTTTGGCAAATCATGAGCAACATCATCCTTTACAAAATGCAATTGTCACATCTAATCATTCTTTGCAAACAATATCTCCTCCCGTCGAAGAAGGAACCTTGACTTTAAAAGACGACAATTGTCACACTCTCATAGATTTTATAATTGTTTCTAAAGTAAAAGAGGTTGAATGTGAAGTTGATAATCATGTGGACGATAAATCTACCCCAAATTTAGTTGAACAGATCCATGATCAATCAATAGGAGACAAAATCATTAGTCATACTATTAATCAACCTTCTATCTCTAGTGATTTGCCCTCAATTTTTCCCTTGCATGATGAACCAAATTGGCTCTTAAAAACTGTCTTGTATTATTTGAAAGAGAATCCAAAAGAGGATGATCAATTTATACAAGAAGAGGGGACAAAACCAGATTTTGAAACGCATATACCTATCATTTCAAGAGATGCATTATGTCTCCTTAATTCTTCTACATATTATTCCTTGTACCCTGATATTTTTTATCCTAATGTTGTGTGATTGAATGTTCCATATTACCTTGGAGAGAATTCAACATTATATAATCAGGTACCAAGAGATCACCGAATAGAAGATAAAGAGGGAAATAATTCTACCCATGAACATATTAATTTTTACTCTCATCAATTATTTGTGGGTAAATCAAGAAATGATTTGAAAGAATCCTGAATTGCATCTTCCATTGATACATCCCAATTTGTGTTTCGAGAAGGATCTAAATTTTTCCATGATCAATTATTTGAGGTTGAAAAATATAATCGGCCAAATATTACTACCAATGATGTTTTATCGGTCGTTCCATCTAGTTCACCTCAAATAGTTAACCTTGAAATATCTAAACTCAATGCAAAGTTTCAAGAGAATGAAACACTTATTTTCTGATCGAGAAACATGATAAGTTCTCACCATCTTTATCTGACCTTTTTAAAAGATTCTTTCCTTGATAATCTAATACTTTATTCTCACCAAGAATATTTCTCGCATGTGAATTCTTTCAAACCATCCCATGTTACTAATTGCATGTATCATGATAGTATTGCAAATTGGTTGGAGTATTCATATGTCGAAAAGTTCCCAGGGAACAGTAAAATTATCTTCAGTCTATTTAGAGATGAAGGAGGTAACTTCAGCACACTCAATTTATATCCTCTAGATGGAGAAAATATGGAACAAAAGGAAAATTGTCAGGAGGATGGGGCACTTTGGTTTAGGTTGATGGTTATGTTAGGTCCCTATAACTCTCACAACCTTCATAATCTCATTCTTTCATATATTTGTAATCCATACAATGACAAAATTATCGAATGGTTGGAGGATTCATACAACAAGAATGTTCAAGGGAATGGTAAGATCATGATTGCCTTGTTTTTAAATGATGATGATAAAGGTGAGTATGATATATTTTTGTCATTTTTCAATATACTACCATTCTTGTTAGTAATATGTAATTTTGTTTCTACTGTAGGATTGGAGTTACTCCGATGGCTACATTGGAAGCATGACTTCACGTAGTATTTTGATTTGTTTAGTAGCTAGAGTAGGTTTTCTTTTAGTTTTATTCCTCATTATTTCTCTTTGTAATAATGTAGTCATGAGCACAAGTGGACACACCATGAGAACCATAATATGACTGTTGTCAAAGAAGTTTGCATGATTCTTTTCTCTCTGCTTTTCATTGAATATTTATTTTCAAAACCACGGTATTATTATGAAAATTTTAAATGGAAAGTAAAGAGATAAATAAATCTGAATTGTAAACTCATCCCTGACCCAAGGTACCACGAGTAGAACTGCTTTCACATCAATAAGGATTTTTCTATTTTCTTTCAGTTTCCCAAGAGATTTTTCGCTTGATGTTTTTAGATCCATCTTTGTACATATTTTTCTGTTTTTATTTGTTTTGTTTTCTGGTTTTTGGTTCTTCTTTGTTTTGTCCATTTTTGTTTCTTTTTGGTTAGAACATGCCTGTACCACAGTTTAGTTCAAGGAAGGAAACTAGAGTGCCTCATCTTGAAACATCAAGCAATGTCTGTCAGAGCATCAATTGTTGTGATTTCCTGAAATACAGACTTGTTAAAGATGTTTTTCCGTTCAGAATGGATTTCATGGTTTCATGTTTTTAACTATGAGCAGAAACGACTATCATTTAAAAAACTCTTTACGTTGTCCCTACTTTTAAAGAAAGAAACTCAAAGATGCCTTCTTGTCCTTGAAATATTAGTTTCATCAGTAAACTATTTTCATATCATAATGAAGGTAATCAAGCAGAAAATTAAAGGCCGAAAAATAACAAGTGTTCTAAAAACCAGAATTTTCAACATCACCCTGCTCTTCTGAATATCTTTCAAGTTATACCAAATTTGTAATCAATCGCTCGAGAGTTGTGGGAAATGTTTGTAAACCCGCCAGGATACTGAACAAGTCTGTTGGCAGTGGGTAAATGCATGCATGATGCCAAGACAACTTCCCCGGGATACTGAACAGGTCTACTAGCAGTGAAGCAATGTTGGGCTCAAGAAAGTTCTAAGGTATAAATTTGATTTTGGTCATAAGCATCCTTCATTTTGAATTGAAATTTCTTGGATAGGATAGAGGCGTCAGAGTGGGTTAATTGACATCCCTGCCGAGGCTATGGATGCCTGCTGGTAGCAGTGGCACTACCAATAGTATCAGAGCCATTAAATTGAACATCGACGCTCTCATTTTTAAAATTTGTCACCGAATTTTATCAAAACAGGAAGATATCTAAAGCTGAACTGTGTAATGTTTGATGAAATGCTTGATGTCCTTCAGTTGTTTTTTGATCTATAATCATTCTATTCAGTGCTAACATGAACTTGTCTATGATGCAGAGATAACTGCTTCTCCCAGTGAGTCGCCAATCTTGGCAGCCCTACATATTTTTACCTTTTAAAGCGACAAATAATAATTTATGTAGTTGCCTACACTTGGTCATACAGTTATTGTTTTTCGAAAGTAACTTTTGAAATGTAAATATGATGTTTCAATTATTCCTATTATTTTGTTTTCTTTTCGTTTTCATGCTTCGTTCATGACTGAAAGCATGAATGAATCATTAAAACTTATAATTGTATTACCATTTTATCTAAGGTTTATGAAAGCTATATGTATTTACTAATCTTTTAATGAAGACTATTTTGTTGTGAAGCTCATCTTGTTGATTTCTTTAAAGTGGCTCATCGATTGTGAAGTGTGCCTTGAATTTTTGTTTAAAACACCAAGAATCCATTAAAACTAAACTATGTTATGTATCATTGTGGCTCTTGGTTAGACCTATCCTTGTCATTACACTTTGGTTCACAAAAATTCTCCTCTCCTAAACTTTAGAAATCAACTCCACCTTGTTGCGCAATGATAAAATTTGAATGAACCTGGTCGTATCCTGTACCCTGTGGGAGGTGGCATTCTGACAATGATAAGACCATCATTTTGAGTTAAGTCTCAGGTTTTGTATGTCCTTGGCACTCATTTCACAAAACACCTTTTCTTTTTTGTTACAGAACCCCTTTTCATGCGCGCTAGGGTATTGATGAATCTTGTTTCTCAGATTTTTCTTTGGTCTTCTCTGTTCTAGAAACCTTTCATACTCACTGTGTTTTTCTGTCTGCCTTCTGAACCCTCATGGCCCTAGTCATAATGATTGAGCCCAATGGCTGGCAAACCCTTCTCCTGTATGATGATGCAAGGGAAGACCTTAAGGGTCAAGGCTAGCTCGAATTTCTTGAGAAATTTCAGGGTTTTAACCTGCAAACTGCCCAAGAATTGTCCCTCTCCTTTGATGGCTACCGAGCCAAGGTAGGATACATTCAGATCGAGGTCACAGAGGAAATTTTAGGCTAGGCGACAGGTCTTCCACTTAGCGGGAAGAAATGGTTTAAAAACACCAAGTTAGAGGAGGTACCATGTAGCCTGTTCTTTACCTCTAGGAAAATCAAGTGTTGTGGTAAAGGTATGGCTGTATCCTTGTTGAAAACTCAGTGGCATGGTTTATTAGCAATCCTGAGAAAATTCGTTACATGTGAGGGTCGTTTTGGCCTTGTTTTCTTGTATCACATACGTTTGTTGATGAACTTCATCAGTTTTCAGTTGAATATGTCTTTTTATGTATTGAGAAGTCTGTATAAGATGGCCAAAAGGTATAAGAGACAGCGTTTAAAATCAAGTTTGTTTTATTACGGGTCTATAAATATGTTGTTAGTTCATCAACTAAAATTGCAAAATGATAATTGGGACGCCTTCTTAATTCGAAATGGTTTCGTCACACCCAGTCCCGTAGAGGTTGATAAGCCCATGATGGAAGAAACCACAATCCCTACCACTAACAGAGTAGTTCCTTCATCTAAAGAATCCTATAATAGGGCCATCCTTGATGAGCCTATGCCAGAGAAAATAGATACTCAACTGGAAGCCTTTGAATTGCATGACGATGATCAGCACATCTACCCTAGCACCTCTGCTAAAAACGCAAACATGCCTTCGTACAAACTGTCTAAGGGTGACATGGATCTTCCCTCATATAACCCACCTTTTCATACCAAAGGTGAAACTTCCTCTTATTCCCATAATTTTCAGCCCCATCACTTTCAGTGTGACCTATGCCTTCCACATGTGGATGTGACCAAATTTGATGGCTCGGATCCCACTGGCTGGGTATTTCAAATGGAACATTATTTATCTTTGTATGGAATTATAGATGAGTTGGCCAAACTCCAGTATGGTGTTCTCCATCTATATCAAGAACGTTGGCAATGGTGGAAATGGAGAAAAAATGCCTTCCAAGGGTATGTGTCTTGGACACACTTTGTAGCATAGATTTATGAATGCTTTGACACTAACACCATCCATTTAGGTCGTTTGAAAAAGTTGAAACAATCTAGCACAGTGGAAGAATTTATAGTTTCTTTTGACCGACTGGATTTTCATACAGAGGTCATGTCTGATGATTTTTTCCAAGAATGTTTTATCAGTGGCCTCAAGGATGAGATTCATGCCCATGTATTCATGGCTCAGCCTCGGAGTTGGGTGGATTCTACTAAAAGAGATAAGGAAGGACAACAGGTTGTATCTTTTCAAAACTGAAAACCCTCCTTTATTCCTCGCCCTAAACCAATCACTCCCACTCCTCCTTCTACTCCACTAAAGATCCATAATTTGACCAGGGATGAAATGGTTGAACACCAACTCAAAGGCCTTTTTTATAATTGTGATGAAAAATATTTTCCTGGGCACAAGTGTAAGGAACAAAATATTTTTATGGCCATCTCAGAGGAGGTTTCAGAAGAGGATGTTGAGGCTCCCCTTGTGTCTATGTCACCTAAACCCACTGACATGACCCCTCCCTCAAACCCTCCTGAAGTAGAACCAGTCATTACCCTAAATTCTCTCACTGGTTTCTCTACTCCCTAAACCCTCAAGCTAATTGGTTACATTAAGCACCAGAAGGTCATCATTCTTGTTGATAGTGGAAGCACCCATAATTTTATTCATCGTCGCATTTCCCAAGAAACCAATTTCTATATCTGTGTCATCAATAATTTTCAAATAATGATTGTGATCAATGGTGGGTCCATGAAATGTGGAGGGAGTTGTGAAAATGTGTGTCCCCAAATTGGTGAATACCACCTGAAATCTCATATGTTTTCTATTGACATGGGAAGTTGTGACATTGTGTTGGGTGCAGAATGCCTAAGGACTCTAGGTCCCATTCTCATGGATTTTAAGGAATTAACCATGCAATTCGACTAGGGGGACCAACAATATAAGTTCCAAGGCATCACCGTCAGTTCCCCAAATATCATCAGTTCCCATCACATGGAAAAGATGCTAAAAAAAGGTCATTCTGGCATTGTTTCCCAACTCCATGCCATACAAGCAACTAAGACACCCTCTATGCCATAGGACCTCCAATCCATCCTCTCTAAACATCAAGTGGTTTTTTCCACTCCCCAAGGACTCCCTCCTTCCCGTGGTGTTCATGATCATTCCATTCTCCTTGTCCCAGGAAGCCTTCCTCCCAATATATGTCCCTATCGTCACCCCTTTTCCCAAAGAAGTGAAATCGAGAAAATTATTCAAGAATTGCTCAACGCAGGTGTTATCCACCCTAGTACGAGCCCATACTCTTCTCATATGGTCATGGTCCTTAAGAAAGAAGGTTCTTATTGCATGTGTCCTGACTTCTGTGCCCTCAACAAACTCACCATTAAAGACAAATTTCCCACTCCTATCATTGATGACCTCTTGGATGAATTGAGTGGCACCCAATTCTTCACTAAACTTGATCTCCGTTCTGGATACCACCAGATCCGTATGAAAGAGGCAGGAATTCCTAAGACTTCATTTAGAACTCATGAGGGCCACTATGAGTTTTTGGTCATGCCCTTTGGCTTGTGTAATTCTCCCTCCACTTTCCAAAGCCTCATGAATCATGTCTTCCATCCTTTTCTCTATCATTTTGTCTTAGTTTTCTTTGACGATATCCTCATCTATAGTAAAACCTGGAAAACCCATCTTGCTCATATGGATCAAGTTCTCCATCTACTCTCTCAACACCAACTTTTCCTCAAACAATCTAAATGTGATTTTAGCACCTCAAAAGTTGAGTACTTGGGTCATCTTGTTGGCAAGGCCGATGTCAGGGTGGATCCTAAAAATATTGAAGCTATGTAAGATTGGCCTCAACCAAAGAATCTAAAAAGATTGCATGGATTTCTTGATTTAACAGGTTATTATCGCAAGTTTGTTAAGAATTATGGAAAGATTGTGACACCTCTCGTTGCTCTCCTTAAAAATAATTCTTTCACTTGGACTTCAACAACTGCTTAGGATTTTCAAACCTTGAAGATGGCCATGTGCACCACTCCAGTCCTGGCCCTTCCTAATTCACCAATACCTTTTTCCTAGAATGTGATGCTTCCAGGAAAGGAATTGGCATCATCCTTATGCAAGAGGGTCAGCCTTTGGCCTTTATCATTAAACAATTGTCAGAGAGAAATTTGGGCAAATCAATCTATGAAAAGGAAGTGTTGTCTATTCAACATGTTGTGTATCTTTGGTGCCCTTATTGGGGCAACGCTTCGAAATTAAGATAGATCATCAAAGCCTCAAGTATTTTATGGAACAACGCCTTTCCTCCCCAAAGAAACAAAAATGGGTGACTAATCTCTTTGGATATGATTATGAGATCATTTACAAGAAAGGAAAAGACAATGTGGTTGCTGATGCACTTTCCAAAAAATATGAAGATGAAGGGTCCCTTTTTTCTCTCTCCTTTATTGTACCAGATTTGATTCAAGTTGTTCGTCGGGAATGGCTACACGATCCTAAAAGTTAGCATCTGATACAAAAATTGCAGTCCAATTCTCCAGTATTCCCATGGTACTCTTGGCTCAATGATGAGATTCGATACAAAGGTCGTTTGTATTTAAGTAAACAATCAAAACTTAAACCCACGGTACTTTCTGAGCTTCATGCTACACCCACCACTGGGCACTCTGGGTTTACCAAAACCTATGACAGGGTCAAACGTTCTTTTTTCTATGATGGTATGAAACAAGACGTTTGTAATTTTTTGGTTGAATGTGATGTGTGTCAATACAACAAGGGAGAAACTGTCAAATCTCCTGGCACACTACAACCACTTCCGATTCCACTTTCTATTTGGCAGGATATCTCTATGGATTTAATTGTAGGGTTACCTAAATCAGGAAATAAATCCCTCATCATGGTGGTAGTTGATCATATTTCCAAGTATGTTCATTTATGTTCTCTTCAACACCCATTTACTGCATCCACTGTGGCTCAACTTTTCATGGATCGGGTCTTCAAGCTTCATGGCATGCCACATTCTATTGTTTTTTATCGCGACCCAACTTTCACCAAAATTTTTTGGCAAGAATTGTTCAAGTTCCAAGGCACCCAATTTCATCTCAGCACAACTTATCATCCCCATACTGATGGTCAAACTAAAGTTGTCAACAAGTGTTTGGAAACATATTTGAGGTGTTTTGTATCGGAAAGGAAAAATCAGTGGGCTCAATGGTTGCCACTAGTTGAATGGTGGTACAACACTTA
This sequence comes from Picea mariana, assembly GCA_032191745.1. Taxonomy (NCBI): domain Eukaryota; kingdom Viridiplantae; phylum Streptophyta; class Pinopsida; order Pinales; family Pinaceae; genus Picea; species Picea mariana. The sequence continues at coordinate 108,413 of JASDQU010100731.1, read as the reverse complement.
TTACCATACAACTACCCACATGACTCCTTTTGAAGTGGTATATGGAAAAAATACACCTTCAGTTCTATCATATTTTCCAGGTGTCTCGAAGGTCCAGGCAGTTGACCAAATGCTTATAGTTCGAGAGGCTATTATCCATACCCTCAAAGAGAATTTGGTCATGGCCCAGAATTGCATGAAGAAACAAGGAGATCAAGGTCGTTCTGAATGTCAATTTGCAGAAGGGGATCAGGTGTTTCTTTGACTACAACCTTACAAGAAAAATTCCCTCGAGGATGACAATTTTCAGAAAATGGCGCCCAAGTTTTATGGTCCTTATACAATTCTCAAGAAAGTGGGAAAGGTGGCCTATCAATTATATTTTCCCAGTCATTCTAAGCTTCATCATTTTTTTCATGTTTCCTTCTTAAAGAAGGTGATTGGAACTAAGTTCCAAACTCAAACCAACCTTCCCGATTTGGATGAATAAGGCTCCATTTGGCTATAGCCAGAAGCATTTTTGGACCAGCATGAGCGTCGTTTGCGTCAGGGAACCATCAAGGAAGTGTTAGTCCAATGGAAATATACAACTCCAACAGATGCCACTTGGGAACCAGCTACCATTCTGCAATAATTTCCTCATCTCAAGCCTTGAGGACAAGGTTGTTTTTAAGGCGGAGGACATGTTAGGGACCTAACCCCTCACGTAGGTAGAATAATATATTTCCATGTAATAAAGGTCAATATTAATAATGCCTAGCAATAAGGAAGAATAAGTCCAATGTAAGATGACCTAATAGAAGCTTCCACTTCTAGAAGGATCTTCCTCTATATTGTTCTTTTGATAGACATATTTAGTATAAATAGGAGTCGAGGGTATGATAAGTTTTTTCTTGGATATTATTGTAATAGAGCTCTACTTTGCTGGAGGTTTCCCCCTCGAAGAGGCAAGTGAACATTGCTCTCAGTAATCAAAGTGTTATTTCTGGTGTTATTCTGGTATCATTTTGGTATTTTTGTGGTGTTTTTTTTGTTATATTGTTGTTCATTTGCCATTTCTAGCTAATTATTTTTGTTCTGCTTGCTATTTTATATCTGGACTATTACAACTTCATACTTGGGAAATCCCCTTGGCGTGTTTTCATTCCCAAGGCCCCAACTCGCCCAACTAGTGCAATACTTGGGTGTCAGAGCAACCCCAAGTTCTGTCTTCTTAAGGAATTGGGTGAGGGTCTTCGTGCCCATCTAGCCGAAGACCTTATATCCTCCCCCACCTTAAGTCATTTTCATCCTCGACAACATCCACAAAATCCATGATATCCACCTAGACTCATGCCTCCATCGCAACTAAATCTGTTGGAAACCCTAAGCTCCATGCCAACTTGGAACCCCAAATTTTTTCAAAGTCAAAACCCCAAGTTTCCTTGCGAAGTGGAAACCCAAAGGTTTCCACAAACCAACCAAACTATATTGCACCCAACTTTGCATGATCTATTTCTTGATTTAATGCAGTCACTTCACCCAACTTCAAGGATGAAAGTCACCCAACTCTGTTGCACTATCTTGTTTTGATGTTGTTTCCTTGTTGTTATTTGATTCAGATGCCATTCTCATTGCCTTCTACAATTAACTGCTTCCCACTTCACTTCAAAAAATTTCCTAAGTGTTGAACTCTTGTGACCTTGTTGTTGCACCCATACTTCAACCAAATATTCCATGTCTCCAAGCACTGTCGACCCCCATGTATCGAACTAGTTGGGTAGCTAATCTAGTAGTCCCTCCCAATCCATGAGCATGCATATCCCCATGCCCAAACTTAGTATTTTTTCTCTGCAACTTCCATCACTCTGTCCAACCTCAAAGAATAAGAATGATCCATATTCGATCATTATATTGTTATCCATCTATATCAATCCTTTCAAAGTGGAAAAAATTGGAGGAATCAACTTCCAGGTCCATTTTAGTGGCAGGTCCCATTTTGGAAAATTGGGGTCCGAAACCTTCTGGGGCCATTTTGAGTCATCAAATGACACTTTTTTTTTGTTAAAATGTTCCTCGCACATCTTGGGTCCCATGACTCTATTATACACATCGAGACCTTTCAAACGATGCAAGAATCACATCAATAAGAGCTGGTATGCAAAAGTTATGCTTCCCACAAGTTGACCTATAATGTTGACCACCATTGTATGAGAGGATGCCATGTCAGCCTCCGTTACTCATGCATATGGGGCTATCCACGTATGTAATTTCAAGAATATTTTAGAAGTTCCAAATCCCTATCACAATTGAGGGTTGAGGAAGTAAAAAATCTACCCCTAGATGGCTATTGAGTTATGTTAGATATTGGGACCCTAGGAGGAGAAGGGGATCCATTCTATACTATTGTATTTTGTTCCATAACTTAGCAGAGCAACTGGGAGTGGGAAATTAGAGAGGATAAAAGAAGTGGTTAATNCCACGTATGTAATTTCAAGAATATTTTAGAAGTTCCAAATCCCTATCACAATTGAGGGTTGAGGAAGTAAAAAATCTACCCCTAGATGGCTATTGAGTTATGTTAGATATTGGGACCCTAGGAGGAGAAGGGGCTCCATTCTATACTATTGTATTTTGTTCCATAACTTAGCAGAGCAACTGGGAGTGGGAAATTAGAGAGGATAAAAGAAGTGGTTAATGTTCTATAGCATCCTAACATGCCACAATTATCAGGTAACTCCATAGAGAGTGCTTGCTTCTTTGTACTTGCATTATTTCCATACCAGAGAAAAGAGAGCAGAGCAACGTCGCCTTCTATCTGGGTTTTCTCCTGTAAGGGTTTCCCATAGAAAATATTTGTGTCATTCTGTGGATGTTGTGTGATTTTATTTTATTGTTCTATATTTTATTTTAATGAGATCTGTTTTACTTTTTCCAATGGACCATTTTGTAATGCTATATAAAGGCCTAGCAAGCCTTCTCATAATATCAAGTTACTCATTTTGGCTTCCCTCATATTTTTCTATTGTTCATTGGGAGATTAATTAGCTTTGAGTGATTTACTAGTAATTAGTTTTAGAGGTGTGGCTCCTCTTTGAGATTCACCTCCCAAGTACTCCATTTACATGTTTTTTTTTTGTCCATGCTTCTTTTCATGAAATATTGGCATCCATAAGATCCTCCTCTCTCAGCATTCAAGCTATCCAGATCTCAACCCCCGAGATACGGATCATTTGGTCTTCATTACAAGCTTTACATCCAATTGAACCTCTTGCATGCTAGTAGTTTCTCCAGACTTTCTCTTTCTTGTCTACATAGGCTTATGCGATTTTGGTAGTTTATAATTGATCCTACAATGTCACAACCAACATCAACTTGGGTCCATCTCTGACCATCATTAATTTTTATCTGAATATATTTAATTCATCCAAAAAAATATTTGTTCCTGGGATGGATTGTCATCATGCACCTTCTCCATGTCATGTTATAAACTTGTCCTTCCATGATAGGAATCCTTTTACTTGAAAATCAAATCTCAATACTTTCCTCTTACTTTTGTTCTCACCCTACAAACAAGTCTTATATGAAACATAATGTTTGTATTTATGAACAAAATCTATGAGCCTTACTTTTGACTAAATGCAAATAGATTTAGAAGGATATCCTTTCATATATCCGTGCAACTTTATGTCATAAATTCTTTCCTCAAAGGAAAGGTCCAAATGAAAAATTACCTGAGAAAATAATCATGACTTATAATAATACCACACCTTGTCAACTTAGTAGTGGTGTTCATATTCATATTTCAATTTATCCTACATTTCTCACGATATGGTTGTGACTTGGATACATCTAATTGCGACAAAAAAATAGCCATTGTGATAGCTTTCTTTTAAAAAGTAAAACTTGATGTTGAAAGGATTGAAAACAAGGTAGCATTCTGAAAAGATGGTTTTAAGAAAGAATTTGATTTACTAGAGAGAGACCAGAGTGACTTAAAGATTGATACGAAAAACATTGCAATAGTGAAAACTTAGTAACTTGATTTGTAAATGCTTTAGAATAGGCGGACCTTTCATATGCTCACCAACTAACATCCAATTAGACCTTTTCTTTTATAGTAAACTTTTTAACTCAGAGAAACAAAAAAAGGAATAAAATTCAAATTAAGCAAGAGACATATCGACTCCCATATGATCATGGGAAATACTAAAAAAGGACTAACGAAATGTTATGTTTTCATTTTTAAAATAGGTCCAAATTGTTTTCTTTTATAAATCTACATCATTAAGCTTATTGATGTATACAAAACAAGTTTGGCAATAATTAATAGATAAATGAAGTCAATAGAGATACCTTTAGCGGGAACTCCAGCCTAATTTATCTAATCACCTTTAAATCATGCATTTTCCTCCATGTTTGCATCTCATAAAACTTAAGGCCAACTGACTTTTTAGAAAAACAAAATTGAAGCGAGTTGAATGCCCAAATATGTAAATTAGCTTCAAGAATCTATAGAAAATAAGCATAGAGAATAATCATAAGGAGTTCTATAGATGATGAGTTCTATATATGACAACTAAGAGAATTGTGTTAGCAATGGCATGTTTGAGAAAGGAAAATACTAACTTCATTGATAGAAAATTCAAAGAAATACCAAAAGACTTAGAATATAACAAGCTTAATAAAATAAGAAACATCTAACCAATGTTACCAGAATATTCCAAATTCAGGGATGCACACACACCTAATCTGCACCTGTATCCACTTAGAGTATAAGAGGATCCTTTTTGGATCTTATTGGAATATATTTTATGAAAGTTTTCTATCGCTAAGATTTTTGAGAAAGCTAATTTGATGATTCCTCCAATCCTGTAATTATGGAATTTTGATGCACAAGTACATGCTTCTATACCCATGCTTCAGATAACTTTTCATGCAACCAAAAATTAAGATATGGGTTAATACTAGAACCATGGACCATGCTATTATATGGTGCCTATTATATAATCATCATAATCATGGATGATACAAACCATCGAACCTAATTCTAAAATAAAAGAATGGAAATAGAACTTATAAGAACCTATAAGACTGCATGAGATAAGGTATTTGATGGGGAAATAACAATGTTACTTGCTATTGGTCTATGAATACTAGGGTCATCTACTAATTTCTAATGGAAATATATGGTTATGACAAGTGACTATGTTAGTAGTTACCATTATCAGGACCAAATGTCTTACCGATCCAGGTGGATATTGGTGGCCACCCACCTATTCCAACTAGCTCCTCATGTCTGTTTTTTGTTCAACACGTTCTTCGGTACTGCTTTGTAATTGTGGGTTCTATACTTATGGGGTCGTTTGAAGCCCCACACATCCTCCAGGTGGATACAGTTGGCCTCTCACCTAATCCAAATGGCTTATTTTGTATGTTTTTATGTCATCACATCTTGTTGTACTTCTAGGGCCATTTTGGGTCCCTAAAAGTTGTTTTTTTGGCTCACTACAGTCAAACTATAGATAGAGTCAAATTTTAAACACATAATGTGTATTTCTCTAAAATACCTTTCCAACGGGCTATCACATGCCTAAAACAGAGGCCATATGCAAAAGTTACGACCCTTGGAAGTTGAGGTACCAAATTACACCAACTTACCCATAGGGCCCACATGAATTTTGGAGTTTCACCTTCTAGGGTTAGGTTTTTGGATGTCTAGAGTTTTGGCATTCATGAATAATATCAAAAAGTCCTCTGGATCATCATTGCAATCCATTTTTCTCAGACGGATGCGCGTAGCAACCACTTCTCTTCTCAGAGATAGCTACCACCATTCGAGCAAGTGTTTCAGTTCTGCAGTTTTACAGTTTCAACCTATTTCATTATTTAATAGAAGATATTGTTCACATGATATTTGTGTTATTCTTCATATCTTTGTGTTTATTGTATTCAGTCTGTTAATCAGTTCATTCTGCTCCTAAATCTGGATCAGTGGTAGCAGATCAATCTATTCTTCATTTATTTTTCTTCGTGCATGTCCCCGACAAGATCCAAGTACAAGAAGTTGGGAATCGAACCAATCGATCCATTACAAGATCGACTGCGTCAAT
>JASDQU010100731.1:71507-86736 GCA_032191745.1 Picea mariana | reverse complement strand
CTATAGACCCATTTACATATGACAAGTTTTCTTCCTTTTGGAAGAGGTACAAGATCCCAAGTATCGTTTTCCATTAAAGAACGATACTCTTCATTCATTGTTGTATCCCAATCTGGATGACTTGAAGCTTCTGCAAATGTCTCTCGATCATGATTCTTTGAAACTTGAGCCAAAAGAGAAGAGGCTCACTGGAACTGTGAACGTGTCTGACTTTGATCTGAAGGAACACCGAGAAAATCACCAGTTACTTCACATGTTAAACATATCCATCTAGGAAACGGTGGAACTGGATCTAGTGTTGGTTCAGGTTCAAAGGAATCATCTGGAGGAAGGTGAGCAAGCGAAGATAGATTTTCATCCTCACTTTCATCATCTGAAGAAGAAACGAGAATAGAAGAAGACACAAAAGCTGAAGATGGCTCGCGAGTCAAAGAAGGCACAAACATCGAATTAGGCTCACAGTCAAAATAAGGAACAAACACCGAAGATGGCTCGTGGGCTGAAGAAGGCACAAACATCGAAATAGGTCGCAGACCAAAGAAGGCACAAACTCCAAATTAGTCTCGCAGGCCAAGCTATTTTCATCAAAATTAACATCTCTTATAATAATAATTTCATTACAATGTGGTTGAAGAAGTCTATAACATTTGACATCTTTAGAATAACCAACAAATATACACTTCTCACTTTTAGGCTGCAATGCTTTCCTTTTCTCATCAGGAATGTGAGCCCGTGTTATACTGCCAAATACACGGAAGTGACTTACATCTGGTTTAATTTTAGTCCAAGCTTCTTCCAGTGTTATATTTTTAAGATCCTTTGTGAGAGTGTGATTTACTATGTAATTTGCACATTTGATGGCTTCTACCCAATACTTTAGACTTAATCCCTTAGATTGGATCATACAATTAGCCATTTATTTTAATGTGTGGTTCTTTCTCTCAGCAACACCATTTTGTTGTGGTGTATATGGAATAGTGTGTTGCATTTGGATGCCCTGTGTAGTGCAATAACTTGTAAAATTATTGTTCACATATTCGCCTCCATTATTTGTTCTTAACCTTTGAATTTGATGTCCAGATTACTTTTATACAAGGGCCTTGTAGGCCAAAAACTTGTCAAGAACTTTGTTCTTAAGTTTTAAGAAGTAAACCCAAGTACATCTGGAAAAGTCATCAATGAAAGTTAAGAAATAATTGCACCCAGGAAAAGGAGGAGAAGGAATTGGACCACACAAATCACTATGAACAAGTTGCAAAGGGCCCTAGGCATGCCAAGAGGCATGTTAGTCAAAAATATCCCGATGATGTTTTTCGAGAACACAACTGGCACAAACACCATCTCTACATGAAACAGGGGGAAGACCAGTCACCATATTTTTATTACATAGTTGAAGCAATGAGCGATAGTTTAGATGACCAAACCGTTCATGCCAAATTTTGCTCAAGTCATCACTATGAGCAACAAAAAATTATGAAGAAGATGATGACCCAAGGTTTTCAAAATTGTACAACTTGGTAATATCATCAGCAATTCCAGTTGCAAGAACATGCTCTGGATCTTTTAGATCCTTGGTTACAACTTGATGAGGTGAAAACTCTACAGTTTTACCTTCACCTGAATGAATGATTTGACATACTGATAGAAGGTTACAAGAAATACTTGGAATACATAATACATCATCGAAATGACCATTTTCTACTTGAATTGTTCCAAATCCTTTAACACTAGGAGATGTATCATCACCAACAAATATTTTCTTGGTGTTGCATTCATTTAGAGCAGAAAATATGTCTCTATCCTTATCCATATGATAAGAAGCTCCAAAATCAATAAGTCACTCATCAGAAGAAGAAGTAGAAGTTGTATTGAAGGAGAAACCAAAAGAAGAAAGTGCATGTCCATGAGAAGAAGAAGAATCAATATTGATGTTGTGCTTCTTCATCGTTGCTTCTAAAGCTTCCATCTTCTTGAAACATTTAGACTCATCATGACCATATTTTACTCATTTGTCACCATTAGGAGCAGAAGTTGTCTGAGTGGGTTTGGGACCCTTATGTTGCATGTTTTTGTGGAGAGGATGTTTCTCCTTGGGATTCTTGGGTTTATCTTTCTGATGGACGACTAAGGATTTGTTGGAGGTTCTTGCAGTGTTGATTACTCCAAGTTGTACAAGCTTATATTGCTCTCTAATCAAAGCATCAAAAAAATTCTCAAGAGTGGGTTTTTTATAAGTTGTCCCTAGAGCCTCTTGCATGGCATAAAAGGTAGATACAAACACAGAATATGCACTACCTAGATTAGAAAGAATAAGATAGATGCAACGATCTTCTTATATCTTTATCTTGCATTCTTCACATAAAATTATAAGTGTTTTAAAATTAGACAGATAGTCTTCAATGCAAGAAAAATCACTTGGACTTAAATTCGGTACTTGATTTTCTAACTGATGTGCTCGAATAATATTGTTATTACCAAACACAGATTCAATCTTTTCTCGAGCTTCTTTGGGTTTATCAATTTGTTGAAGGTGGAACCTTAAATCAGGAGAGATGGACATTCTGATTAGTCCATGTGTTTCATCATTCCTATTATCCCATTTGACTTTCTTATCAGCATCAGTAGGTTATGTTTCATTTCTCAAGGTAATCTGGTATAAGCCTTTACTTCTTAATAAATCCTCCATATGGGATTTCCATTGGAAGTAGTTGGTGCCGGCAAGAAAAAGATTACTTGAAGAAGCCATATTAAATATGTAGATAATATGGATTTAAAAACTGATACTCGTGATATAGATGGAAATATCTCAAAAAATTAGGCGGTTTTAAAAAAATCGGCATTGAAAATGGACTTTGGATGTAAAAGTTATGTGCTTTTTAAAAAATGCATAAACGATAACCAAAGGACCACGTGATGAAATGACCCACTTTTATAAAAAGAAGTGGTGATCATTTTTACAATGAAGTTACTTTATAAAAGAAAAGTTGCATGCAAAATAAATAACTCTAAAATATTAAAGCTACTTATAGTGATTCACTTTTATACTTGAAGTGAAATACATTTTACAATGTAGCATGAACTTTTTCAAAAAAAACATAACAAAAAGAAAGACGAACTCAAGACCTCTTACTTAATAAGGAAATTTTTAACCAAATGGGATAGAAAAACATATTGTATTGTTTAGTAAGAGGATTGGGGTTGTTTTTGAAGACGGTCTTGGAGAGCGTGCTAAAAAAAAACTGTTTTCACACAAGAAAAAATTTCACTTCTCGATGACAACAAGGGTTAGATCTCGTTTAGATTACCTGAAAAAATGCACATTTTCCTATCTGTTTCTGATCTTCCGAGATCGCACAAGACGCGGGGAAAAGAGCATACATATATCTAAAAGAGTAGCAACCCAGAAACAAAAAATATAAAACTGAAATAATACTCTGCAAAAAAAATTTAAAAGGGTGTATTCATGGTTTATACCTTCGAATCTAACTGAAATGGTCATATCTTGGACAAACAAAAACCTTTTTGAGTGAAAATAAAATCATTCATAAATTAAATGAGCACTCACGATGCAATGGAACAGTCCTATTATCCCAGAACTGTACGAAAATGGTAGAAAACGGAGATGAGGAAACTCGGCTTCACGATCTGAATTTATAACAGAAGCAGGTCTTCGAACAGGATCCGATATCATGTTCGACAACAGAGGTATTCCAACAAAGGACGAACACCTTCAGTAACCACTCACACAACTAGATCAAATATCAACACAACGATGTTTTGACGTGGTAAAACCCCTACGGGGAAACATCCACGTCCTCAACCAACACGGTCACTTGGAGCGGTCTATTAATGCAAAAGAAAAAGATTACAGAGAGATTTTACAAGAGATTTTCTCACAATCAATCATTGGAAAATGACCATCCATTCTCTTTAAATATATATCATGAACCAATCGAGTGTTAAGCCACGGATCAATGGTCGTTAAGATCGAGGAGAATATGAATTGTAGGATCAATCTATGTCACAAACATATTATGATCATTGGATTTCCTAACTACAAATGCATACTAATGTGTACTAAAGAAACACACTAAGAAACACACTTTTACCTAACGACACATTAGACCAAGTAGATCTTAACTAACTCCTAAGTTTTAAATATCCTAACATACTCTATTCAAAAACTGCAGCAATCTGGAAATGAAAACTTTGTCATTTTTCACCCAATTTTTTCGGACTTGAAATTTTTAGCCAAACTGGTTATCTCCCAAATTGTGCACTTATGGAAAATCTTCACTAAATCAATTTTTTTTGGCTTGATGAATATACAAAATGTTAATTAAATAAAATTTTCCATATTTTCCATCTAGGGACCCTTTTCCTCCTTTGAAAATCCCAAAAATACCCAAAAAGTGGTTTGTAATAGTGAATTTTTCCCTATTTTGGCACCTCCACTCCAGACTTCTTAAAATATGGCCAATCCCAGCACACAATATTTTCATGTCTGATTTTTTGACACTTTGTACAATTTTCAATAGTAATTGTGCTCCTCCCACTGAGCTTGACTTTGATCTTCAAAAACAGGTAATTTGTGTTTTCTAGAAAATCATAACATAATTGTCTAGTGGCCCCCTCCAGCATTTTTGTATCCCTCTTTACTACGGACAAAACCCTAAAGGTTCATCTCCATATAACTTAATATGTTCTAGTTATGGCCCAAATAAGAAAATGGCCCCAAAGTTTTTTTTTAGACTATAGGACAATTTTTCCTATGTGGCATATTTGTTGATGTGGTTGTCGATGTGGCATTTTGGGTCCACATGGCACCCTAAAGTGATGTCATATCACCCTCCTAACTTGTTTTTCCCTACCCCATTGGCATTCATCATATTCATTCCCTTACCTCTCTCCTCTTTTCCCTTTATGCTAACCTTAAACATTAATAAAATACTAATATTTTATGGGCCCCACCTAGATCAAATGCCCAACTGGCACACCTATTACTTTGGATGGAACATGGGTCCCATATTGTCTTCTAGGTGTCCACGTGGTTCCCCTTAATTAGTCGCGAGGATGGGCGAGTCCCATCCCGCACCCTTACCTTGGCATCAAAACTTGCATTCATCCATGATCCAATGGCGGATATTAGGCGATATCGACGACAGAGAGGCCATGTTGCATCGTCGACATGTGCGAGGGTTAACACCCCCTCTCTGATGTGACACACAAACTTGCACGACTCTTGGATCCAATGGTCGATATTAGGTGAGATCAACAATGGAGAGGCCCTGTCACATCCCCAACGTGCACGGGCATTAACACCACCCCCTCCCCTAGCACAACATTCCAAAATCACTTGCTATGTGGCATGATTTTAATGGTGTCGCATCATAGAAGGTCTTGGGAAAAACCACTTCGCTTCCAATTACGATACTGCCTAGGCTATCGAGTTATACCACCATACTCATATGGCTCCCACGTCACTTGTGGGACCCACCATGTTCACTGTAGAATGTGCCACAAACCACCATGGACCTACCATTGTGGAAACCCACATCACCTTTGCCATGTCATTTCCATGTGGCCTCCACATCATGGTATGCAAAATTACAAAAAAAATTCGAAATTTCAATTTTTTCCATTTTTTTCTTAAAAAACATAATTTTGAAATTTCGCCATGGTTGCCATGAAACTATGAAATTAAGATTTTTACATCCAATTTCAGCCTTGTATGTGTCAATTTGACTTCTACAACAGCCAATTACCTCTGTGTGTTACTAGTTGACATTTTTGGGCACAAATTCCCTTCGACTTCACTCAAAAATTGGGGATTTTTACCCAATTTCCTCAACTTGCCATGGTTACTCTGTAAATTTCTAAACTCAATCAATTATGAGCCAAAAAATGTCTAAGCAAAGGTTAAATTTGGGAATTTTAACCCCTGAATACAATTCTCCCAAAATTGCAGGCAAATTTCCCAAGTTTTTCCTGGAACATTTTTTCAAACAAGTTACAGACATCCTATGATCTTCATTTATGTAATTTCAGCTTCCGCGTGCTGAAAAGTGTCCCATGAAGTCTCAGTATTGAACCTATGGCTTTGATACCAATACGTAACATCCCCCAACTTGAACGAGGTACACTACTTGTGAAAGATACACATAAATTCAAAAATTTCTTCTGGTAATTAATTCCTATAGCTTACCAACTATGAATTAAACACATATTAACTAGATTATAGTACCCATAATTAAATGCATCTGTATCATTATAAATGAACATAATGCATCCAAATAATCATCTACAACAACACATAAAAACTATTATCATGCAAAGGGTAAAAACACAACCACAAAATTCATAAGAAACTCGTAAAAATAGATAAACACTTGTCTTTTAAAACGTTTGTGCAGCTAGCTACTTGGGAAGGACGTTCCACCCAACCATAGAATTATTTTTCTAAATTTCAACAGCAAGCCACCCCCAAATTGGGGTTAGGAATCCACAATACTAGAAGGGTGCCTCTTACACTCCACTCACATCTCAAAATCCCACAACCCACTGGTATTCTCCTATAGCTATATCAAATTTCCTCCATCTCTCTTCCTCTTGAGTAGTTTCCCAACCCAAGTAATGTACCCTTCACTGCTCTCAATCCATCGAGAATCCCATTTCTTTATCAGGGCCTTATAGTACAGGTAACCAGGAATCTCTCTGTTAGGAACTCAAGGGAACTCGCTCCCAAGAAAACTACCATGAAAAAAACAATAACACTTGTTGTTACAGTGCAACTCACACAGGATTTCACTCTTTAGGCCTGACAACCTAGTTTTTCAATCTTCGACTCCATAATGCTCCAGCATGCTCTAGAATTTTCAAAGCCTTCTTGGTCTAGATCTAGTACTCTTTTTCCCTACCCCCTCCTTGTTGTTCATGCCAAAAATTGAATGTGAAGAATGGTCTATTCTCCCCATATGAATTCCCTCTTTTTTCCTAAGATAATTGACTGCTCACTTTGCCCAATGTTGATTTTACTGCATCCCCCATGTTATCACTGAAAAATCATCTGCAACATTGCAAACAAATGGTTAAGGAAACACATCAATGCCAGCAAAAATTAGTCCACTTACAACATTGAAATGCATTCAAAAGGGAAAAAAACTATACAATTGGGTCAAAAAATTGACATGGGTAAATTCACCAAAGGAAGCACGTGCACAGTGTGTGGTGCGCGTGGGCCAACAAAGCCCTCAGCGCGCACAATGTGCCAAGTGAGTGAATTTTTATGAGAAAATCCACACACTTCTATGAACGGTGCATTTATGGATCTTGTCGGGCCCTCAACCACTTATGGACTAACCCCCAACATGCTTTGACCCTCATATCTGAGAAAATCTGAATGGGGGGTTGGTCAAGGACTAGAGGGTGCCCTAAAAGGCCCCTTGTTCACACTATGAACCAATTACAATTTTCTATGTATGAATTCTATAAATAAGAGCCATGGATGCACTAAGAAACGAAGATCTTCATAATATTGTTATGCTGCAAGAATTCTCCCTTGAGAATCCTCTTTTCTCTTTGGAGCCTTCGAGCACCATTGCAATAGGCCATTCCACTCACCTCTTGATGGAATAGCCGTTGTTGTTCTTCACCATTTTCCATTTCTTCCATTGTATGAAGAGTTGTCCATTAGAGAAATCAAGTTCCCTCCCAAAGAGGAAGAGGGGACTCATAAGTCTCTATTTTTCTCTACGGTGTTTTGCTTACTAATCTATTGATCCATTGGTAGCATTATGTTGGTAATTAGTTGATTTTCATGGTTCTACATTTCTCATGCTTTCTAACATTTATTTCTTAGTTGTTTTAGTTTATTTCTTTGTTTATACATGTGTTTGGCTTGTTTAACCCACTCACAAACTTTTGTCTTGTCTAGTAGGCTCATCTAAGCATGCAAGTGTTGTTGTTTTTCTCACCCAAGTGACAAAAGAAACACAACATATTGGCGACCATATTGGGGATCGATATCAAATTCCACCCTATTTGAGCTTAAAGAGCACTTCATTTTGATCGGTTTGTCTTGCAGGTATCAAAATTGGCCTAGCCCAACCTGCCAAAGTCAAAATTCAGAGCTGGGGAAGGAGTATTTCACTTGGAAATTTCTCCCCCGATGCGTGACAGGAAGTGCATGGATTTTCCTGCCCATAGATGTGCATTGTGCACACCACAGACTTCTTTACACTGCGCATTATGCACCCACTGCACACCTATCATAGTTGTAACCTGCGCATATCTCCAGTTTTTCAAAATTGTAAGGGTTTTTATGATGATTTGAAAGCCCCTGGCCTTCAAATTTTTGTTTTCATGCACTTTGTAAGACAACTACACTCCACTTAGAGTTATTTCCAATATGAAAGGTTAGCTAACATAGACACTTAGGGGGTAAAAAGAACCAATATTCTCCTTTTTTGCTTTGGTTACCACATGGATGGCTTATTTGGCTTGTAAAATGTTAAGTTGAGATTGTTGTTTTCATACATAAATCACTTACATTGGGACTAGAAGTTAACTTTGACCCTTGAGTATGCTCTTCTCTCACACCCTAGTGTGATATTGAGAATTAGAAAGGTGGTTAAAGGTACATTTCATCTCCCTTAACAAAACTCTTTAGGAGAGGACAAAGCCCCCCTAGGGTTCCTCTTAGTTTTTTTGGAATCATCTTAAAGTGTTGTAAGGGCCCATACATGCCCACATGTTGCAAACTTAGGATAGTTTCTTAAAATTTCTTTCTTAGATTACATCACAATCTAGGGAAGTTTAAAAATCAAAGTAACGGGCCCATACATGTCGACATGCTTTCAATCTAGGATAGTTTCAAAGCTTTCTTAGTATAAACAACATGTAGGGATTTTAAAGGATTTGTAAAGGACCCATCTGTCCACATTGCTATTTTTTTAGGGCTTTTAAAATTGCACAAGGTTGTACCATTGACACGTAGTAAGCTAGGTAAAGAATATTTGTAAGGACCACAGGAATTCCCCATGTTGCAATCTCACACTTAACTTATTAAAATCTTGGTACACTTTTTTTCGCTTGCTCACACACAAAGTCACTCCCCACAAACATAATTTCCATTTCGAATAGTGGAGGTTGAAGTAGGTTTTCTCCAAAGGAATTATGAAACGTCCCACTACTTCTTTGGAAATTATCCACGCCCATTTAAATCAAACGAAATTGGTTCACACCCCCAATCTCTCAGCCCACCACATCTAATTTTTTTCTAAAAACTCACTAATTTTTCCTCCACATGAGGTGCCAAAAGAAATTTTTAATTCTAAGTAGGATCTCGGGGGTAGGCATCCAAATAACCCCTTGTTATTTGGTTCTCACATTTTCAAACAATAGAAGTTGAGAAATAGGGAACTTTCAAATCCTCCAAGTCAAGTGTTCCTACACCATAAGGCATGAAGATACCCATGAAGGGTTGAAGGCCAAGGTATGGTTGTTTTGTGCATCCCTCCTTGAGTCACCCAACTCTTGGAAGGGCATCCAGCTCGTGACCCATTTCTAAGGCCGAAAATCTAAATGACACACTTTGACCGAGGTACTTAGTGACCAAAATTTAGGACATCTATCCAGGTGGCAATTGTGGGTTGCAATCGCACCTTGATTAGATTTTGTGTGGCTATTGGGAAATATCACCAACTCTTTCGAGATATGCACCCTCTACCCCTCATTATAACTGATTATTTAAACCTTCACTAGTTCCTCTTATGATGGCTTTAGACCCCGCTATTGAGTGCTTTTGGAAGGCCCATTGTTATTTGAGAGGAAGGACTATACATCTTTTAGGACATAAGCATTTGTTTTTATTTTGATCCCCAATGCAGACAAAATCCACCTATCCACATGTTTTCTTATTTATATTTGATTACATGCAATCGTGAGTTACACTATCTTGTGAAGGTCCAAATTATACAAAGCTATTTTTCATTTATTGCTCTATTGTCACCATTTGCACACATTCATTTTTCTAGTCGAAAACCATAGGGGAGCCACAGAATCCTCGTCGTTCCAGACACTTGCAAAATCTTCCTCCTATTCTAGGAGGAGTTCCTAGTCTTGCCAAATCACCGGCTCAACCATCTCACACCCCCGTGAGTGCTATTATTTTGGGATCAGCTCTACTTGGTTCCACTTTGCTTGGGTCCAATTCCCAAGGCCATCCATCCACTATTTCTCATTCACAAGGAAGTGGAGGGAAAACTTCTTCGCAAGGGAGAAGTACAACCCCACCAAATCTCTCTCAAAGGACAGGTCCACCACCTGCTCACACGATGGCTGGAACTGATCCTCCGCCAAATCTCCATATGCCATACTTGGCATCCCTTAACACTCCTAATTTAACCAAACTCACGAATCATTCCACTTGGCCCAATATGCCTACCAAACTACCTTCAGATATTCCAAAGTTTGAAGGAAAATCAGGGGATGGTCCTGCCAACCATGTTATAACCTTCCACGTATGGTGCTCTTCAAATAGTATCATGGATGATTCCATCCGCTTAAGGTTGTTTCAACGAACTCTCACGCGTTCCTCAACCAAATGGTATGTGGACGAAAAATCAGGGTCCCATGTGACCTTTGAACCATTGGCCAAGGCCTTTTTGTCCTTTTTCCAACTATCAGTTCGCCATGATATCGGCTTCGAACTTCTCTCAGAGTTCAAACAAATTATTGCTATCCATATAGTCAATAATATCCATGAATGGCGTCGTCGTCGTAGTTTGTGTAAAGCAAAAACCACCAAAGAACAACGTCTTGATTGGCTTTTCAAATCACTCGTCTCTATTATCACCAAGGATGTCGCATCCACTTTTCCTTAGTCAGAAGAGGAAGCCATCAACAAGGCCCAACATTTTGACCTCATCTATTCTCAATCGGGTTACTTATACACAGTGTTACCTGATGCACCAACCCATATCATTTGGTCAGGACAAACCTGGGATGTCCCATGTTATAGATGGGTTGATTGGTTTTATGAAGCACCACAATCCTTACAGCCAACTGTCACCTATTTATGGTGCACCTCAGTATCTGCAAACCTATGGAGGACCATATTATTACCCTTCCCCCTACTTACCAACAGTCATATCTTATTGTTCCTCCTTAGTCATTGGGGGGACCCCCATGGGTACGCCAAATGCATCTCACCCCTCAGTTAAGTGCAGGTCCACCACCAACCCCTACATGTGACCACAATAGTTGTCGAGGTACTTCAACTTCCTATACGCCATATGGCTCGACTCCCCAAACCAATCCATATTTTCCATTTCCTAGTCCTGCATAGTCTCCTCCACAAGGACACCCACATGTCGACGTTAATTTTGTTCAGCCCTCTCCCATTCAACAGCTTCAGGATTTTGAATAGTTGAATACGAAAAATCCAACCCATTAGTCAAATAATTCCAAGAAGAAAGGGAAAAATCAAAACAATAATAACCCGGGACAAGAAGGAAATAACCCCCAACAAAACCATCCCACCGGGGGCAACCAGAACCCCCAAGGGGACAACAACAAAAAACAACCAGGGAAGAACAACAACAATATTAGGACAAAATTCCCTTGCGCTCTTTGTGGTGAGTATGGACATTATACTCACCATTACCCCCAAATTGTCGACTTCAAACGGTTGAAAGAATCCATGAATGTACAACATCCTTCAGCGTCACCTTCCCCTCAGCAGGCCCCACAAAAGTACTTGCAATAGCCACCTCCGACCATTTTGCAAAACCCTATTCCACACTAAGGTGTGATGAATATGCAACATGAGGTACACCCTGCTCCACCCCAAATGGGGCAGTATCAAAACCTAGGTCCCATTCCACCTGGAAATCCGATTGATCGCAACATCCTCCTTACCAGTGAAGAAGAAATTCTTCTGAAAAAACGTGGTCGCCAATACGATTTTCCCCCTGAATCTACCCCAACCACCTCGGAACGGCTCCAGATACAGTCGGACCACCATTTATTATTTCACACCCAAACACTAAACCAACCCCTCATATACCTCGTATGTCGTTATGACAGAACGTACATAACCCTCATGCTAGGGCAGCCCATAACTACAGTTTGGTTGATGACTTAGCTCAGTCTCCTACAACCATGTATGTATTGGAGATCCTCCAAACCTGTCCAACTCAACGGAAATCATTCATGTCTGGGGGCAGTCAACCCAGCTGATTCTAGACTCATCACCTTTGATCTAGATAGCGGAGAACCACGCCTCCCCGCCCTAGTAGCTTTCCTGATACCAGTTAAGATTTGGAACATCATTGTACATCGATGTGTCATCGATGAAGGTGCATCCACATGCATCATGTCCAAAGTAGTTTGGAAAAATCTTGGCTCACCTGAGCTAGTACCATCTGCCATCATCCTGAGAACCTGTGATGGTCGACCATCATCCCTTGAAGGACTCTTCCAAAATGTCCATGTAGAACTTGGGGGCAAAACCATCTCCGCATCGGCATTGAATGTATCGACGCCCCACTTGATTACAATATATTGTTCCAACATAGCTACTTGTATGCTATGAAGGTGGTGACCTCTTCTGTGTTTCGAACGATGATGTTCCCCCACAACGGGAAAATCATCACCATCGACCAAATTACACATTATGAACCTAACCATTCTGCCAACATTGATAAAATTATTCCCCTTATCTGCACTAGCTCAGATGCTTATTCAGTCATCGATATGGGTCCCATCATTTTCAAGGATCCATCCTTGCTGGGGGCATATCATGGATTGCCACCCCTCCTACACCCTTCGGCACAAGTGTGTGTAGTATCTTCTAATGGAACTGATATCGAAGCCAATGCTCCTCCCATCGAGGTAGCTCCCCACATAGAAGTTCCACTAGCTGGAGACCTATTACATTAGGAATTCCCTGAGAACCCCACTCCACCACTTATCCCATATTTTTCCCCCTCCAGGGGAAAATCCTAGTTTGGAAAACAGTTTCCCAAGCCATTACCCAAATTCCCTTCCTCTACCCCCCACCTAGATTCCAAGCATTCCAGATAGTTTCAACCCTTACCCTTCCTAATATGGTGCTTTCCATCCCTGTATGGTATCTTCATCCACCCACGATGGTCCCTCAACCATCTCTCCCTCCTCAGATAGAGGGAATACCAATGCAGATCCCAGTACAGGCTCTTGCCACACCACCATCACCCCTAACTGTTGGCACCCCTACCACAGTTGGGGGAAGACGAAAGAATAAAGATCCCATAGCTCCACTTCCTCCTTGAGTTCAATCTCCTTTTGCACTATGAAAAAGAGAAGGGAACCCCACTAATCGATGTCATACTCTTCCTGAGTTACACTATCTGATCCAACTCCCTAGAGCAACCACACTGCTTGCTACTCCACCAAGTACGTCCACTGCTACTACGAATTCCTCCATTGCAATCAATAAAGGGTTGTGAACCAAATTCGCTTGTGCCATATGTTCAGAATATGGCCATTACACTCATCATTTCACAGGTCTACCTTAGTTTTGCCAAACGTTAGCCATAATACACCAAACATCTTGGCCAGAGCCCTCTTAGCCACCCCTTACTGAAGCTCACATCACTGACATTCGATATATTTCGTCGTCAGTCCCCCCGTGAATGAGGTACCCTCCACATTATTGGGACATCCACTTTATGTCCAGTGGTCCCTCGCACCATGTACACGATATCACGTCTGCATCCTCAGAACTTAAGGACAATAATGCTTACCCATTGACCATTCCCCTAGTCACCTCCTAGGATCCCCTATACTCTCTCATTTTTCACTGCGACGAAGATATCTTGGAGGAAATCACTCCCCTCGATTTCCCATGGAATGTGCTCCATCATCAAGCACTTTTTCTTTCACAATAGACATTTCATCCTCCTACCCAAGCCTCCATGTGCACAATCGAAACCAAGGATTTTATTCCTTCGGGGCATATAGACTGATTCAACAACCCTATCCCTATCCCAGATGCTTTTGAAGAAGGCAACATGGCCAACAATTCCCCTACCGTCAAAATTGACATTTCCATTAAACAAGGAATCATAGAAGAAATCACCATTGGCGTTGCATGCTCCCCTGAAGAAATCATTACTTATAAATCTCTCTTTCAAGAATATCGGGACCTTTTTTCCTGGTCATATACGGAGATGCCCGGCCTTGATCCATATATAGTCGAACATTGAATCGACACTTGGCCAGATGTCGCCCCGGTTTGTCAAAAGCAATGCCCTCTTCACCCATCCAAAGTTTTGGCTATCAAAGCTGAAATTGACAAGTTACACGTTGTTGGGTTCATTTACCCCATTATGTATACTTCATGGGTCTCCAACCCTGTCCTTGTTAACTAGAAACAAGGAATTATTCGCGTATGCATAGACTTTCGCAATCTCAACCATGCTTGTCCCAAAGACAAATTCCCAACCCCTTTCATCGACCAAATTATCAATGATTGTGTCCGTCATGAGGCATTGTCCTTTATGGATGGGTTCTCCAACTACAATCAAATCCAGATCCATCCAGCAGATCAGTATAAAACTGCTTTTACTACCCCTTGGGGTACCTTTTCTTATCGTGTCATGCCTTTTGGACTCAAGAAAGAAGGTGCTACATTCCAATGGGCCATGACTTATGTTTTCCATGATATTGCTCGCATCATCCTTACTTATTTGGACAACCTCACTACTTGATCCAAAAAGTGAAATCAGCATTTAGACGACTTACGCATCATTTTCCAACAATGTCACTAGTATAAGATTCCCTTGAACCCCCTTAAGTGTCTCTTTTGCGTCACTATCGGATGCCTCCTTGGGTTCATTGTCTCCCAACATGGCATCACGATGGACCCCCCCAAAGTCCAAGCTATCACAAAAATTCCACCACCTAGGAATTTACGCCAACTGCAAAGCCTACAAGGCAAAGCCAACTTTTTACGTTGCTTTGTCCCAGACTATGCCACTCGCACACACATTTTTCTCTGGTTATTACGTCATGATATCCCATTTCGATGGGACGAACATGCTCAAACAGCTTTTGATGATTTCAAAGCTGCCTTATCCAATGCCCCTTTGATCAGTCCCTTAGACTATGATCGCGATTACATCCTCTACTTGTCAGCCTCAGTCGTATCGGTAGCAAGAGTCCTCATCCAATTAGGGGATGACGG
>JASDQU010100731.1:19834-30511 GCA_032191745.1 Picea mariana | reverse complement strand
TTTTGTGCCCACATATTCAACTTAGATGTTCTTTTCTGCAACCTGTTCCCGTAGAAAGTGATACTTGATTGGAATGTGCTTCGTCTTGGAGTGCATCACCGGGTTCTTTGAGATACAGATGGTGCTTGTATTATCATAATATATTGGAATGGGATCATCCTACTCAACCTGTATATATTTCGGAGTTTGTTTCATCCATAGAACCTTTGTACAACATGTTGTTTCTACAATATACTCTACCTCAGTTGTAGATAAATATATTGATGATTGTTTCTTGCTTATCCATGATACTAAACACTCACCCAAGTAGAACGTTTCTCCACTGGTGCTTTGTTGGTCATCAATGCAACCTGCCCAATTTGCATCTATGTAGGAAATAAGTGACAGATCCTTTCCTTTGGATACCATAATCCAAACTCTTATGTTCCTTTGAGATATCTGAAAATCCTCTTCACTGCTAATACATGTGATTCCTTTGGTGCTGCTTGAAATCATGCCACTTGTCCAATTGCTTGCATTACATCTAGTCTGGATGTTGTCACATATAGTAGGCTACCAATCATTGACCTGTATTGCCTCTGATCTGTAGACTTTGAATCATCATATTTTCTCAACTTGCAACTGGTTTGCATGGGAGTCATAATTGGTTTGCAATATTCCATTCTGAACCTCTTTAGCATTTCTCTTATATACTAGGTTTGAGAAATAAAAATTCCTTGGTTGCTTTGACGTATCTGAAGACCTAGAAAGAAGGATATTTCTCCAAGTAATGACATTTCAAATTCATTTTGCATGTCCTTTGCAAATTTTTGGCTTAACTTGTCATCAGTACTTCCAAAAATAATATCATCAACATAAACTTCAATTAATAAAATACTACCTTGATGTAGAGGTTTTTATTTTAACTTCCTTTTCTGAACCCTACATGTTGTAGATATTTATCCAATCTGGAGTACCATGCTCTAGGAGCATGTTTTAGACCATACAAGGTCTTCTTTAATTTACACACATAATCTGTGTTCTCTGACAATTGAAAACCTTCCAGTTGTTCAATGTAGACTTCTTCTTCAAATTCCCCATTCAGAAAAGATGATTTTACGTCCATCTGATACACTTTAATATTTTTGGAGCATGCATAAGCTAAAAGCAATCATATTTCTTCGATTCTGGCAACTGGGGAAAATGTCTCTTCAAAGTCGATTCCTTCAACCTGTGCATATCCTTTACATACCAATCTATCTTTTTTCCTTGTAACCTGTCCATCTTCATTCAATTTATTCCTCTATACCCACTTTGTGCCGATCACATTCTTATCCTTTGGTCTTGGAACCAATTCCCAAGTGTCATTTTTCTCTATTTGTTCCAATTCTTCATCCATGGCCTTATTACAAAATTCATCCTTGTTGGCCTCTTCAAAACAGGCTGGTTCAATCGTAGATGAGAGTGATAGGTGTGTTTGTTCTGGTGAACAGATTATTCGTCTAGAACTCCCACATCTTTGTTTCTGATAATCTGATCTGAAGGATGATTGTTTTGTACTCGTCTGCTAGGTGTCTTTGGAGACACTTGATGAACTTGCTCTTCTTCTTCTGTCGGATCCTCTTCATCTTCCCCTTCTACTTCTTTTTTATCTCTTACTTCTTCTTCATAGAGCTTTTCCATTGATTCATTTTCTTCTTCCTTTAATTCTTATCTACATGTTTCATCAATTGTTACATTGATGCTTTCCACAACTTTGCTCAATCTTAGGCTGTAAAACTTGTATGATTTCCTTGTACTTGAGTAACCAACAAGTACTCATTTGTCCACATGAGAGTCAAACTTTCCCATTCTTCCATCTTCTCTTTTGATGTAGCATTTTCTTCCAAAAACTATGAAGTGCTTCAAATTTGTTGGTCTTCCTTTCCATAGCTCGTAGGGAGTTTTGTCAGTGTTGTTTCTGAGCATTACTCTATTTTGAATGTGAAATGTTGTATGCACTTCCTGTGTCCAAAAGATATCTATCCATTTTGGAATCCATTGGCATTGCTCGATCCATTTACTGTATTGTCATGTTCTTTCTTTCAACAAATCCATTCTGTTGAGGTGTCCTAGCAACAAAGAATTGCCTTTTTATTCCATGCCTGCTGAAGTAGTCCATAAATTCCTTTGAAGTGAACTCTCCTCCATTATCAGATCTCAAGTATTTGATTTCTGAATCCATTTCATTTTCAACCATTTCCTTGTTGACCTTGAAGTTTTCAAAAGATTCTAACTTATTCCTGAGAAAGCAAATTGCAATCATTCTTGTATAATCATCAACTAATAACATAAAGTATTTCTCACCTTTTAAACCCTTTGTTGTAGTTGTTCCAACTAGATCAGTATGCACAATTTCTAGTGTTCTTGTCATTGAATATTCTTTTGATTTAAACCTGGTCTTTATTTTGTTTCCTTGTTGACAATGCTTGCATAAAGTGTTGGTTGGTTTCGTGATCTAGGGAATTTCTCTAATTGCTTCCCGTTTGCTGACTTTGACAAGGTTATCAAAATGTATGTGACCCATTCTTCTATGCGATAGCCAAATTTCATCTTCCTTTCCTAGGAAAGAATTTTCATTTCCAATTTCACTTAATACATATATGTTGCTTTAAGTTCTCACAGTTGTTGCAATCAATTTTCCTGAACCTTCTTTTCTTATATCACACTTTTGTGAATCAAAAGTAACTTTATGACCTTGGTCACACATTTGACTCACACTTAGAATATTATGTTTCATATATTCTACTAGTAGAACATTTTCTACCTGGGTATTCTTGTTCCCAATTCTGACTGTGCCTTTTCCAATGATTTTATATGAATCATCATTTTCGAAGGAGACCGATCCATCTCTTTCCTTTATTAATGTAAGAAACCTATCTCTATCACCTGTCATGTGTTTTTAACAACCACTATCAACATACCAATTAATGTAAGAAACCTATCTCTATCACCTATCATGTGTTTTTAACAACCACTATCAACATACCAATTAATGTAAGAAACCTATCTCTATCACCTGTCATGTGTTTTTAACAACCACTATCAACATACCAACCACGTTTCTTCTGCTTAGCTTGTACAGCGAGTGTGCATTCTTCATTGCTATATTGATTCTTCTTTCTTATCCATGTCCTTTTCCAAGGTTCCTGTCTGTGACTATTTTTGTTCTTTTGTGGTTCTCTAGGAGGGACTTTCATTCTGCAATATTTGGCCATGTGTCCAAAGTTGTTACATTTGTATCATTCCACTTCAGTGCTCAAATATTAAAACCTCTTGTAACTTATTCTCTGTGTTTCACTAGGCCTTCTTGGATAACCCTTTTGTGTATGACTTTCAAAGTTGTTTATGTTCATGTTGTTAGCTCTGTAATTCACAGCTTTATGTCCAAAATTATTACATGCATAAAATAAACCAAAAAAGATAGTTCGATACCTGGGAGTTGAAGATCTTCTGAAAGGAGGTACTCTTATGAATCCTTCTTCTTCCTGAGGCTTATATGTTTCTGTCAGTCGTTGATTCTGAAATCTGAATCTTTTAGGTGGAGGAGTGTCCCTGTAATTTTCTTTGTATACATTCCTATCCCTTTTGATTATTTCTACATAGCTTTTTGGATATGTTTCTTGTTCTGTTGTTTTGAAGCTTGATCCATTTTCTATCTGATTTTATCCAAGTCTACACTTGTCATGATGAGGTTTTTGACTGCTGATAATGTCATTCAAAAGTTTTGAGTTGTTCTGCATTTTTTTTTTTTTAAGATCCTTTCTTAATGTGACAATTTCTACTTCCAAATTTCCAATGATCATGTCTCTTCCTTCTAGCTGTTCTTTGAGTGCTTCTTCAATTATTTTATCTTCTTCAATTTGAACCTTCAAATTTGTGATCATTTGTTCTAGTTCCTGAGTGTCTTCTTTCATGTCTAGTTTCGCTTGTAGTTTCTTGTTTTTCTTCTTTTCTCTTCTGATAACTTATATGGAACACAACAATTCTTCTCGGTAGTCAACTTATACCTCTTCACATTCTTCTTTGGCCTCTTCATATTTTTCTTCAGAGTCTTCTTTATCAAAGTCTTCTACTGCCATGAATATAATTCTTTATGTCTCATTGTCTCTGACTTCATCTTCATCTGATGATGAGATGTCTTCTTTGGTTCATAAGATTTTCTTGAAAACTTTCTTTGTGGTTCTTTTGCCTTTATATGTTTGTTTTCTATTTGAGTAACCTTCATCGTTTATCTTTTTCTTATGAGGAAATTTGTTAGAAAAATGACCAATACCATCAAAATTAAAACAAATCAAAGGAAGCTTACCTCTATACCTGTTGTTGGTTCCCTTGTTCAATCTTTTGACAAAGTTGGTTGCTTCTTCATCATCTTCTAAGATGTCACTGTTGTTGTTATGTTCTTTTTATTTTTTATTTCCCTTTTGCTTTGACCTTTTGGATGATTTGAAGGTTGCTTCTTTTATATCTGTATTTTCCTGTTCAGTTCTCATTTCATATGCTATGAAGATTCCATGTAGTTCGTCCATGCTTATTGAATTTAGATCTGCTCTTTCTTCTAGTGCTGATATCTTAGGGTCAAATCTCAAAGGAAGAGATCTTAGTACCTTTTGAACAATTACAGATTCTTTGATTTCTTCTGCCAATCCCAAGATTGCATTTACTGTTTCATCGACTCGTAAAAAGTAAGTTGCAATATTCTCATCTTCCTTCATCTTTAGTTGTTTGATTGACCTCTGTAAGTTTGAAGCTTTGTTGCTTTGAATTTTGAATCTCCTTCATAAATATTTTGAAGTTTGTCCCAACTCTCTTTAGCGGATTTACAATGTGCAACTTTGGTGAATAGTGATTCTCCAAGACCATTCAGAACTGCATTTGTGTCTTTGGAATTATTCTAATTGATTTTCACTACTTTGTCATTTGTCGGTGGAACTGTTGCTGCTATGTATCCATCTACAATTGATTGCCAAATTTCAAATCCTTGTTCCTGTATATATGTCTTCATCCTTATGCTCCAAAATGCATACTTTTGTCCATCAAACTATGGTATTCCATTTTTATACATGTTGTTTCTCTCCATGATCTACCTTTCAGTGGTTAAATCGATTTCTGAAGGAACCTTCACTGATACCAATTGTTGGATTATTGAGAAGGGGGGTGAATTAGAAATAGAGAAATCTAATCCTTTTTAACCATATAATGCAAGTGTTATATCAATGTAGCATTATCATCCAATATTTGCAGAGTAAATAAACAATGAAAAAATGAACAATCATACACATACACAGTACACCAGTGTTTTTACATGGAAACCCAAAGTGGGAGAAAACCAAAAAATGTTTTTTCTTATATGTCTTGAATAATTACATTCATTAGAAGCACCAACTTCCTTTTTTTTCTAGCTGCAACTGGAAGGAGGCTCCAACCCCTTTGTTTCTTAGGCTACAACCTGAGGGAAGCTCCAACTCCCCAATTCTCTAGCCACAGCCAGAAGGAGGCTTGTTGGCATAGGGGCAGACCCAGGGTTCAATGCTTCAACAACGCACCAAGAAAACCCTAACTACTGGCCCTTTTGGCAACACTTGCGAAGCAGATGAAGTATCACCCAAGTTAGAGGCAGGGGTGGTTGTAGGACTCAAATGTCTTCAACCTAGATGGGACACAGATCTGTGATTAAAAAACCTTAATGGAGCACTTAGCAGTCATTATTCATCAGTATTTAACCTTAGTTTACAGCACAGATAAACCCTAGTTATAGAGCATCACAGTATTCATCAAGATATAATATATTCAAGCACTAAGCATATCAACACAGATCAGATCTAACATCTTATTCACATCATTAGGCACTAATGTATCATATTCATCTAAGCATACATCATTACACTAAGCATAAATCATATGAACAATAAAACATTCACAATGCACAAAGAAACCACAACACATGATATATGTGGTTCACCCCCAGCCCGAGGCTATGTCCACCAAATCTTCTTATTTTTATTGTCTTCTGTCAGTCTCCTACATGCACAAAACCATAAGGTCCTACTCCGCATAGGACAGGAGATCTGTGTTCACTTCACTAGATCATCCTTCCCCAAGCTAGGTCACAACACAAATCCTTTACACAGTCTCTTACAGTCTCTTGCACTTAGCTCTGTAAGTTCTCAACCCAGCATGCACAAAGCACTTACAATTTGCACTCGTCACTTAACACTTAGAAAGGTACCAAAACCTCCTTCTTCTTACATCACCTACACTTCTATTTATACATTACAAAAAGGGCCTAAACGTGGGTAAACCCATGGGTTGAAATCCCCATACCCATTACATCGCCCAAAACCCAAAAATCCCTAAACAAGGGGTCGAGATCCCACGATCTCCGCTTTGACTTGTGCTCTGCCTTCGACAGCCTATCGAAGTCCCAAAATAGGTCAAACATGACCAAGGATCATCAAAACTTGGTCAAGGGCCAACATGCCCCCAATACTCACCTATGACTCATCCCGAGTCACTCTGATCTGGGTAGCTTTGCCTCAAAATATTCGAGCTTGGCTCGACCTGCTTTGACCTGTTGTTGCACCAAGGCCTCCTACTTGGATAATTCTTGAATAATTGCCTCGTTGACAGGTCCCTCTAAGAATTGTTTGACTGTAGTGACTACTTGATCCATTTCTTCTCCTTAGCCTTCAATCTCCTCAAATAGTTGGCAAGCCTCATCCTCAATTGGTTGGAGCCTCTGAGTCACTTCCATGAATTTTCTATGAATGGTGTGGACCTATTGTTGAGAAGTGCGTTGTTCTTGGGATCTCTTCATCCTTTCAACTACTGGCAGAGGTTTCAATTGTGCCTGTACTATCATTGCTTTCTTATTTGCTTCCCGGAGATGTGATTCCAGTGTTTTTAGTTCATGGTCTTCAGTAAGTCACTCATAGGTTTATGCACTTCTACTATTAAGTTGTTTACATTCTAGAGCTACTGCTCTGAACCTCTCAATTGTGCTCCAGGCAGTGGATTCTCTTTGGTATCGCACGTCCTATGGAGTGCTTGGCACTTCTCGTAGCTCTAAGTATGCTATCCTCTGTTGAAGTTGTTGGACAACTTCCGCAAGTTGTGCTACTTGATGCTCCACTGGTTCTTTCACCTTTTGTTCTAAGCCGGTCATAGATCAAAGTGCTCTGTTGACTGCCTCTTTTACTCCAACCTACTCTACAAGCAACTATTTCTTCTCTTGCTAGATTTGCGCTTTCTCCTCTTCAAACTTGTTTTGGAGGTCATTCTTCTCCTGTTGTGCAACTCGGCATTGCTCTACCATTTCCTCTTATGCTTGTTGCAGGGCCACTGTGGCCTGTTCTTTCTCTTCTTGTGGGCGACGAAAATGAGCTTCGGTCACATAAGTTATTCTGCAAAGTTGGGTAGGCTCATCTCCCAACTCTAGTTCTTCTAATCGCGAGGGTGCAATGGACACTACGCGGTTGGAGTGAAGGGCCTGTTGTACCCCTCTGAGTTCTGCCTCAATCCTATCATACATGGTTTCTTGTTTGGCTTCAGTATTCTATAAGAGGTCCTGCGATGCATCTAATATGGTTGCGATGATGAATTCAAAGTTATCAAGCGTGAGCACAGTCTGCATCTTAGTCTTGGTGGCTTTTGGATTTCTTCCGCAAGGTAGGTTTCATGGGGGAAACCTTTCTTTTCTTAGAGGGATCAGTCTCATCAAAAGGATCCCTAGGTGGTGTTACTTCGCCTTTTTTCTATTGATCGTCTTTTCCATTGGTCTCTTCTCTATCTACTTATTCATTAGCTCCTCATCCAGGTGATTCTGAAGCAGCTTCATATGATGCACTGCTCAGGTTTTGTACCTCTTCGGTCTTCTTCCTTCTGCTAGGTCTAGGTGTATCATGCTCTTCGTGAGTGGCCTCCAAGCTACCAATTAGTTCGGAATTGAACATTTCTACGAGGTCAGCAAGGATAAGGATCTTTGTAGACCAGTCCTTAGTTATCTCTTTGAGGTCGTCCTTTGTGAGCTTATAGTATGACTGAAGCTCTTCTTTACTCTTGTCTGTGCGTGCAGTGATGTAGATAAAGTGTCGATCTATGTGGAAATTCATAAGGGTTATGAACCAGTGCAGGGTGTTCAGAGTCATATGAGGGAAAACTCTAATAGCCCTCTTTAACTATAGATAGTATGTATGGAATACTACATTCGAATGCCATTTTTTTCCCATCTCGGTCAAGTACCAGAGCATGGTGAACTTCGCAGTGAGTGGCTCAAATGGCTCAATGTTAGGGAAGGTCACACTTTCCGGCATCTCCCAAGAAGTAAACGCAATGAGGATCAACAACCAGCTAAAATGGAACTCATAGCCCTGATCCTGAGCTTTGCAACAATCCAATTCTAGCTGGTTGACTAAGTACTTCACCCAGTTCATTTGGAGTCCTTCTACACATTTTTCGGTAAGGTCAACAACGAACCCTGTGACCTATGTAGGTTTGTTCTTTCACACCATATTTCCTGCGATCAGCTGGCAGTCCAGGTGCACTACACCATTCTGGATGGAAGCTACCTTGTAGCCTCGCATCCCCTTTTCTACATCACCATAGGTATCCTTATTTCTCTATGCCAAGGTGCGATCTACAGCCTACCCTGAGTAGAAGTCTTGTGGGTCGGGTCCCTGCATGCTCAATCTGGTGATCCTATGGATCATCGTCGGATTGACTGTGATGCGTCTATCTAGCCATATATAGCCACCATAGTAGCATGATAGCAGGAGCTTAACACATGCGTTAACCTCCTGGTGTCTTCCAAAATGTGGAATCTTCATCACATTCAAGATGGTGGATTGCGCGAGGTTCATAGTCCATGGTTGGGGGATTATTTTTGAGTTCTTCCCCTTCGTCCTAGTCAAGTATATGTGAGGAGCGAGTGTACTATGGTTCTTGCGGTCCCCTAGGTTGAAGTCTCTTAATTTTAATGTCACGATCTTATCTTGTTGTGTTCTAACTACACGTATCCCCTTCAGGAGGTACGCAATAACCAGGGTGTAATCGAAGTCTTTGGGGACACTGTCACGACTCATCGCACTGACCAGAGGCAGAATGTAGTTGGGAAGGATAGTCGGGATTAACTTCATGTTTTCCAAGTCATATCCATGCTTGGTTCTTTTCTTGGCTGCAGGTCGGGATGGTCCAGATCCACGAGCAGTCGACAGAGAGGCTTGCACACCTCTCGTCGAGGAAGCTTGAATTCCTGCAGACATTACTTTTTCAGCCATTAAATCGATTAGAACTTCTTCTACGGACTTCTCTATGGCGTGGAGTTCGTCCGACATGCACGCTCAGATCGAATAACTCAGGTGGATGAATGAGTTCTCAAAGAAATAGAACAGGTGTCGATCTCAATAAACACAGTGTGGTAGAATGAGTTATTTTGCTAGATCAGATACAATTTGCAAAAGTGTTCTCAGTGCAACAGTCGACGGACTAAGTATATAGAGAGGTAACATATCTCTCCAATGGGTGAGAAGCCTTCATCAATGCATTTCTGTCCATTATGGCACGGTCCCAATGGTCTGATGGCGATATTCCTGGTCATAACTATTGTTCTAACCATTCGGGGGCGTCGATCTAATGGTCATAATGCCTTCAACGGTTATATTGCTTTGCCATGTTGTGTTGTTCTGATATCTCGACGAAGTTCCAATTTTGCAAACATTCCTTCTGCGAAGTTCCTCTGGAACCTTCTGCAACTTTTCTATCTTTTCTCTCTTCTTACTGAGCTTTCTAGCCTTCTTCCCTCTGATCTTCGTCTCGATATTCCTCTTTCCATTCTGATTCTTATCCCCTTTTGGCATATTAACTTCACGCTGCTGAGATTCTTTCATAGGGTTAGAGAGTAATACTTCTTCTCTGTCTGGGGTAGGTGCGCCACTCTTTTGTGAGTCTTTTTGTGTTCTTTCAACTTCGACATCCAAGTTTTTGGTTCTAAACAACTTCGATCTGTTCTCCTATTCTTCAATAAAATGCATTATCCTCCTAGTCATGAAATCTTTTAATTCTTGCTTCTTCTGTTCTAGGGATTCCTCTTCTTTTCTTCTGGTCTGATCCTTCTCAATCCAGGTTTTTCCTAGTAACATAGCAAATGGGGTGCTTCTCTGATCCGGGTTATTTTCAACACAAAATGAGATTGGAGATTTAATAAAGAAATGCACAGAGATATCGCATATATTCAATAATATAACAGAAATGTATCAGAGATGCAACCATAAACACAGAGATACAGTAATACACGATTTCTATTAATGAAATAAATGTACAGAGACTGTAAAAATACAGAGTGAAAGACTCGCTAGAATGATGGCAGCTTATCTCTGAGAAGAGATGTGACGGCTACTCGCCTTCGCAAGAAGATGATCACAATGAGACTCTGAAGGCCCTTTTACAATAAATGGGAATGCCAAAATTCCTAGACATCCAAAAACCTAACCCTAGGAGATGAAGCACCAAAATTCATGTGGGCCCCCTTTGGGTAAGTGAGTACATCAACTTCCTGGGGTCGTAACTTTTGCATACGATCTCTGTTTTAGGCGTGTGATAGCTCGTTGGAAAGGTATCATTGAGGAGATTCATTTTGGGGGATCAATAATGCCTTCGGTTATC
>JASDQU010100731.1:1757-15887 GCA_032191745.1 Picea mariana | reverse complement strand
TATTAGGAAAGTATTTAAAACATATAAGGGGATCTAGGAACACCTAGGAGTAAATTTAGGAGCGACTCTAGGTGGGTGAGGGATTTGATACAATTAATAAATTTAAAGAAAATATTTATTGGAGAAAAGAGGGGGGTGGATGACACTTATGCGATGGAGAATATTTAGAATATTTTATTGAAACTTAATTTAAAATGTGAATTAGGAAAGTTGGTGGGTCTCAATACTCTATAAAATAAAAGGGAGATGAGGAAGAAAGGGATCGGCTGTTAGCGTAACGTTACGCTGTTGGAATTGTGACTTGACTGATTATTTGTGAAGAGTTCGGATTTTCCAGCTTGGATAGGAGTGGTAGCCCGACCTTGCGAGGTGGGCTGGGAAGCTAGACGGACCATCTGGATTGTGTGTGGCCCCTTTATGACTCAGGGGGCTAAGGAGGAAGCAGAGTACCCCTAGCGATTGGCTGGGAGGTACCGGTGTAGTCTCGACGGTTGGCGAGCGAGGGCGGCACAGAGCATGTGGTCATCATTTGAGGCAGGAGTTAAGGCAACGGTATGGTTTTGTTTTTAATTTGGTAGAATAGGATGCATTATGATCTATGCTGGTATAAAAATATTGGTTGTAATTGGATTCAATGGGCTGTTATATAAAACCAACACAATTCCTAGATTTTAAAAGTAGTACAGAAAAATGAGATTTTATGCTTCAAACTAAATTGTATATACTAAAATGCCAGAAAAAATAGAGCACTTTACTGTTGTATTTTCTACAAGTTTTCACAGTGGTTTATAAAAGAATTAGAGATCTTGCAGTTGAAACATGAAAGGAAATTAAACTCCTCCTTGTAACTTTAGAGACTTAACACTCGTTGTACCAAGTGGCAGATCCATGGCAGTCATCTTACGATTTGCAAGACTTTTTATTACTATTCTTTCTTTTCTTTGTTAAGCTTACCTTTTTAAATCTCTTACCTAGATGCTTAAGGGTACAATCTTGGAGGTTTCTCATCCCCTCCTCAATGCCATCTATATTTTTTGGGTGGAAATTCCTTTAGTTCCTGAAAATTTAATCCAAGGTGGCAGAATTTTCATGTTATCTCCACAACTTCTTTATACAAAGAGAAGCATTGGTAGATTGGCTCATTCCTAGCGCAACTAAAGTATTTCAAGTTCCTTGTCCATTGAAGGCATTTCTTTCTCTTCACCTTGAGATAACTCCCAGTCTAACCTTAGATGAATAACGACTTTTCAGTTTTTACCTTGTCATATTTTGAGAATTCCAGAGATGACCCCAAACCAGAACCAATGTTTATTCTGGAAATTTAATTCACTCTGGCAAAGTTAATTCATTCTGTTAATTCGCTCTGGCTTTCGTTCTGGCAATTTAATTCGCTCAAGCAAATTTAATTCGTTTTGGCAAATTTAATTCGCTCAGGCAAATCTAATTCGTTCTAGCAAATTTAATTCGCTCTGGAAAAGTTAATTCATTCTATTAATTCTCTCTAGATTTCATTCTGTTAAATCGTTCTGGAAAATTTAATTCGTTCTGGAAAATTTACTTCGCTGAGGCAAATCTAATTTTTTCTAGCAAATTTGATTCTCTCTGGCAAAGTTAATTCGTTCTGTTAATTCGCTCTGTCTTTTGTTCTGTTAAATCATTTTGGCAAATTTAATTCGGTAATGGGTCTCTCTAGTTGTTCCAGTTTAACAATTCATTCATCTGATTTCTTGCACTATAATTTAGGTCATTTTAAAATGCATAATGTTAGGCAGATTAAATCCTATTGTGCACAACCAGGTAAACAAACATGTATGCTTGCGATCTTGATCGACTGGGCAAGGAAGTGTAGATAATGACTGGTAATCTTGTCTGATCTTTTATTTTATTTTTAATTTAACTCAGTAATGGGTCTCTCCATTTGTTCCAGTTAATAATTCATTCATCTGAATTCGGGCACTGTAATTTAGGTCATTTTAACATGCCTAAATGTTATGTAGAGTAAATCCTAATGTGCCCAGCCTGGTAAACCATTGGGTAATAAGTTGTTTCCTAAATTTAAACTTTAAACTATTTCAATAATACTATTCTGATTTCATTGAAGTCATTAATAGAAATAGAACGGGCTTGTCATCCTTTTAAAACTAGCACAATTTATTATTTACTAACCTGCCTCATCATCCTTACACACATGGAGTATGTGCTTCATTCAGTTTTGTAATTCGTTTGCATTCATGACAGTCATAATTTAGACTTCTAGTTCCCTATAGAACCACCTTAGTTCACGATTTAGATGCGAATCTTTAAGTAAACAATTCCATCGTATAGTTGGGCACTGATTCAAGTTGTTTGTGAGTATTTCTTAATATATAATTCAATTTGTTTTACTACATTTTAGGACAGTGGAAATAAATTGGAATGGCTTATATACGATGACAATTCTTTCTATTTGGGGTATCGTTCTAATCTAAGTTGATAAACGTTTTCATGTAAACTAGTATTGAGTTAAATCTATTATTCTAACATCAATCGGGTGGTGTAAATAATTTTGGGTATTGTGGCAATACGACTGGGATATGGCTTATATGCAAGAGTATTGTTTTGTTTCTTTATTTTGGATATCATTCTATAATAAGTTGATGAATGGTTTAATATAAGTTGAGCATTGATTTAATACCTTCATTCTAATATCAATTGGTTTAGTTAATATATTTGGCTATTGCTTAATATTGGGGAATATTGTTTTTAACTTAAATTTTAGTGGTCAATATCATGCAAGAGGTGAGGTCTTTGTTAATTTAATTGCGAAGTCATTTTAATTTCAAAAGTAATAAGGTAGTTAATTGAGGGAAGTATTATCAAATTTCTTTGCCATTCATGCCCAGTAAGGTGTAAGATCCTGGTTGTTTTAATTGCATGTCCTTGGAATATAAATGATGGCATGGTTATTTTAGGGTCTTGGCATTGTAGTTCATTGTGGTTGAGAACAATTAAAATGTAAATTCCAGGTTATCGAAATGGCAATGTTGTTTGCGGATAAGAAGTAATGATAGGGTTATTTTATGATCCTGTTAGTGTAGATCATTGTCATTGACAATAATAATGTACAGTAGTGGTGATTTTACTTGAAATGTTACTGGAATGTAAAATAATGATATGGTTTCTTTATGTTAGTGCTAACATTCATGGTAAGGTAAATGTTAGTGGGTTTATCATTATGGTAATGATATCGTTGCTCAATTGGCTTTCGTTTTTATTGCGGATTGGGTTCTGTGTTGCCCTTCATTCTGGAGGGCACCCTTATCTGATGGGTTCCTTCTGCACGGTGCTTTCATTGATTGGATTAGGGTTGGCTGTTAAATTTAGGGTTAATAAAGTTGTTGTTTATTCTATGCTGATGTTTAGGGTCGGGTTAATTTCAGGGTTAGTACTATAATTGGAATTGTCCAAACTCCCAGTTGTATGATATTAGACTCTTCGAATGTGTTAAAGCTAGTCGCTCTGTATATAAGTCTGTGTGTGTGATTATTTTCTGTGTAAAGAATCCAGTGTCGTATCAAGAGTCTCGGGCCCTTTAAAGGCAACGTTTCCACTCTTGCGACACACCTGACAGAGATTACTAGTTTCTGCCTGAGCAATCAACCAGGATCCTATCTGACATTCTCTCTCTCCGGAGCAGAGAACGAAGATTAAACGCCCTTCTTTCCTGTGCAGAAATGGTAAAATCTACTACTATGGATTCTTCCTTCTATTTTCGTACTGTACGTAACCCATTATGTCATTTAATGCTTGAAGTTACTTGTTGTGCACTTTATGTCTATGGTCGTTTAATGCTTGCAGTTATTTGTTGTGCACCTTATGTCTTCTTGTTGTGATCATTGTGGTGGTGTCTTGTTAGTCATCGGGTGGCAACGTAGAGTCAAGTGTGTCTGTTTCCTTTTTACACGCGCGCACACACCTTAAACAAAAAAAATAAATTTGCACCTGTTATTAGAGTTGTTGTCGTAACGAGGAGGTTCGTTACATGCAAGGAGTATACAAAAAAACCCAAGCTACAATGTCATGCTATTATAGAAAATAAAGGATAAAATACCAAGTATTCTTCGATACTTGAAAGATTTTTTTAGAAGATATCGAGGTTGTCCAAAATGTAGCATCTAAATCATGCCAACAATGATGGAATACTTCAGATGATATCCTCTAAGAATTAGGGATGCAACTGATGCCCCCCATTGATGAAGAAACACCTACCAAAATCATGATATATGAGGTGGAGGATCATAGGGAAATTATCATATTGAATCTTCAACATTCAACTAAAATAAATAAATAATCCCTGGAACAACATCTGTTGAAACCTGTCAGGATCATCACTATGATCCATGATTTTTTTAAATGCACAACATAAGATTTGAAGCAATAGGTTTTGACCCAGGTTTTTGACAGAGAATTGGATATTGAAAAGGTGATGTTAGAAAAATTAAAGAAGATCATGGACAATTATTCACTCTGTAAGGAATACTGTGACCAAATTTCGATGCAAAAGAACCCATGATGATCCCAATTTTCATAAATGCTCCACCTGTCTCATCTTTTTTGTTTTGTAATCCTAATGAGGATAGGAATGAAAATAGTATCCTTTTGTAAACGTTTTTTTACTTATGATTGAATATCAATATGTAAACATTAATTTAATACTTATAAAAGGCATGAATGCAAATGAGAAATGGATTTTGGACTTAGATCATATCAGGAAAATACTACTATTGTATGTGAATTTGAAAAAGAGACATTTTGGATATTTCGGTATAAATGTGTATGAATGCAAGTATTCATTTTATGCTTATTTATTTCTATGAATGTATAGATTTTAGTTAAATAAACTACTTCAAGACTAATTTTTGTATGTGTACTGTTGCCATTATTTTCATACTAAGTGCGGTGACAATATAATAAGTTAGTGAATCAATTATTTATATCGGCTCATTGTATTGCTAAGTTTTGTATTCCTCACTTCTATGAATTAATTATGTGTAGTAAATATTATGTTTAACTTCACTTATTTTTATAGTTCACTCCTAATCAATATAGGAAAAAGTAAATTAGGAATGCATCTTAGAACAATGGATTATCATTTCAGTCTAGCTTAGTTTTTTAGAGTTTTATTTCATATGACAACATTTGATTATCAGATTCATATTTAGATATTTTTAGTAGTGACAACCAGGCCAATATTCTAGATAGATTTGATATTACAAATGAGATTATGTCTAATTGGGACATGCCATTAGGAATTCTCCTTTAACTACTTGAATGAGCCTTCTAGTCCCATCAGCATAAATAATGCCAGAAGGAGGGCCATTGAATTGAATGGCTGGAAAGAAAGCTCAAATCCCTACTTGTTAGCACAAATCAGCCTATTCATTCTCATCAAGATCACCTTGACTGCACTTGAAACCACCCATGACATTTGGTGAACAAGCCCGCTCAAACTACTTCTCAACATATTCACTCCTAGTTTGAACCTATCTCTTCTTCACCACAACCTCATATCTTGACCATTCTGGAGATTGACACCATTTTCAAACAGTCTCATGAATGCACCAAGCATGTTCTAAACATATAGTAGCATACTGACAAAATCCCCATTGACTATTCATTAACTAAGGGTCAATATAACTTGCCAAGTTAAAACCCATTCTTCTCTCACTTTTTCACTTACAAAGAAAACCCAAACATTGAAATTCTAGAGTATAATATCCCTTCAGCTCTGGACGACTTTGAGAAATCCTTTTACTTTGAGCTTGAATATTTCCTTCTCATTGGTGGTGGTTTTATTCCTTTTTCCCTACCAAACTCTCCACCTTTCACATCATGAAGTGAGTCTGAAGAAACTTACGAAGAAGAGGGAAACTCTGAAAGTTAGTATGAAGTAGAAGGGAATTTACAATTTATTCTATATAATCCATAAGACATGGTTGGAAACAACCAGAACCATCAACCATATGAACCTCAATTAATCCCAAATGTTATCACCATACCCAGTGTACTACATGACCTACCTAAGCACCATGAAATGTTTCTCCCCAAGTTTGATCGAGAGAGAAACAATTTGGTTGAGAATCATGTCAAGAAGTTTTTGTCGGCTATAAGGCTTCAAAATTTTTGACATGAAGATGTTGTATGTTATTTATTCCCTTATATGTTTGAGAATAATTCCACCACCTGGTTCTACTATATCGATGAAGCCTCTATTACTAGTTGGAGAATATTTGAGACTATTTTCCTTAAGAAATTAAGGTAAGATAAAATTTCAACTACCTTGGTCTTAGATTGTTAGAGAATAAAAATGGATACCAATGAAAAGGTCAAATATTTCAATCAACATTTTTTTTCCTTACTTAAATAGATTCATCGGGCTTCAAAACCTACCGACGATGTCACAATCGAATTTTACACTTCAACTTTTCTCATGTGCATGGCCATATTTTAAAAAAAAACAGAGAAAGCTACCTTGGAAACAACTTTTCAAGAGACCCTAAAAATAAATAAAAATGTGCTTAGTCTAAAGGGAAACCCAGGGGCCGAATTGTCCAAAGATAAAACCAACACTAAATCCAAAGCCCCTATTACCATTTCTTTGAAAGAAAATTAATATATTGATTCCATGGATATGGAATCCCTCTAGATAATTGTCTAATGATATGCTTAATTTGAAGAAACACAATGGGGGAAGCTCTTCTAATACTAGGAATTTTTTGAAATTTCCATCTAAGAAAGATAAGAGCACTCCTCCAGTCAACAAAAAAAATCTGTTGGCATCAAAAGGGATTAATATGAAATATATTGTTCAATCCCTACAACATTGGGCCACTAAAAATATAATTGAATCTAAAGAGGGAGAATAATATGAAAAGGAAAAATCAGAACAAACCCAAGAATCAAATGAAATACCTAAGTAACAAGTTAATTATTTTTGGGACATTTCTTATGGAGTAGAAGAGGAAGAATAAGTGGAAGAAACACATATGTCCCAGAATGTTATGACCACTAGGAGTGGAATAAATAAGGCTTCATATCAATCCCCTACCCCTTATGAACCTCCTAAAATTGCTCCCCACAGACATAAACCACTCGATACTCCTTCCAAAATTATTTTTTCTTCTAATGCTTTGACAAAGTTAGAATATGATTTATTGGAAGACATGAAAATAACTATGGCCAATATTTCTCTATTTGATCTTATGAAGCTTCCTCAAATTCAAAATAATTTGATCAAAACACTTCAAGGTAAGATTTCCAAAAAATTTAAAGAAATTAATGTGGGATTTAAGAAAGGTACAAGTGAATCTTCCCCGTCGGATAATACCCATACACCTAAAATTCATGTATCTATGAATTCTTCCTTATTAGGTAAAAGGTACAGATCCACCACTGTACCTTTTCTGGCTACTTTTGATATTTTTAACAAGAATGTGCATAATTATATGATGGATTCTAGTGCCTCTTCAAATGTAATTCCTTTTGAAGTGTGTTAAAAACTTAATGTCAAGCTTGAACAATATGACATTCAAATTATACATCTTGTTAGAACCAGAGTTAAAGTGATAGGGGAATCAACAAGTGTGCTTATCAGGATGTCCTCAAACCCTAAGATAGATCAAACTATTGACATCATAGTTGTCAATATACCTGGCACATACATAATTCTATTGAGAAGAGACTGTTGTGATACACTTAAAGGGTATTTTTCCATAGATTGGTCACACCTTTGGCTACCCTATAATGGAAATCCAAATCAAATTAGGGTAGAAAAAGAATGATACATCAAACATGCAGTGATAAATATGAATGAGCCAAACGAGCCTGTAATGTGTAATAATTTTGTTTTGGGTAACTATTCATGTGATTCATTCTTTGGAAATTACTATGTTGAGACTTCACCGTATGCAGAATCAAACATACAATAAAAAATCCTTCATTGCACACATATTGTTGAGCCACATTGTAATATAAAAAATGTAAATAGTTGTGACATTGTATAGTCTAACATATTCTTTAGAGGTAAGTTAGAAGTTTATACTCAATGTACTAACCATACTAATATTGAAACACAAGAAAATCCAAAGTCCATACATAGTCTTAAAAGAGACCCTAATATGTATAATGTTTTTTTTGATGTGTCAAAATATCTTGAATGTGTAGGTGTTAGCTGCATACTAAAAGACCCTACAGGTAAGAAATTCATGGTAGCATGTAGGTTGGAATTCCTATGCACAAATAATAATTTTTTATATGAAGTCGTATTGCAAGGATTAAAGAAAAAAATTGAATTGAAAGGAAATAAGATAAATGTATTTTGTGACTATGATATTTTCATAAAGAGGATAAGAAACAACATTCATTATCTCTCTAGTCATGTCTTAAACATTACCAGGATGAGGTATAGGAATTGATTAAGTAATTTGATGCATTTAATATCAACCTTGTTCCTCGCTCCTTAAATTTTGATCTTGATTTATTAGCCAATGTATCTTCAAGGATATTCCTTCTAAGAACTTATTACTTGATACATTTTCGGTGGAACTACTTTACATACCTTCAATAACAGATGATGTAACCAACTAGAGGGTCTTTGATGACGATAAGATGATTACAAATTTATTACACTGGGATGACGCCTTCAAAGACTCCATTATATAGGAATATCAACATGATATAGAACTCAATGCATATGTTTCAGGCTCAAACAATCAATCAATAGAGAAAAACAAACCCGACCCGATAAACAACATCCCCAAAATTGTGATAAGACTGGAAAAATTCTATGACCTTCAAGACAAGTTTAATAAGGTGACAAATTGTAAGACCAACAAATCATTTGTGCAATTTGAAGTGATAAATTTTGGATCTGAGAAAATTCCCAAAACCAGAAACTTGGGAAAGAAAGGTTCCACTGAAGAAAGACAAGAATTCATCAAGTTGTTTGAAGAATACAGAGACATTATCTTAGACATATGATGATATCAAGACATAAAACATAAAGATAATTCAATATGTTATCCCTATGAAACTACAAACCAATCCTTTTCAATAGAAGTTGAGGAAAATGTATCCGAGCTTTCAGCCAGAGGTAAAGGATGAGCTTAATACATTTTTAGCCATCGAGATAATTTTCTAGTCAGGAACACACAATGAATCTTGAATATTATACATATAAGGATGAAAAATGGAGACATCGGAGTCTATGTTGATTTTAGGAATGTCAATAAAGATTCAAAGAAACAC
Organism: Picea mariana; assembly: GCA_032191745.1. NCBI lineage: Eukaryota > Viridiplantae > Streptophyta > Pinopsida > Pinales > Pinaceae > Picea > Picea mariana. Next base: position 6,602 of record JASDQU010100731.1, on the reverse strand, counting down.
AACTATCCAGTGCCTCCTATGGTGAAAATATTGCAATGTGTGTCTGGTTTCGAAATTCTCTCAGTGCTAGATGGTTTTTCTGTTTATAACCAAATTCATGTTTCCCGTGATAACCAAATTAAAAATACTTTTAGGACTAAATGGGGAAAATATGCATACATAAAAATTCCTTTCAGCCTCATAAACACTTAAAGGCGACCTTCTAGAGAGAAATGGACATTGATTTTAAAGGTATCATCGAATATTGTGTAGTGGTTTATTTGGATAACATCGCCATTTTCTCTAAATACAAAAAATATCATATAGCCATTTGATAAGAGTATTCAACATATGAAGGAAGTATGATATATCTCTCAATCCCAAAAAATCTATATCCACAGTTGATGAAGGTAAAATTTTGGGGTTCATTGTTTCCAAACATGGTATGAGAATTGAACCTAAAACAACTAAACCAATTGCTAAAATTATTGCCCCTCATAAACAAAAATCGATGGAGTGTTTTCTTGGGAAGATTAATTTTGTGAGGATATTTTTCCTAAGCTTCACCAAAATAGTGAAACCATATGATAGAAAAGAATGCAAAGTTTAAATGGGAGTATAAAGAAAATGAGTCTTTTGACATAATCAAAGAAGAAATAGTGCAGCCTCCTGCATTGTTAATCCCATATTTTAGACGAGGGTTTATACTCTACACATTTGCCTCATACATTGCATTTGCAATTGTTCTAACATGGAAAAACCAAGAAGGAGGTACATTTCCCATCACCTTTATGAGTTTAGGATTACAAGGACGATAATTGGACTACCTTGAAGTAGATAAACAAGCTTTCCCTATGTTTAAAGATGTAAATAATTTCATACCTTACCTCATCAAGTAAAAAACCAAGGTAATTGTACCCTATCCCGCTATAAGAAATATGTTGATACAAAACGATTTCGGAGAGAAAAGAGATAACTAGATAACATCCTTACAACAATATGAACTCAAAATTAGTCCTTCTAAAATCGTCAGAGGTCATGGATTATGAAAATTAATTGTTGAATCAACAAGCAATTAAACACACAAGGATGTACCTTATCAAGATCATAGATTATTCAAGCGATAATTATTTTATGTTTCTCTGAATTCTAATCTGAAATGGTACTATGAAAAAAAGTATTATCTAAGCCACAGGACAACACACCATTATACTGAAAAAACAAAAAAGAGGGCCCTCAGACTCAATTCAACCTAATATCAACTCATTAAAGGAATATCATGCAGAGGAAATTATGATGGTGTCTTCTTGATATTCCTTGAAAAGGAAGATGTTGATAAATTCCTATCAAAAATTCATGATGGGCATACTGGAGGACATTTTGGAGGTGATACTACAACCCATAAGATACTCAAATATGGCTATTAATGGCCAACCTTATTCAAATATTCTCATGCATATGGAAAAAAGTGCCAAGAATGTCAAAAGGTCATTGGAAAGGATAAGAAACGTGTGTTTACCCTATATCATATTATCACTGAACGCCATTTTCAGAAATGGGCCTTGGACATGATAGTAAATACTAACCCAAAGTATTCTCAGTTAGAAAAATATATCTCCACAACTACCGATTACTTCACAAGATGAAGAGAAACAATACCTCTAAAAGTTATCAATGAAAATCAGGTGATATCATTCCTTGATTACTTTATTCTAACTAGATGTTTCATTCATGAATCATTAGTTTTTGATAATGATAACTAATTATCTTCTTTGAAATTGATTGAAAATGATATTGATAAGAATATCAAAATTAAATATTTATCAAATTACTATCCTCAAGGGAATGGGCTAGCAAAGTCTACTAATAAAAACCTAATCAAAATACTGAAAATAAATGTGACAGAACATCAAAAGAATTGGCATATAACCCTCCCCAATGATTTATGGGTCCATGGGGTAACACTCAAAACTTCTCTAGGAAATTCTCATTTCTTTCTAGTATACAGACAAGAATCTACTCTACCAACTCACACATTCCTTCTTTACCTACAATTAGCTCTGTATTTACAAGATGAAGAGTGTTTGGTCATGGAACATAGATCAAATATGCTCCTTCAATTAGAGGAATAAAGGAAAAAGTAAAAAATAAACACAATGCAACATCAAGAATTGGTTAAAAAATGGTTTGATGGAAATTTAGTGGGTAACACATATTTCCGAGAAGGTGATCTAGTGCTTAAGTGGGAGAAAGCCGATGAAATAAAAAGAAAACACAAAAAAATCCAAAATTTATGGCTATGCCCTTACCAGATCTATGAAAAGATTGGACCAGGAACATTTAAACTCAAGTCATTGGAGGGATATTTGGGGGAGCTCCCTGTCAATGGAAAATTTCTCAAAAGATGCTCCTCCTAATCATCTTTGGTGTTGTAGTTTTGTACATAATATATTTTTTGAATTTCCCTTTTATAATTTTCAGTTTCTACTTTATTCAACCTTTTCCTTGTTTTGGCTTTCCTTCTTTTGATTGAAATTTTGTTTTTAGTACCTTTTCAATTTACAATAACTCTTTGTTCATTACCATTGATTGATCAGTCACTTCTATGGAAGAAAACCAAGAATGTTTAAGAAATCTCGTGCATTTCCCTCTGAAAGTGACTCTAGATGTTGAAGCAATTAGGTTACCTTGTGATCAATACTTATTTAGTCGACTAAATAGTTGTACTAAAATGAAGTGACTTTTTAACCTATTCCAAGGGGAAACTTCACACTAGAAAGATTAACACATTTAGGTAATTGGCGACATATATATTTTAACTGTGTGATCACTCTCATACTATGCAAAATTTATTCACAAATTCAAGGAAAGTCATAGCTTCAGATGTCTTTTACGAAATTCCAGTGACATTTCCCAAACCATCCTGAACATGAAAATGCATCAATGAATTATGTGGTTGGACCCATGAAGATAAATCATTGGTTGAGACTAGCATATCAGAGAAATTCTCATATCAGAGAAATTCTCATATCATGTCACTTCCTTCTCACCCCTTTTGCAAAAGAAATACATAAATTATGTTAAGCCCTAATATTGGATCATTACCCCTTAATTGGGGAATATTACATTAGTGAAGTTATTTTATTTATGTCGGCTTTATTCCATTAGTTGTAAGTATTCCTCCTAGTATCCTATATATACCAAGGAGACATTTTCATTTGGAATCCTCTTGTACTTGAACATTTATGTGGGGTAAAAGGAGGTTGCCCCCTTGAAGAGGCTTATTATTTGAAATTATCTCTTTTTCAAGGCATTGAGTACTTATTTTTGAGGTTTTTCTATGCTATATTGATATTTGGTTCTTAACATATGGCATCAGAGCTCAAGGTCTTGGGGTTTCGTTGCTACATCTGAGACACCTTGGCATTTTTAACATTTTTTCTGCAATGTTTAAGAAGGAACAACTTGGAGGATATTTATTAGATGGATTAAGGTACGTTGGGTTAAAATTCATCTCCTAAGTCCGTATACTTTAGGAGATACATCCTGTGCAAGATAGGGTTCTGGAATCATCCTGAAATGAGTCATTGAATAATTTTCGCTATAAAAAATTTTCTATAACATTTCAGACACTGAAATCCAGAGTTTATTCCCATAAATAAGTAAGGTATCTGTGGTAAAAATTTCATCTTCTGGGTCATCTTACATTTGTAGATACACCATGTGGAAGATAGGGTATCTAACTAGTCCTATTGACTAGTCTCAAGAAGGTGTTCTAGGTAAAACAATCATAACTTCTTCCTAGAGTATCCAAATTGAGTGGGACTGGTTTCATTTGATAGTGGATAGTCTGTAGTATTTCTGGTATGAGTTTGAGAAATTTATATCAATTATTTTGTGTGGGGTAGGCTATACAAGTGAGATATCCTCGAAAGGCCAAAAATCAACAAGTTGTGGGGAATTTACCATAAATTCCACTTGGCACATCCAATTTTGATCAGACCTGTGGCATTGTAGAGAATAAATATCAAAGAACTATAGAAAATAAAGTTTCATACCCAGAAGTACTGAAACTTAGGAGATATAATAGAAGAATGATTTTCTAGCAGAACCACCTCAAAATCAAGGTTCAAAAGTGATACTTGGCCAACATGCCACCCAAAACGGGAACTTCTACACCACATAAACCTCCAGACAATCCTACTTGGATTCTTGACGAAGGTGAAGAAATGCATAGGAACATAAATGATTTACAAAAGAAGATAGTAACAAAAGATGAACTACAGGAGATGGAAGCTAAGTTGGAGGCAAAGATGATGGTTTAAAATAGGAGATCATGGAAGTATTGAAAAATTTTGTAACATAGAAGGCACCTGAAATTGAAAATGCATCCCATGAAATTCATGATGAGGAAATAAGGAAGGTGAATCAAGAATGGAGAAACTCCAACTTTGGGTTGAAGACCAACCATGTTCCTAAGATCGATATGAGGAAGTTTGATGGCAAGGACCCAATCACATGGATACTTCAGATGGAGCAATTCTTTGATCTACATAATGTGCCACATACAAAAAAGGTACAAATTGCTTATTTATATTTAGAACTCAATCATTTTGTATGGTATCGATGTATTTTTTCTCGCAAATCACTCGTCACTTGAACAATTTTTGCAAAAGAAATGATAGCACACTATGAGGATACAAGGAGCAATACCTTCTTTAGCCAATTGATAAATATCAAGAAAAATGGTTTAGTTACCGAGCACATTGAGAACTTCCAAATATTGAATATAAATGTAATAGATATTCCATATGAGCACTTGATTGATGTATTCATAGGAGCTTTAAAGGATAACATTCAACATGA
>JASDQU010100730.1:427814-459209 GCA_032191745.1 Picea mariana | reverse complement strand
ATGGAATACCATAGTTTGATGGACAGAAGTATGCTTTTTGGAGCATAAGGATGAAGGTATATATACAGGCACAAGGATTTCAAATTTGGCAATCAATTGTAGATGGATACACAGCACCAGCTGTTCCACCAACAAGTGAAAAAGCAGTGAAACTCGGTGAGAATAATTCCAAATCCATAAATGCACTTTTGAATGGTCTCAGTAATACGGTATTCACCAAAGTTGCACATTGTAAATCTGCTAAAGAGATTTGGGAAAAATGAAATGGGTATATGAGTCAGGCTATGAGCTCATTGTTGTCCAAAATGCATATTGGAATAAGTACTTATCTAGGCATGAAAATGCCATATGTGAACGTGTTGTAATGCATATGATGAATGCTGCGCGAATGTAACATGCAAATAGACTCAGTGAAACCTATGGATAGTGGTATTGTAAGACCTTTAGCTGGCTCGTATGGGTCAATAATGACCTAATGAAAGTCGGGAAGTTAACACCCTGAATGAAAATGGTTCTTGGGGTAACCCAATAAGAAAGTAAAAATGATCTCCTTGATTGAGAGGTATGTTGATCAAGACTAGTTGGAAGCCAAATTAGCTTCCCTGTTACCTTGGGAATGGTTTTAATTTCCCATATTGTATTTATAAGTTGGGTAACGTTCTATGGAAATTAAGGAAAGAGTGTTTTCTTGCTAGTTGTTATCGTACAAAAGAGAGAAAAGTAACCTTTGTTGGTTATTATCATGAAGAGAGGGAAACATCAATATGAGTTATGACTGTAAGATTATTCATTTAAGTGATCGTAATCTTTAACTAAAGAACACTAATGAGAAAACTAAATTATCAATATGAATTAAGAGGTGCAAGAGATGCACCTGCATATACACAAATATGTGTATACATACTTACGAGAATAATATGACTGCAAGCTCTCAACTGAGAGGGAATCTTAGTGTTGAGTGTTCCTATGAGACTTATCATAAGAATGATTTGAAGATCCTTGGGAGAAGGATATAGAAGTCTGATATGTCCATGTGTGTGAATGACATGGAAAAAGGTGCAAGCAATAATCTTGCATGATGAATGATTAGTTGTAGTTAATTATACCTAAGTGCATAGATCTAATGCACTGTAAATATTCTTGATATGAAGCCTGATACTAGTACCAACTAGGTGTAAGTGATACTAAATGTGCAAGTAATTAACATGTATGATGTAAGAGTATAGGTATACTAAAGGCGCGAGGTGACTACCTAAATGAGTGAAATGAGAGACAAGCATTGCACTTACCAATATTGAATGAATACCATGAATGCATGGTTGAATCCATTATGAAGAGTCATGAAAGATCCATTTTGAACGATAGCTTAAGGGGAATATACTCCATTTCCCCAGGAAAGGCCAATATAAATAAATGAAAGAGTAAATGAGCAAGGATGGTCTGTTGTCAGGATAAGAGGAAAATGATTATTCCTTGAGGATCACATGAGAATGATTTTGAACAATCGCGAGTTGAATAATTTTAAAGTAGAGATGTATGTAGGCTATGAAATATACCCATGGAAACTACACAAAAGATTTTGATTGTGCATATGGTTAAATACATCATGGATGTAAGTTAACAAAACTAGAATATGTATGGATACATAATTTGGATGCATGAAAAAAATGCATGTTTATATTCCTTAAGAATGCCTGATAACAAGTTGAAGCTAACTCAAGGTTGAGTCCATCACATATAATGATGGATATGAAAGAAGGAATTTGCATACTGAATGAGTCCTTGTGGGGGAACTGTGTGAAGACTCTGTTAGGAGAACCGAGTCACAACCTTAATGACTATTGAGGATTAAGAAGTGAGCTATATATATATGTACATAAGGATCCTGGAGTACATTTTAAAAAACAATGTGTAAGTGGAAGACTTACAACTGAATGTTGACCATTCCGGTAACTAAAAACATAATGTGGAGAATGCACAAGTTCATGACTCATCATGAACATAAAGGTTGCTCTTAAAGCATGTTGATGTATACAAAAAGGTTAGGGTGAATCCTAACTAAGACTACTCAAGGAAAATAGCAGGAAGATCCCAACAGGTAGTAAATTGCAAAGGCAAGGAAAGGGAATTACCTTCTCACTTCCAAAGAAACTTTGAATTGCTTACAAAGTTGTAGGTTTTAGATGAACAACTATGAGAGCAAGTACAACTGGAAAAGGGATATTGAAAAAATAAGTATGTTTGATTGAATAGTCTTGGTTGAATCCACATAAAGAAAGGGTAGTAAGGATTTAGAAATAACTCAGTTGTACTGAAGGTCCTAGACCATGTAGAAGGAGTTGGAAAAGGGAAGAGCCCTACATCTTTTCTTGTTGTGAATTATGTTTTTCTCTGGGATGAGAAAATGGTGTGCTGATGGGAGTAAATGTTTTGACACCATAATGAGATGGTTGTATGAATTTAGAAGAAGTCGAGAACTGTTGGTGTTTCACTCATGAAAACATTTTAGGATAATGTGATGAAGTGCATAAAGATATGCTAGGAAATTTTGAAGATGTTTCATGGATTTGAATGTTATGATACATGCATTTTATTTAATATTACAATTAATGTAATTGTGAATATGATGATGCATGGTATGTATATAAAGGAATTGGAGTTGTTGAGGCAGACAGTTTCCAATGATGGGAAACCTCAAGCAGAGGATGACCATGAGAAGGTTGCGGTTGAAATATTGTTGACAGGTCTGTAAAATTCCCCATAAAGCACTATTGATGAGGTAAAAATCAGAAAGAGAGTGCTAGCACCCAAGAACCAGTATAAAAATGTTCATGCCTATGTGGCACAAGGTATGAAGGAATTTGGTAAGAACCCCTTCTGAAATATTTTATTGTCTTAGTGTTATGCGTGAAATTTTGAAAGGCAGTTGTATGCTTTGGATACGCAAGTAAGGTATGATTCATGAAGGAGAACCTGAATGGTGGAGGTGTGAACCTCTGGTAGTAAATACTATTTGTAATCCTAGGAATAATTCATGAATTGATATGTCATGAATGCATTGACCAATCAAGGCATTCATGTGAAACCTTGAGTTTCATGAATGACGATTTAAGGTTGTGATCGATTCAGAGCAGAAAATACTTCTAAAATAATAAATATGGAAAGAGAATCCATATGGTAATAAGTTGGATGAATTCCAACACACCTTGGAGAAAGTACCTAACCTGAAAAAGTGATAATCTGAAATCAATGCAAGGGTGCATTATGTGTGAATGTGGCCATGGACATTGGCACATTGATTAAATTCACTTAATGTTGAATTTAATTGTAACACCCTATTTCCCTCAGTTTGTAAATATAACTATAATGGTCAAGAGACTATGGAAAACTCAATATGTGTGAATGTTTGATTCGATGGACCTTTGTATTAAATGTCAATGAATGTAAATTTTGTTATTTACTAGAAAATGGATAAGTGTTACATGATTGCTCGAAGGGGGGTGTACTAAGAAATACCACGAATGCTATCATGAAGGGGACCAAGAATGGTTGCGTTAACCTTCACCAAACCAGTACCTTACTAGATTTAATTGCTCAGGACCAGAACATTCCTTTGACCCATAAATGAATTATAGTTAGGATGGTAGGTGGGAAGACCTCCTTAAGATTTAATGAGGGGATGGGGAAGAGAACCCATATGTAAGGCTTCCAGACATGACCACGGGCTGGGAATTTGAGCCACACACAACCTTGTTGAAAAAGGTAAGAAAGGAAGGTGTGGTGGGAAGAGGAACATCTGCGAAGAATGCATAGATGAGAGGTTAAGCTCTCAGGTTCAAGGAAGAAATTAAAAAAATATATATAAAGTGTTCTAGTCGCAGGGTGATGGCTAGTGGGGTTATGATACAAGCTGATAAATGGGGATGGTCCTCCTTGCTTGGTATCGCGTAAAACATTGCCGAGATTCTATGGGAGGAGGAAAGTAACCTTCGTCCCTACTATCATTGAGCCAAAAGAAAGGATTTTGTCATAGAACATAATGGTCTAGCTTGGGGGTGGCTAGTCATAAATCCATTAGGAGTGATTGAGCCTATGGTTGGGTGGAAACAGGCACCCCTTTCAATAGTCGCTCCACATTATCTGGTTCTGATAAGTATTTTCCATGTTTTATGTATTGAACTAGAATAATGGATGAATGCTTGGATTTATACATATGTGTATTTATAAATGACTTATGTATGGAATGGTTATGATATGTGTATACCTGCATCCCTTTGTAAAATTACACTTCTCACTGATAGTATGTATTCTCAACTTAGCTCTTGAGGATTCCTAGGACATAAGCTTGTAAGACGACCGAGATATGAGATATTGTGACGACCTGAACATGTCCGTCTGAAGAGGATACCTGTTCCATATCCCTTGTCATGCGACTGGAATTTGAGACCCAAGGCCTTAACCATTTCATGGTAAAAGCTCAGGGAAGATAGAGAAGTGGAATCCTTGAAAAGGGGAAGTCTGTTCATTTGGAAGACGAGTGGATGAGATCTGTTCAAGAGGACCCATATGACCAATACCCAGGAACCTTAGGCTAAGCCTAAGGAAGCTATGTTACCTTGGATTCAGAGCTTCAAAAGTCCAGGACTTCGAAGTATGACTGCCCTCACCAGCCTTATATTGGTTGAAGGTAACCAAGAGACTCAGTTTCCTGTAAGGTTGAGTGGTGTTAGGTGGTTCCCTAGGTGGTTAGGTGGACCTGTCTAACCAAATATAACGGGATCTGAAATCCTAAAGGTCGAAGCCGCGAAGGACTCAGAACCATAGATCGAGGGATCCTTCGGGTCCCATCCAATCCGTTGATATACCAGGGATGTGTGGTGCTAGCCCCTTTTGTTCAGAGATTGGGAACTTCGGGAGATGAGAGGAGTTTTCATCGCAACACTCCGGAACAATGAATCCCCAAGGTAACGAGAGTCGTAGATCTATAAATCTACGTGGTTGGATCTCAACCGTGAGATATGAGGAGTGTTAGAAGCCTGTCAGTCTGGAGGTGACGTGGTGCAGTGACACCCCCAGTGTGACATGGACCCCAATTGGCATGCCACATGTCACTCATATTTGTGTGATGCACATGCGCTATAGGCCCATTGGAACATAACACATGTCACATTGACCCCTCCTACATGTCAGTTCCTAATACGTGCCCGCCTAGCCAACATGGTTGGCGAAGTGATCGAGACTCCGAGAGTCTGGGACTTTGGGACTCTAGAGGGTCTAGGATGTAGCATTGTAGAGAGATCAAAATGGTCTAGAATCTAGAGCCATGTGGTGAGATTACAAGACTTTAGACATTCAGAACTCCGAGCGGTCTCATGCGTAGATAGTAAATAGGCGTGAAGCGACAAACCCCTCCATAATTGACATAGGAGGAAGAGAGTAAGTCCAATCATGAGATCGGACTATGGATGGTCTTCCACCGTGGAGGAAGGAACTTGGAAATAGTACATGTGAGGTGGATCCACATGCCCCTCAACCAATAAACTCCCAAAGAACTTCGAAGAGGTATATCCATCGGTTCTAGACTTGGTTTTGAGCATGGAGATCGTGGCTAGAAAACTCTGGATGAATAGAGTGTAGTAGAAACCCCGAATGAAGGATTTGATCAATTAAGGAGAATGAAATTTTGAGGCCCCATCCCTAGGAAAGCCACTCAGGGGTTGGGTGTGTTACAAATTTTTATTAGAGCATGGTTACAACACTTAGCCTACTTGGGCTCATGAATGAGTTGCGTAAAAAAAAAAAAAAACATATTTAAATAACTTTAAGGGTGATGCCCTACCAACCTCTTTCCTAAAGAGTCTGGTCAAACCCTTACTGAAGAAAAGAATGAAATATTTCTATTATGTGTGTGTGTATTTAAGAAATATGAACCATGTGTTGTTCGTGAAGTAATAGGCTTTTAGCTAACAACAAGTGTTTTTTCAGCACTCAAGTAGTCAATAAACCACAGGGAAAATACAATCATAAAGGATGGTGACACACCATGAGGCAGGGGATGGCTCCCATAATTGAGATGAAGAATATGACGAGAGGAGGGCGGTGGAGACCCCTCCGGATCTGGCTAAAATTGTAAGGATCCTCATGGATTAATTACAGAGCTGCAAGACCGACAACGAGAGATTGATAAAAGAGAAAGAAAAACTAACATAAATTAATGCATTTTTGTTGCAGAGTCTATCTAACATACAAAGGCAACTGCAACTTGGACCCGCAACTAGTCATGTGGACTGACGACATACGAAGAGAAGTCAAATTCCACCTAAGATACGAAAACATGGTCCCATAAGTGGCCACACTAGGAGAAGTACCTTGAGGGAGGCCCAGTTTGGAGGTAGGGGACACTCATCGGGAGAGTCCTCTGGAGAGTAAATGAGCAACTACGAGGGATATTCTAGTAGAAAAACTAACTCCCAATCTCAAAAGAAAGGAAAGAAGTGAAAGCATTTCAAAATTCATGATCTTGAAGAGTTCAAGAAAGCCAGAACACCCTCTTTGAATGGTGATATTAAAAAAGGGAAAGAGACAAAAGCTTGGCTGCTTGGTTTAACAAAGTACTTCAGAGTCCATGACTACTCTGAAAACTTGAAGGCTCAAATAGCCATCTTCAACCTGAGTGGAAAAACTTCCATTTGGTGGGAAGACCTTAAGAATGTGAAAGGAATCCATGAAGAGGACTTATCATGGAAATAGTTTGAGAAACACTTCAAGAATAAGTATCTGTCAGATAAATACTTTGATGGGAAGATTACAGAGTTCTATGAACTCAAGCTGGGACAACTCATCATAGAGGAATATGTCAATAAATTCCTTGAGTTGCTGAGGTATGTACCCTACATAAAGGATGAAAAGGTGAAAGTGCAACAATTTATTAGTGGGTTACCTCAGACCTACCAGAACATGATTGCATTTGATGAGCCAAAGACCTTAGAAGACACTATCCATAAGGAAAGGTAATGTTATGAACAGTTCGAGAGTCAGACATATCCTCGCGAGGACTGGAAGAAAAAGAGTAGTTTGGGATTCAATAATAAGGGGTCCAAATCCTCAAGATTTAAGAACTATAGGAAGGAATCTAGGATAATCCTTCATGCTAGAAGTGTATATCATCAAAATTTCCCCTCTTAGAGTGGAAATAAACGTTCTGGAGCAACCCCAGTAAAGACGAATAACCCAAAGAAGGAACCCTTGAAATGTTGGGGTTGTGGAGAATAACATCTACTGAGGGACTGTCCACACAGAAAATAGAACAATAGGAGAGTTTACAACATCTAAGAAGCTACCACCGTCAATGATGTGGCTAGGAGTATGCCAGGGATTTATGCAGCTGTGGATAATAAACAAGTCGACCACCAAACTTCAGTGCTGGAGATGGAAGGTATGATTGCCAACCATCTAATTTCTATTTTAATTGACCCTAGTTCTAATTTGAATTATGTATCCCCTCAGACTATTGATAAGTGTAAACTGAAACTAGTTAGGCATGTTAAGCCATGGTTAGTACAGCTAGCCACTGGCACCAAAAGAAAAGTAGCAAAGGTCATACCAGCTTTCCAATTCATTATGGATGGATTGTCCACCCAAGCTACCCTTAACATACTTCCCCTAGGATCTTATGACCTGTTGATTGGTATGGATTGGCTAGAAGCATATAAAACTAAGTTGGACTATTACCATAAAACCTTAGAATGTGTAAATGAAGAAGGGAGAAAGATAACCCTCCAAGGGATTCAAAAGCATGTCTCAGTGAGACAAATATCATCCCTTCAAATGAAAAAGTATTGCAGAAAGGGATGTCCTCTATATGCAATATAGTTGTTGGAATATGTTGAGGATGACAGACCAAACCTAGAGGACCAACCCATATTAAGAGAGTATATAGATTTGTTTCCAGAAGAGGTATTGCGTCTACCTCCGAGAAGAGACATTGACTTCTCCATAGAGCTTACACCAGGAGTAGTGTCAGTGTCTAGGACACCCTATAGGATGAGTACTCCCAAGCTAGTTGAGCTCAAGCTACATCTAAAGAAAATGATGGATAAAGGCTACATCCAGCCCAGTGTGTCTCTATGGGGAGCACCAGTCTTGTTTTTGAAGAAGAAATATGGCACACTCTGACTGTGCATAGATTATAGACAACTCAATAAGACAACCATAAAGAACAAGTACCCCTTACCAAGAATGGATGACTTGTCAAACCAAATAGGGGGTTCTTCCATTTTCTCAAATATTGACTTAAGGTATGGATATCATCAAGTATGAATCAAGGATGAAGACATCCACACAACAACCTTTAGGACAAGGTATGGTCACTATGAATTTGTGGTGGTGCCATTTGGATTAACCAATTCCCCTGCCACTTTTATATGCTTGATGAATAATGTACTCAACAAATTCCTAGACAAATTTGTATTGGTTTTCATTGAGGATATCCTAATCTACTCCAAGAATAGGCAGGATCATGAAGAACATCTTAGGCTTGTACTTCAACTACTAAGAGAACATCATCTCTACGCTAATTTTAGCAAGTGTGACTTTTTCCAGAAGCAAGTCCATTACTTAGAACATGTTATTTCTAAATAAGGAGTGGCAGTAGACCCAAAAAGGATTAGAGCTATTATGGAATGGCCTACCGAAAATGATGTATCTGATATCATATCCTTTATGGGCTTAGCATGATACTATAGAAGGTTCATAAAAGGATTTTCCAAGATTGGTTTTCCAATCACTTCCCTTTAGAAAAAAGGGGGTTAAATTCATTTGGACATCAGAATGTGAAGAAATATTTCAGGCATTGAAATACATTCTGACCCATGCACCCGTGTTGAAGATCACACACCATGATAATGATTTCCTCATGTGTACATATGCATGCAAGGAAGGACTCAAAGGATTCCTTATGCAAGAAGGATGTGTAGTTTGCTATGAATCTAGAAAATTGAATGAGAATGAAATCAATTATGTGACCCATGATCTAGAGTTGGCCGCCATAGTGCATGCTTTAAAAATGTGGAGGAATTACCTCCTGGGTAGGAGATTTATACTTATGACAGACCACTGTGGGTTGAGGCACCTGTTTGATCAACCGAAACTCAATGCTAGAAAATCTAGGCAGATGGCTCTCCTTAGTGAGTTTGATTTCGATATAAAACACATCAAAGGAAAGGAAAATAGGGTGGTCGATTCCCTTAGCATAAGTATGAAAATGATTCACCTGGTAGTGGTGAGCACCTATGAAACGAATGTCAGGGAAAGAGTTAGGAATGCACAAGAAATAGATGCATTCTTCAAGACCGTGACATCATATCTAAAGAGAGAGCCCATGGGGAAAAAGTACGAAGGCTATTAGATGTTTGACAAAGGTCTTCTGACTTACAGAAACAAATTGTATATCCCAGGTTGTGACAACTGGAAGAGGTTCATAATGGAAAAACTACACAAGAGACTATATATAGGTCATCCAGGTTATCAGAAAATGATTATAGCCACTAGAAAACAATTCTATTGGCCTGGATTGAAAAAGGACATAGATGATTATTTAGCTAAGTGTCTAGAATTCCAGGAAGTTAAGTTAGAAAACCAAAACCCATCAGGGTTGTTGCAACCTCTACCAATTCCAAAATGGAAATGGGAGACCATCTCCATGGATTTCATCATTGGAATACCAAAATCAGCCAGGCAGAATGATGCCATCATGGTATTGGTGGAAAAATTGAGAAAGTCCTCTCACTCCATTCCTGTCAAATCAACTTGCAAGGAAATAGATATTGCCAACATATTCATGAAGGAGATATCCAGACTACATGGCATGCCTAGGGAGATTTTATCTGACAGAGACACGAAATTCACTTCAAGCTTTTGGAGATCCTTGATGGTTGGTTTTGAGACTAAATTGTTGTTTAGCATAGCCTATCACCCTCAAAATGATGGATAGACAAAAAGAGTAAACCAAATATTAAAATACATGCTAAGAATGCATCTAATGCATTAGCCTAAGAGGTGGGAAGACTACCTTCCACTGGTATAATTTTCCTACAACAACGGTTATTAAGAGTCACTGAAGATGAGCGCTTTCAAAGCCCTCTATGGTAGACAGTGCAAGACTCTAGTCAGCTGGAGTAATCCAATGGATAGAATTACAATAAAACCCAACATGCTGAAAGAAATGGAACAACAAATGATCCAGATAAAGAAAAAATTGAAAATTTCTCAAGATAGAAAGAAAAGTTACGTCGACAGAAAGAGAACTCCTAGAGAGTTCAAGATAGGAGACCATGTCTATCTCAGAGTTAGGTCTAGGAAGAGTTCCCTGAGAATGGGAGCTTGTTCGAAGCTAGCACATCGATATTTTAGACCCCTTGAGGTCTTATATAGAGTGGGACCTATAGCCTATAGGCTAGCACTCCCCCCCACAGTAAATGCACATAATGTTTTCCATGTTTCATGATTGAAGAAATATGTACATGGTTCTAATCATATAATTGAATGGTCTGTGATCCAGGCGGAGCCGGAGGAAGAATTCCTACTAGAACCTCAATGCATACTAGACAGGAAGAAAACCCCACTCAGGAACCAAACCATTGCACAGGTCAAGGTGCAGTGGAAACACTTTGGCCCAGATGAGGCTACGTGAGAAATGGAGGATGCCATGAGACATGCATATCCATTTTTTTTCACTTATGTATATACAGAGCATGTTGACATGTAGAACATCGAGGACAATGTTCCTTTAAGTGGGAGGGAATTATAAAACCCTGTTTTCAACAGTTTTTAAATATAACTATAATGGCCAAGAGACTATGGAAAACTCAATATGTGTGAATGTTTGATTCGATGGTCCTTTGTATAAAAGGTCAATGAATGTAAATTCAGTTATTTACTAGAAAATATTCCATGACTGTTGGAAGGGGGGTGTACTAATAAAGACCATGAATGCTATGAAAAGAGATGGTGAAGAGGACTAGGAATGGTTGTGTTAAAATTCACCAAACCAGTACCTTACTGGATTTAATTTCTCAAGACCAGAATAGTCCTCTGACCCATAAATGAATTACAATCAGGCTGGTAGGTGGGAAGACCTCCTCAAGAGTTAATGAGGGGATGGGTCAGAGCACCCATCTGTAAGGATTCTAGACGTGACCATGGGTTGGGAATTCAAGCCACGCATAAACTTACCAAAAGAGGCAACAAAGGAAGGTGTGGTGGGCATTGGAAGACCTGTGAAGAATGCATAGACGAGAGGTTAAGCTCTCGGGTTCAAGGAAGAATTGGAAAAAAATATAAAGTGTTTTGGTCATCGAGAGATGGCTAGAAAGGTTATGATATGAGATGATAAACGGGGTTGGTCCTCCTTGCTTGGTATCATGTAAACCGTTTCCAAGATCCTGCGGGAGGAGGAGAGTAACCTATGTCTCTACTATCACTGAGCCAGAAGAAAGGATTTTATCGTAGAGCATCGTGGTCTATCTTGGGGGTGTCTAGTTGTAAATCCGTTAGGAGTGACTGAGCCTATGGTTGGGTGGAAATGAGAACCCCTTTCAATAGTCACTTGATGTTATTTGGTTCTGATAGGTATTTTTCCTATTTTATGTATTGAACTGGAATAATGGATGAATGCTTGGATTTATACATGTGTGTATTTATAAATGAATTCTGTGTGGAATGGTTATGATATGTATATGCCTCCATATCTTTGTAAACTTACACTTCTGACTGATGGTTTGTATGCCCAGCTTAGCTCCTGAGGATTCATGGGACATAAGCTTGTAAGATGGTTGAGATAGGAGATATCGTGATGACCTAAACCTATCCGTATGAAGAGGATACCTCTTCCAGAGCCCTTGTCGTGTGACCAGAATTCCAGACCCTAGTCCTTAACCATTTCATGGTAAAATCTTAGGAAGGATAGAGAAGTGGAATCCTTGAAAAGGGGAGGTCTCTTCGTTTGGAAGACAAGCGGATGAGATCAGTTCAAGAGGACCCATATGACCAATACCCAAGAACCTTAGGCTAAGCCCAAGGAAACTATGTTTCCTTGGCTTCAGAGCTCTAGAAGTCTGGGAATTTGGAGTATGACCGACCTCACCAACCTTATACTGGATGAAGGTAACTAGGAGACTCGGTTTCCCGTAAGGTTGAATGGATTTAGGCAGTTCCCCAGGTGGTTAGGTGGACCTTCCTGACCAACTAGAGTAGGATCTGAAACCCCAAAGGTTGGAGCCGTGGAGGAATTAGAACCATAGATCAAGGGATCCTTCAGGTCCCTTCCCAGCCATTGATATACCAGGGATGTGTGGCACTAGCCCATTTTGTTCAGAGATTGGGCACTTCAGGAGATAAGAGGATTTTTCATCGCGACAATCCCGAACAATGAATCCCCAAGGTAACCAGAGCCATAGATATATACATCTATGTGGCTGGATCTCAACTGTGAGATCTGAGGAGTGTTAGAAGCCTATCCGTATGGAGGTGATGTGGTTCAGTGAGATCCCTAGGATGACATTGACCACAGTTGATGTTTCACATGTCAATCATATTCATGTGTGGAACATGCCCTAAAGGCCCATTGGAACATAACACATGTCACCTTGACCCCTCCTACGTGTCAGTTCCTGGTACGTGTCTGCCTAGAAAACTTGGTTGGTGAAGTGAACAAGACTCCAAGAGTCTTAAAATTTGGGACTCCAGAGGGTCTGGGATGTAGCATTGTAGAGAGACCGAAACGGTATGGAAGCTAGAGCCATGTGGTGAGTTTACGAGACTTAGGAGGTTCGAAACTCTGGGCGGTCTTGTGCATAGATAGTAAATATGCGTGAAGCACTGAACCCCTCCACAACTGACATAGGAGGAAGAGAGTAAGTCCAGTCATTAGATCGGACTGTGGATATTCTTCCACTGTGGAGCAAGGAACTTGGAAATATTACGTGTGAGGTGGATCCACGTGGGTGTCATGTGACCATCAACCAATAAATGCCCAAAGAAGTTCAGAGAGGTATATCTGTCAGTTCTGGACTTGGTTTTGAGCATGGATACTGTGGCTGGAAAAATTTGGATGAACAGAGTGTAGTAGAAACCTTGAATGAAGGATTTGATCAATTAAGGAGAATGAAATTTTGAGGCCCCATCCCTAGGAAATCCACTCAGGGGTCGGGTGTGTTACATGCATCGGGAAAGGTTGATATACTGAACTGATGCATGTGTAAGGAATGTAATTTACTTTTTCTTTATATCATCAAATAGATAAAAGTGATTTGATTGTTAGCATGCACAATTTAAGAATTGTTTGTGATGTCATTATAAAGGTGCAGTGAAAATATATGTAATGGGAAACTAACAATTTGTTTGGTTGATTGAAGTTGAAAGTGTAGGAAGAAAAGAGTATTGGATATGGAAGTGCTATAAGTCCATAAGGAAGACTAATTACCTGTTGATCCAAACCACAAGGAATTGTATTTTTGTTGAAGAGAATGCATTTGATTGTTAGTGTGCACAGTCCTAAAATTGTTTGTGAACCACTGCAAATGTGTAATGAAAATATAATGTGCATGAGAATTAACAATTTGTTTGGCTGAGGAATGTTGAAATTGCAGGAAGCAAAGGGTCTTGAATATGGCAATGTTGTAATCCCATAAGGAAGACCAAAATTTCTTGCTGATACAATCTTCTATGGTAAGGATAGTCCCATAATTGTGGATCTGGTTCATGTGTAGAACAAATATGAAAATAAATGAGGAAATGGGAAAATATATGGGTGATAGATTTGCAATAAAACTATGAAATTTAGAATTTATGATGATGTCTCATGAATTTTTGTATACCTGTGATACAGGTTAGAAGAAATTTCTGTCCAAAAAGGACAAATGAAGGATTTCAAACTAAAAATCATAAAAAATGGCTACTATTGAGCCACAAGAACCCCATGGTAAGCCATGATCACCTAGAATGTGTTGTGTTGAGGTAACAAAAGCCAGAGGGATGCCTTGACAGATCAAGTCTAAGGTATGCCTCAACTGTAAGGCTCGATGAAGTCTCTGGAATTATTCATGTGCAAGAAAACCTTGGCAAGGCAAGATGAATCACCCGAGGGACTGTATAGCACAGAAGGGGATGCCTGAGCCTGGGCCTGGAAGGTGACTCACCGCAATGAAGATGAGACTTTAATAGTTATTGTAAACTATTGATTGGGATCATGCACACAATGGGTATGTCCAGGAAAAAAAGTGAGCCTGGATAACAAGACATCCATGTGGATACAAATCCACAAACTGTGCAGATGAGTATTATGCTAAATTGTAAAATTTTTCTAGAATTTTATGCAACAAAAAAATGTTTTCGCATGAAAATATGATTAATGTTCTTGTTGTCCAAAAGTTTTTTGAAGGAAGATGAAGAAGGCCAAGAGGCTGAAAAAGACTTGATGAGGAAAGAGGGTCAATACTTCTAAAGCAACTGAATGAGAAAGGCATGACAGGTGTTACTGAGAAAGAACATCGAGGATGTTGTTCCTTTAAGGGTTAGGAGATTGTAACACCCCTGTTTCCCCCAACTTGTAATTAATCATTAATCATAATCACCATGATATGGAATGGGAACAATGTAAATGTATTATTGTTTGGATAGCCAAACAACTAATAGTGGGGATGAAGCCTTGAAAGTACTGGCCATGATATCACTAGAGGAAATAATGTAAAAACTATAAGAAAGGGTTCATTATATCGAATGACCCCAAATTTCCCTTGTTGAGGGTAACAAACCTCCTTTGGATCCCAAGGAGAGAAATTGGTTAATGAAGAAAGGACTGGTGGTTGAACCAACAACCAAACCCATGAATGGAAGCATGGTATGGTTGAAGAATGTTAGCCCAAAGTACCACAGGGTCCTATAGACCCATACTTACCCGATTTTTCCTTCTGACAGAAGGAACATGATAGGAGGGATATGCGTGCAAGGCACGTAAGAGAATAAAGAGAAGAGTGGAGAATGTGAGAAGCTCTCCAACTGAGAATGAGTAGAAGGCCACGATATTGATGTTGAGAAAGCACTTGATAAACCTCATCGAGGCCATAACAAAGAAATAAATCTCTGATAGTTTTCAGAGAATGGGACCTAAGCAAAAATTCATGAACTTGATGTTGAGGAAGCATCTGATAAACCTCATAGAAGATGTGAAAGAGAAAGGATTGTTGAGAATTGGCATAAATTCCCTAGTGATATCATGGCTTGGCACGAGGGTGGCCAGAGCAATAAGAATCAATGCCTTTGAGCCTATGGTTGGGTGGAAAGGTGAACACCCACAGTCAGTGAGTTGGTTGCAACCTGTAATAGATAAGTATTCTCATATCCTATGTAATTGAAATGTACCTGTGAATTAAAGTTGGATATCCTATGAATGTTTCTGGGATGTGCATGTTTTATTGATAATTAGACTGTATCCCTTTATATTTTCTTGATTGTGTATGTAAGAAAGTAAGGAACTATATGGTTTGTACACGTAAATGATTGAGCCCTATAGTGACTCAAGTTTAAGCAGAAGAACTATGAGTTCATCGATCTTGAACATAGTTTCCCATATGAATGTCGACACTCCCAATTGTTTCGAGTCTCCTGGGAAAAAGGAGTCTGTTAAGATCAGGAGAAAGAGCGCAAAGAATGATTCAATACCAAATTTTATCAGAACCGATGAATCTCAGGAAGGACAACGATATTTAAGTCTCAAAAGAGAAGATTCTTTCATTTGGAAGATGAGTGAACAAGATCTATTCGGGAGGACCCAAGGTTTGTCACGACCATTGGATTTGGAGAAGGAGCATAGGTTTTAACTCCTCGAATCCTCCAGTCTTCGTGAGTTCGGAGAGTTTTGGTATTCTTCTTAAGAAAGACAGATCCTCCAAAGTCCCGGAGCTCGAAGCTAATCTGGGCCATAGATATGAGGATGCCCGGGAACTATTCCAACTATCGGATCTATGATGTAGTCATCCCAGTATTGACCACTTTGGGAGGACATGGGTATTGTAGCGTCAAAACCCCCGAAGGAAAAAGTCATGAAGTAATGTGGACCGTGGATCTAAGGATCCTTCAGGATCCCTCTCAGTAGTCGATATATGGGGGATGCGTGGCACTATATCCTTTAGTCCAGAGACTTGGTACTCCAGGGGAATTGAGGTGTTGTGTGTCGATAAGCTCTGAAGCCTAAAGTAAAAAGAGTCATTGATATGAGGGAGCTTCAGGAATTATCCTAACCGTTAGTTCTATGTTGTGGTTAGCATGGTGTTGACCAACTCCAAGAGAAAAGAGGATTTTTCATCGCAAAACCCTTGAACACCAAATTTATAAAGTAGTGGAGGTCATTGATCCAAGGGTTACATGTACATACCTTGGCCACGAGATCGAAGGGCGTGAAATACGATCAGTTCGGAGTGACATGGCACAATGACATCATCCATGGTGACGTGGACCCTATAGACCCATTGTAGCATGACATGTGTCATCCTTGATGAGGGAAAGTGTCACCCCTAGCCCTTCTACGTGTCATCCCCTAGTACGTGCCCACCTAGCCAAAGTGGTTGGTGAAGTGACTAGAACTCTGGGACTTCAGGACTCCAGAGGATTTTGGGTGTAGTATTGTAGAGAGACCGAAAGGCCTGAAGGCCAGAGCCATGTGGCACTAGATCTAGTACTCAGGAGGTATATCACACTAACATGAAGCAGGTGTAAAAGGTTGAAGACTCATGAAGTCGCAGGGAGCCGGAGGAGATCTGAACCTTCCATCAATCGGGGCGCATGTCAGTATATCGTTAAATAAATAAGAGAGTCACTCTGGAGGATTTGAAGCTTGGTTCTATGAAAATAACCAAAGCTCAAAGTAACATAGAGGATCTCAGTCGTCCTTCATTTGGGGACATGTGGCGAGTGATCTGTTACTTTAGAGGATAGCCACTTCGGAGAAAAGTGGAACAAGAAATCCAAAAGGCCCGAAGGATGGAGTTCAACTAAGCCATCGATCTTAGAGGACAAGTGTCAGAAGATCTATCACTTTGAAGGAAGGCTCATTGTGAGAATTCAAGAACTCCCGAAGGTCGAAGCGCCAGATTTCATCGTAACTGTTGGTAGTGGAGGACACGTGTCAGGAGATCTAACACTCCAAAAGGATTGCACTTTGAAGGTTTGAATTTGTGAGTACTTTGGAATTTGCCGAAGCATAGATTCCTGAAGTAATCGTGGTTCATTGATATTGAAAGGAAACAGGGACCACCGATCCCTGTAGCATACTTGAAATTTGTCGATTCGATAGTTCGGGATATTTGTGGTTTCATAATTTGAAAACATCTGGAGCTCGAAGCTCCAAAGNCTTTGAAGGTTTGAATTTGTGAGTACTTTGGAATTTGCCGAAGCATAGATTCCTGAAGTAATCGTGGTTCATTGATATTGAAAGAAAACAGGGACCACCGATCCCTGTAGCATACTTGAAATTTGTCGATTCGATAGTTCGGGATATTTGTGGTTTCATAATTTGAAAACATCTGGAGCTCGAAGCTCCAAAGCATCGAAATAGGCACCTATTGTCTTGGCGTCTGGTGATAGCTCGCATTTGTATGCGATTGTAGCCAGAGGGAAGGGGCTAGGCCTGGAATTCAAATTTGAAGGTCAAACGTCGAATTCCCCACTAGCCTGTAAGTTAGTCAAGGATCAAGCCCAATCATTGGATTGGTTGGTGGATGGATCTATGCCATAGATTTAGGAACGTTGGAAGCTCTAGGATATTAGAGAGCTCAGGATGAAGCATATTGAGTTGGATCCACATGGAAGCCCCATGGCCCTGACCAATAAACACCCGAGGAACTGGGGAGAGGTATATCTGGAAGTTCTGAGCTCGATTTTGAGCATGGAGACCATGGTTGGAAAGCTCTGGATGAGCAGAATGTGATAGATACCCCAAATGGAGGATTTGATTACTTAAGGAGAACGAAATTTTGATGCCCCATTCCTTAAAAAGTCTTATAAGGGGTTGGGTGTGTTACACAAAGAACTCAAACTTGTATTTGAATACTAAGAATACAATGATCAGGTATCATTTCATATGATCCATCTTGGAAGATGGACATTTGAAGTTGGAAAAGATACATACTAGCCAAAATTCTCCAGACATGTTAATGAAGAGAGTAACTAGGGAGAAATTGAGTTCATGTTGAGTTTTAGTTGGTCTTAAAGCATGAAGTTGAAGATGATAAATTTTCCAGGTCTAAGAAGGATCATAGTCCAATAGATACAACAATGGTGGAGATGTTTAGATCTGTCTCCAAGTGAGATATTATTGGTTGTGGAGCTTGATTATCTTCCTGATTCATAGGTCTTTTTTTTAAGCTGTGTTTATACCCCATGAAGACTGTACACCCCATATTACTATACACTCCTCCACGCGCAGGGGGGGTTGTAGGGGGGGATTTCCCCCCCTGTGGGGTCTGGGGGGCTCATACCCTCGATTGGGGGGTCCAAGGGCAAGAGTGGCCCCGATAGGGGTTCACGGGCGAAGCCCCAGAAGGAAATGTTTTTCTGTAAATGTATATTGTAATTTCATAGTAAATATGGACCGTTCATTATAAGGTCACATATATAGTGATATAAGTTATGTTAGGGGTTTTTTCCTTATAAGGAAACCCTCTTTTATGAGGGAATTGTATTGTGGCTATGTATCATTTTGAATATTGTATTCTTAGATAGGATAATGTGAGAGAAATAAGAGAAAGTTACAACGGGTGTGTTGTAGGTTGTATCCCTTCATTTTCTGGATAATAATAAAGGAAGGACCTGTAAATTTCTCTGGTGGATGTAGCCCACACTGGGTGAACCATGTATATCTGTGTCTCTGTTGTATTATGTATCTTTTGTGTTTTATTTCCACATATGTCTTATTTTATTGCTTCACGATCCTTTTTTTCTAACATGCAATCCATCAACATCAACTTACTATTAATCAATAAGTAAAAAAATACACACACATATCCAACTTACACATGAGTGACACATGATAAATCAGAATTGTTGCATCTTTATTATTCCTTCCATTCCATTTGAACAAAACATACAATAAGCAAATTATATTCAACAACAACAAAGTCTCATGTCCTCTTTAGATAATTCCATAGACTTACAACATACTACGCCATGCGCTTCCTTATAAACCTCGGAGATATAACATACTTAGACTCATATTCATAAGCATTACAACATTACAAAGGCTCATAATGAGCTTTGACACACAACACTCAATGAATCTTCTACGTGAGTGTCTAACTCTCTCACCATCTAACTCTATTTTTTATGTCGCTACTTCCTTTTATAGCTTTCTTTGCTCAGGAGCTCTATCTCATTCTACTCTTATCCACTCATTATACTAACCAACAACCATGCATGCTTGTGGAACCTGCTCATAGTCCATGTAGCCTTCTAGAATTGGGGCAATCTTAATGGCCTCTCCAGCTTATATTTTGTTACCTCCATGTTCCCTTGTTTTGTTGGCCTTAATCATTCAAGAATATTTCTCAACGATTCCTTTCTTGATTTCATCATGCAACTTCTTGACTTGTGATGCTACTCACAAAACTCATACTGACACATATAATTCATATCTTGAACTTGGCACGTAATATCAAAACTTGGTCTGGTGCACACTTCTTGTCATTCTCCACGCATTAGCTTAGTCATGCACAAAACCAAAACTTTTAGTCGTGTGCATGCATGTGAGATTAAACCAAATCTTTGGGTGCCAACAACAGGTGCATATGATCTTATAGTAGGCTGCAAAGCATATTTATCTATAGAGTTCAAGATGAAGGACATTGACTTGATGCATTATTTCTTGGGGTTATAGGTATGATAAATATTGATAGAGATATTCCTTGGTCAAGAGAAGTACAAAGTGGAGATCTTGATGATATTTGGGATGGAGGACTATAGACCAATGGCTACAACTATGGTTACCAACATGAAGAAGGTTGTCACTTAAAATCCAGAGTTGGTGTATCCTAGGGTATACATGCAATTGATAGGGTCCTTGATGTATTTGGTCAATACCAGGACATATATGTGTTTTTATATGAACACCTTGAGTCAGTTCATGCTAGAGCCGAGGCAGGTGCATTGGATAGTAGCAAAGCATGTGCTCAAGTAATTGAGAGGTACAATGGAGTATGGGTTGAGGTATCTTGCAGGTGATGGAGTGGGGTTGTAGGGATATTCAAACTCATATTGGGTAGGGAGTCCAGTAGATAGGAAGAGCACCTTGGGATGTTTCTTCAACTTGGAATCAACAATGATTACATGGTTCAACAAGAAGTAGACTTCCATAACACACAATTCAACAAAGGTATATTATATGGTAGTGAGTATGGCTAACTGTGAATCCATTTGGCTTTGAAAATTGCTTACATGTTTATTTGATTCGGATTTGGATCCCATAGTGATATACTGTGATAATAAGAGTTGTATCAAACTTTCTGAGAATCCAATATTCCATGATAGGTCCAAGCATATAGAGATTATATATCTTTTCATCCGAGATAGGATCTATAAGGGAGTAGTCAAGCTTCAATATGTTTCCATAGATGAGCAGGTTGCAAACATTTTGACCAAACCATTGGTTAAATGAAAGTTTGTGTTATTCAAGGAAAAACTTGCAGTGGTGCATAATACATTCCTAGTTAAAAGGAAGTGTTGATGTTTATAGCATCAGACATGTCGAATCCCATGGGCCTCCCCTTTTTGGCAAATCGTTTCAACAACTTTGGTGCACTCCGCTAAATATAACGAGTCGTTACAAAACTGGGGAAATGGATAAAAATAGAGGAATATGCTATATTTGGTGGAAGTTGGGTTAATCCCCTAAGCTGGTGAAGGATAGGTTCATATGGTGAAATACATGTAATAAAGGGCTGGGCCAAAGGCCTAGCCCCTTTCCTTTGGTGCCCATATAAACTATTAAATTTAAATAAAATTTGAACCATATTAATAACAAGCATCATGGTGTGGTGTAGTGGTAGCGCGGATTTGTGGGGCCTTTGGGCTAGTGAGAAGTCATGATTTTGACTCTTGGGCAATCAAATAAATTTTATACATCAACCATTGGATGGGTGCCACATGGCAGCCCATGACTGAGCCAAGTGGCACCATATAATTTGTCCACAAAACTGCCACTTGTCACAATTTGATTTTCCCATGAAAATGACACGTGTCATCACCTAACTTTCCCACGTGTATTCCATACTTGCCATGACATCCCATGCCAAATCATATGTACGGATGTTCCACATGTCACCCTTGCAGTGGTTCCACATGTCACTTTGACTTTTTGACTTTTGACCAAGTTTGACTGAACTTTGACCACTTATAACATTTGATCTGTAACTCCATTTGACGAGCCATTTGCACCATTAGAAATATTGTGATGCACTCTTTACAATCATGTCATTTGCACTGAGTTTTGGGAACTTTGAATTTTTTTCCCTTTTATTGTCTGCTGAAGGCATTCTAACCATTCTGATTCTCTTCTGTACATTCTGAGTTGTTCTTAGCCTTCTCTGGATCCTTTTTGGATCATGCCTTCCCATTGAGAGATTTTTGTACCACAAAAATATTTCATCAATCAACTTGTAAGTGAGGTAAGAGTTCCCTCACCTTATCCTTCTCAATCCACTTTTCCTTGCTTAGATGTGTGCCCTTTAAGCCTACTCGAAGATAATCAACATCAACCCTGCGTGAAGTCCTCGTCCTTATGTCCAGAATGATATCTTCCTGTAACTTATCCAAGTACTCAGGTGCAAACACATCAACTGAAGGAATTGAAACTTCCTCATCCTGATCCATCATCATGGGAGGCTTAAAAAGTTTCAAGTTCTCTACGTTCACAACTAAATAAATATGCATATAAGGTGGAAGATCTAAACGAAAATCATTAGTGTCTCTTTTCTCCATAATAGTGAAGGGTCCATATAGGATGGGCTTCAGTTTCTTGCCTTCACCCTTCAATCGTTCCTTGCTGATATGAATCCATGCCCAGTCTCCAACCTGGAACTGATGATCAACCATGTGCTTGTCATGACGAGCTTTATATTGTTCTTGACTCTTCTCTAATTGTTCCTTGAATTCCTGGTGTATCTGCTGAATCCTCTGGATGAAATTGCAGAATCTGTCCTCTGTTTGTTCTTCATTCAGATTGACATCTTTCCCATACATCAAGTCCAAAGGAACCTTTGGTAGGTACCCAAAACATGTCTCAAAAGGTGAACTCTAAGTGGAAAAATGTAAAGCTCGTTTATAATCATGTTGTATATAGGGTATCTATTCATCCCATAACTTAGGATGCTTGCGACAGTAGCCTCAAAGAAAAAGTACCACTGTTTTGTTTACCACCTCTGTCTGTCTTTTGGTCTATGGATGAAAAGAAGTGCTCCTCTTAAATTTGGTGTCCATCATTCTCCACAAGATAGTTCAAAAATCCCCAAGGAATCGAGTATCTTGATCTGAGAAAATGGACGTGGGTAACCCAAAGCGAACCCAAACATACTGAAAAAAGAGATTAGTAGTCGGCTCAACACTGATCTACTTTTTACATGGCATCAATATACATGTCTTGTTGAACCTATCCACTACGACACACAAATAATAATGACCCTCTCTGTTCATTGGTAAACCCCCTACAAAATCCATGGAGACACTTTCCCATGGATGGGATGGAACAGGAAGTGGCGAGTATAGACCCAATTTTCTATTGGTAGGCTTAAAAGTAGAACACATCACACACCCCTTTACATATTTAGTTACAATTTCTTTCATTTGAGGCCGATAAAAAAACCTCTGCAAATGAGCCATAGTTTTTCCTACCCCAAAATTCCCAGATACAAGAGAAGTATGAGCTTCTCGTATTACATGGACTCATTCACTTGTAGGAATACATATCTTCTCAAGATGATAGAGTAACTTTCCCCACAGACAATATTTCTCTACCTATGCACCATGGGTTAGCTTCTCATATACTTCTTTAAAATCTTCATCGATGGCATATTTCTCTACATAGCTATCATGAGATAAAGAAGTATTCTTCAAAATAATAGAATCAACAATAGGAGGTCTAGAAAGAAATACTACACCCATGGCGTATCTACTGGCATCTGTCTTTATCTCGAACGACTGTTGAAGATTCGATAGTGCTAATACTAGTGTGATACTGATCTTCTCCTTCAAAGTGTTGAAAGATTTTTGTTCCTTTCCTTCCCACTAAAAAGTGTTCTTCACACTGGTTAAGGCATGCAAAGGATACAAATTTTCCCTTTGCAAAGTATCCAGTACTTTCTTTATATTCCTTACATGTTCATCCCAAGTCTCACTAAAAACAAGAATGTCATCTAAATATACAATCACAAAGTCATCCAGGAAAGGCCTGAATACATCATTCATCACATGCATGAAAATTGTCGGAGCATTACAAAGCCCAAATGGCATAACTAACCACTCAAACAATCCTTGTTTGGTTTTAAAGGAAATATTCCATGCATCTTGTTCTGAAACCCTGATTTGATGATATCCACTGCACAAATCCAACTTAGTGAAATAAACAACATTCTTCAACTGATCAAGTAAATCATCTATGCGATGAAGAGGGTATAAATTTTTCACCGTGATTTTATTTAAGGCCCAGTAATCGACACACATTCGCCATGCGCCATCTTTCTTTGGCACCATCATGATCAAAGAACCACAAGGAGATGAAATGGGCCTAATGACCCCTTGATCCAATAATCCCTGTACCTGCTTCTTGATCTCTGTCATATCCACAACTGAGATCCTATACATGCCCACATTAGGAAGAGGATAATCTTGTTGAAGATGTATCTCATGTTGGATTTCCCTCTTAGGAGGTAATCCATCCGGTTCTTGAAAATATCATCATACTTAGAAACAATATCAATTAATTCCTATTTATGAGATGAATGACACCATTAGATAGCATCAGATGTCCCGACATATTTCTCTTTGACGACCATGATTACATATCTCTTATTAGTGGTTATGATTCTTTTCATTTGCCCTGTACTAACAAGTGTCGTATTTACCCTCATGATGTGAGCTCTAACAATATATTCCACTCCCCCTTTAGTAAGGCGGTATTTGTTCTCATGAAAAAATAAGACTTCTTTTCTATCATAAATATACAGACTCCCCAACACTGTGCCACATATATCAAGTGGTACAACATGCAAATCCACTTCATCGATCAACTTTGAAGAAATAGCAAATCTGACCCTACATTGTTTGGTGACATTAAGTTTTGCTTCATCACATACCCAACCAAGAGGGTAAGGCTTTGGATGTGGTTTCGTTACAAGACCCATATTCTTGACAAGTGCTTTATATATTAAGTTTACTTGGTTTCGTTACAAGACCCATATTCTTGACAAGTGCTTTAGATATTAAGTTTACTTGGGAACCTGGATCAAATAATGTATCAATATTAGTATGTTTATATACAACTCGTATATGAAATAACTCATTCCTCTTTCGTTCATCAATATGAGATTCATCATTAGAAATTGAACTAGCATAAAGAGAATATTTACATTGTACTATAGTCGTTGTGATCTTTGTCTCATCTCCTGATTCAGAACCAAGATCTTGCTGCACTATAGAAATGGTCTTTGTCTTCCCCTTTCCACCGAACTATTTCAATTTCTTTTCTAGATGTAGTTTCCAACAATGTTCTTCATCATGATTTATCCTCTTGCAATGAGTGCAAGATGGTTTTCCTCCTTCTCTCATTACTGTAGCAGTATTCTTGTCCTTCCTTTTGAACTTATTGAAAGTCTTGTGTGGGAAATTGGAAGTTTTCTTCGTGGGATCTTCTTGAACATGTTTATCCCTGTGCTCAAGGTCAATGAGTTGCACACAAACTTTGTCAAGACTGTTGGAAAATATTTAAAAGACAGCGCATGCTTGTATACTTTTCATTAATGGCAAGTACAACAGTGAAGATGGCATGAGTATATAAAGTATGTAATAGATGGGAATTATGAGAAGACACTGAAGAGAAGATTTGAATAAGCTCAGAAGAGATAGTGTAGAGGATTGTTGGCAGATCATTGATGGCAAGATCAAAGTAAGTGGAACAAAGTAAGCTCGGGAGGAGAAGCAACATTTCTGATCATTGGATCCCATTTACAATTCCCGATGACTGTCAGATCAAGTGTTGATCGGGACTGCTCGGGAGGAGAAGTAACATTTCTGATCATTGGATCCCATTTACAATTCCCGATGTCTGTCAGATCAAGTGTTGATTGGGACTATTGATCCCACGCCATTTCGGAGTTTCGCGACTCACGACTTAGAGAGGCAAGAAACATAACCATTGAAATCACGATTTAATTGTAGCTGTCAGATCAACGTGTGATCTGGACCGTTGATCCAAATTCATTTCAGAGTTTCACGACTCGCGACTTGGAGAGGCAATAAATATAACCACCGAAATTGCGATATGCGAAATCACAATTTAATCGTAGCCGTCAGATCAAGCTATGATCTGGACCGTTGATCTGACTCCATTTCAGAGTTTCACGACTCGGGACTTGGAGAGGCAAGAAATATAACCACCGAAATCTCTATATAATCACAGCAGTCAGATCAAGGTATGATCTAGACCATTGATTCCACTCCATTTCAGAGTTTCACGAATCGCGACTTGGAGAGGCAAGAAACATAACCACAAGAGCACCAAAATCGCGATATGATCTAAGCCATTGAATTAAGATCAGATTTGGATATTTGAATCATAGGACAAGTCACTGACTTGGAGTCAATGGAGCATGGTGTGGAAACTCATGAGATGCGAGATCACGATAAGATCTGGACTATCAGATCTATGGAGATTTCAACCGTCGATCAGACTCAATGAAGTTTATAAACTCACGAAATATGAAGCACCTTTTGGCACAGCCTATGGTCACCACCAGTGGTCATGAGAAGGGAAGGATTCAGTTCTGATAAGCTCTATTTCGGGGTTTTGGGGATCACAACTTGGAGAGTCGAGATGCCTCATCTCCAGATTCATGAAATGTGAATTTGCGAAAAGCACTTTATGCATAAGCACTTGGTCATGGTCTTAGTCATATAGAGGAAGGAGCTAGCACAAAAAAGCTCTGTATCGGAGTTTCAAAGATCGTGATATGAAGTGTCGAGACACTTGGCCACAGGAATGCCGAAATGCTGAAACCCGATTTAAAGGCAAGATTAATAAAGTTCATCCAATGGTGCAGATAAACTTGAATATGATCGGAGGGCTACTATTCTCTCTTACAGTTAATTCATCAGTTACAAATCAGCTAGCAAAACTGATTTATGATTCTTGAATGGTTGGCATTTCAGTTGCTTAGATGTTTTTTTTTTTCCTCAGAAGATTCGAAGGGTAATTGTTGTGGGTGTACTATAAAAGAAAAAGATACAGACTGTACGCGGTTGGTAGTTCTAGACGAAAAATGAATTAAATTGTAAGAAAGGGAAAATCATAGGATGCGCAGTGTGAGACTTAGAATATGCACAGTGTGAGATAAAACTCAGAGAAGAGTAACTGATGAGGAAAATACTTGAAGCAGAGTAGAATGATAGAACAAGTTAAAGTAGAGAAGAATGACAAAACAAGTTGAAGCAGAGTAGATTTGCAGAATAGACAAAGGAAGAGAAGAATTGCAGAACAGTTAGAAGAAGACCAAATTTACAGAACAGAGAAGAAGAGGTAAGAATCAATTTATCTATGTAGTTGGTTGTTTAATTATTCATTTATATTCCAGGGTGGTTGGGAGGTGATAGGGAGGAATGTTGTCCTCAGAGGTTCAAGTGGGAGCTTGAACATAGGGAGTTGTAGCTTCCATCTGGTTGCAGCCAGAGAAACTAGGGTGGCAGGGTGGTGCAAGGGAGAACAAGTGTTCTCTGTTATATAGGTTGGAGCCTGTGTATCTAGAAGTTGGTGCTTCCATCTAGTTGATGTTGGAACATTAAGGGAGTTGGTATTTCCTTCTAGTGGGTGCTAGAGAAACCAGAGAGTTAGTGCTCTCAAACAAGTTGCAGCTTGTGAAACAGAGGTAGCAGCCTCACATTGAGTTGGTGCTCAATTATAAATGATGTACAGAACTTAAAAGACTGCCTATCATTTCGAAGAAGAAGAGGTTTTATCCCTTTATGGGTTTCCTCGTTAAAATTTGTCTCTGTGTATACCTTATGTGTGACTGATGCTCATTACTTTTATTGTTCATATGTTGTACATTGTTGATGATCACTTGAAGAAAGATTAAGAATGGATTACTTAAAATTGTTTAAGCATAATAAAAACTGATTCACCCCCCCCCCCNNNNTTAGTAATTTCAACAATTGGTATCAAAGCGGGTTCCTTTTATTCAAAGGTAGATTTGTAAGATTAAACATGACAAGTCATGAAGGGACTTCAACCTCTAAGCCCCCTCTATTTGATGGAACAAATTTTTCCTTCTGGAAGATTAGAATGAGAACATACTTAATGGCCTTGGGTGATGATGTTTGGGATGTAATAGAGACTGGATATACAAAGCCTTTTGTTCTAGACTCCAATGACGATAAGTTAGAGTTTAGTTTTAATGCTAAGGGAATGAATGCTATCTTGAATGGACTTGCTGAAGATGAGTTTGTAAAGGTGATGCATCTTGAAACTGCCAAAACAATGTGGGATAAACTTATTAGTAGTTATGAAGGAAATGAGAAAGTAAAAGATGCCAAACTTCAAACATATAGATTGAAATTTGAACAACTAAAGATGAATGAAGATGAAACAGTTAGCAAGTATTTTTTAAGAGTTGAAGAACTTGTGAATGCCATGAAGGGTCTTGGTGAGAAGTTTGATGACTCACTCTTAGTTCAGAAGATTTTAAGATCTCTGTCTGATAAATTTAATCCAAAAGTCTCTGCAATAGAAGTATTAAATGATCTCAAAACTCTGTCCATTGATCAACTTCTAGGAACTTTAACTGCATATGAAATGAGAATTAGCAAAGATAAATCCATTACTAGAGAAGCATCGTTTAAAGAAGACAAGAATATTGATTCAGAATTAGATGATATTGAGGCAAAATTTGTGAGAAGTTTAAAGAAAGGATTAGGAAAATATCAAGGCAAGTTTCCCTTCAAATGCTTTAATTGTGGTAAGATAGGTCATTTTGCATCTAAGTGTCCTCATCAGAAAAAGGACCAGAACTCTGATGATGAAAAGAAGTACCAATTCAAGAAATGTAGTAAGAAGAAAAGATTGGTTGCAAACAATGACAATTCCTCAGAAAACACCAACAGTGACTCTTCCTATGAAGATAAGGTAAATGAATTCATGCTTATGGCCAAAGAGGATTATGATAATAAAAGAACAAGCAGTGATGATAATGATGAAGAAGCTATGGTTGATATGGAAGGAGAAATGATCAGTGCACTGGAAGAAATTGATAGACTCATAATTAAGAATAGAAAGCAAAAAAAATTGTTGACACAGTTCGAGAAAGACAGTAAAAAACCCGATGAAGACTTTTCTCTCCTGAAAGTGGAATTAGAAGAGGCAAAGAAAATAGAAGACATACTAAAACAACAATTTTCAGAGAAGAAATTCAGGTGTGAAGCCTTAGAAGAAGAGATAGTAAAAACCAGAAAAGAAATGGATAAGTTTAAAGGATTGTATCACCAAAATCTGCCAAGTATTAAAGCCTCAGAAGGATTAACCTCCATTCTAAATCAACAAAGAAATTCAAAATTGAAAGCTGGATTGGGATATGAAGAAGGATCAAGTAGTGATCATCCAAGTAATATAGAATCTATCAAGTTTGTCAAATCCTCAAACATTGACAACAGTCACTCTACAGAAACAAAGAAAGAAAATCAGCCACCAAGAAGGAATGAAAGAAAAAGCACCAGAACCGAATTTGTAGACCAGAAAGATTATCGATATGAAAGAAATCAACCTCCTCAAAGAAGACATATTTTTTCAAGGTAAAAAGATTTTTTCTATGGTTATTGTTTTTTCTGCTCTAATTTTGGTCACACAGCTATAAACTGTTCTTTAAGATTTAGANTTGTCAAATCCTCAAACATTGACAACAGTCACTCTACAGAAACAAAGAAAGAAAATCAGCCACCAAGAAGGAATGAAAGAAAAAGCACCAGAACCGAATTTGTAGACCAGAAAGATTATCGGTATGAAAGAAATCAACCTCCTCAAAGAAGACAGATTTTTTCAAGGTAAAAAGATTTTTTCTATGGTTATTGTTTTTTCTGCTCTAATTTTGGTCACACAGCTATAAACTGTTCTTTAAGATTTAGATATGAACAATCAAGATATTCAATGAATAACTATCTTCCACAACAAAGATTGAGACAACCAAACAACAAACAATCACAGACTATAAATCATGTGATGACTGGGAGAAGGACACAGGTGAAACACAACAACAGTTATGAGCATAACAATCATTATGATCTATTATTCAGTGAACCATAATGCTACAACTGTCATAATTATGGACATAAAGCTGCATACTGTCGCTTAAGGAATTACAATCCAGAATTGATCCCCACTGCTGAAAATGTCAAGGTTTGGAAGAAGAAAGTAGATGACAAGTGTGGACTAGTATTATTAGCCCAAAAGCAAAAGAATCCCTGGTATATTGACAGTGGATGTTCCAAACATATGACTGGAGACAAAAGTAATTTTCTAACTTTAAGTGAAAACAAATCATGGAATGTAACTTTTGGAAATGATGCACCAGGAAAAATAAAAGTTAAAGGAATGGTAAGCCTGAGTAATGGAAAAGGAAAATCTCAAGATATGTTGTTTGTAGATGGTTTGAAACATAATCTACTAAGTGTTAGTCAAGTTTGTGACAGAGGGTGTGAAGTTGTTTTTACCTCTAAAGACTGTAGAATAAAATCTGTGGATTCAGGATAGCTAGTTGCAAAAGGTATAAGAACATAAAACAATGTCTATATATTAAAAGAAGAAAAAGAAGAATGTCACTTAAGCAAATATGATGAAAGTTGGTTGTAGCATAGGAGACTTGGTCATCTAAATTTTTATCACATAATCAAACTCAGAAACAATGGGGCAGTAAAATATCTTCCGAAGATATCAAAGCCATATGACTCTGTTTGTAAACCCTATCAGATAGGAAAGATTACTCGCACTCAGTTCAAATCTAAAAAATTTCCTTCAACAGAAAAACCTCTCCCATTAGTACATATGGATCTATGTGGACCATCAAGGAAACAAGGTACAGGAAAAGAAAATTACTTATGTTGATTATTGATGACTATTCTAGACTAACTTGGGTTGCCTTTTTGAAAGAAAAATCTGAAGCATTTGAAAAATTCAAAGTGTTTAAGGCTTTGACTGAGAATCAAACAGCAAAAATATTAAAGGAAGTAAGGTCTGATAGAGGAGGAGAGTTTAGTTCAGAGAAATTCAAAGAGTTCTGTGCTAAACATGGGATCAAAAGAGAGTACACAATTCCAAGGACTCCACAACAAAGTGGAGTTGTTGAGAGGCAGAATATGTTAGTACAACAAATGGAAAGATCAATGATGAATGAAAGGAACATACCTCAGACATATTGGGTGGAAGCAATTCATATAGTTGTTCATATCCTTAACAAAGCTCATGTCAGGCCACACAGTGAAAAGACTCCTTATGAATGATGGTTTGGAAGACCTGCTTCAATCAAGCATTTTAAAGTCTTCGGGAGTAAATGTTATATCAAGAACAATGATGAAAA
The DNA here is from genome assembly GCA_032191745.1 of Picea mariana. Lineage (NCBI taxonomy): Eukaryota > Viridiplantae > Streptophyta > Pinopsida > Pinales > Pinaceae > Picea > Picea mariana. The sequence goes on along the minus strand of JASDQU010100730.1, from coordinate 428,337 downwards.
TATTGGCAAATATGATGACATGGCTGATGAAGGTATCTTTTTGGGTTATGCTACAAATAGTGAAGGGTATAGATGCTACAATAAGAGAATGCATAAACTAGTTGATTGTATAGATATAAAAGTTGATGAAGAAATCCCAGTCAGAAATGTAAGCAGTGATGAACAAAGAACGAAAGATATAGTTGAAGATGAAGATGAACAGGTCCAAGGATAAAAAAAGGAAGAATCTGAATCAGATGAAGATACGAATACTCAGACTGACACAAATCAACAGAAAGAAGAAAAATCACCTCTCAGAATTATTAGAAAGAATCATCCTGAAAATCAGATAATTGGGGATATAAATAAAGGAGTTCAAACAAGAAGGAAATTGATTAAAGACTCAGAACAATCTCATATTTCCTTTTTATCTATGACTGAACCTAAAATTTTTGAGGAAGCTAGCCAGGATGATGATTGGATTAGAGCAATGAATGAAGAGCTTGATCAAATTGAAAAGAACAATACTTGGGAGCTTGTCCCT
>JASDQU010100730.1:409518-421586 GCA_032191745.1 Picea mariana | reverse complement strand
ACTGACACAAATCAACAGAAAGAAGCAAAATCACCTCTCAGAATTATTAGAAAGAATCATCCTGAAAATCAGATAATTGGGGATATAAATAAAGGAGTTCAAACAAGAAGGAAATTGATTAAAGACTCAGAACAATCTCATATTGCCTTTTTATCTATGAATGAACCTAAAATTTTTGAGGAAGCTAGCCAGGATGATGATTGGATTAGAGCAATGAATGAAGAGCTTGATCAAATTGAAAAGAACAATACTTGGGAGCTTGTCCCTAGACCTGAAGATAAGAATGTAATAGGTTCCAAATGGGTGTTCAAGAAGAAAATGAATGAAAAAGGGAAAGTTGTTAGAAATAAAGCCAGATTGGTCTGTAAAGGATATGCACGAGTTGAAGGTCGGGAATTTGATGAAACTTTTTCACTAGTGGCAAGATTGGAAGCCATCAAAATGTTTCTTGCTTATTCATTTCATAAGAACTTTAAAGTTTATCAGATGGTTGTTAAGTCAACATTTCTAAATGGAGATCTAGAAGAAGAAGTATATATGGAGCAACCTGAAGGATTCTCATTGACAGATAATCCTAATCATGTTTGCAAGCCGAAGAAGGCCTTTTATGGACTAAAACAAGCACCACGAGCATGGTATTATAGACTGGACAAATTTCTATAATACAAAGGGTTCAAGAAAGGCACTGTTGACAACAATCTCTACATGAAGTCTGAAGGTGATAATTTACTAGTTGTTCTGGTTTATGTAGATGATATTATTTTTTGTTGTACTAATGAATCATCTGTCCAGTGGTTTGCTAACTCTATGAAAACAAAGTTTGAGATGTCCATGATAGGAGAACTATCATATTTTCTTGGCTTACAAGTAAAACAGAGTTCTACATGAATATTTATCTCTCAAGAAAAATATTTGAAAGAGATGTTAAACAAATTTCAGATGGAGGATTCCTCTCCTGTTAGTAAACCTATGGTGGTTTGTTGCAAGATGAGTAAAGATGATATCTCACCTGATGTTGATCAAAGGTCATTTCCCTCTATGATAGGTAGCCTTTTGTACATCACAGCATCCCGTCCTGATATAATGCAAGTTGTTGGAATGGTAGGTCATTATTAGTCTGCTCCTAAACAAAGTCATTTGGTACCTGTCAAAAGGATATTTAAATACTTGAAGGGAACAATGACTTATGGTCTGTAGTATCTTAGAAATCAAAATTTCCAGTTAACTGCTTGTTCAGATGCAGATTGGGCAAACTGTGTTGATGAGAGAAAAAGCACTAGTGGAGGAGCATTCTTTCTGGGTGACTCATTAGTTTCATCGCTTAGTAAAAAGCAAGGATCCATTTCATTATCAACTACAGAGGCAAAATACATTGCTGCTGCTAATTGCTGCACACAAATTTTATGGATGATACAAAGTCTTGTAGATTTGAAGGTAACTTACACTGATCCCATTCCAATTCACTATGATAACACCAGTGCCATTAGTGTCTCCAAGAATCCTGTTCTTCATTCCAAGACTAAGCATATTCCAATAAAGTACCATTTTCTCAGAGAACAAGTTACAAATAGAATTGTTCAATTGAATTATATACCTTCTACAAAACAGATTGCAGATATATTTACAAAACCATTAGCAACAACCTCTTTTGGATATCTTCGTCAAAAGTTGGGGGTTATAATTTCTTGTGTCTAATCTGTCACCAGGTCAGGGGGAGTACCTATTGAATATCTAGTGTATTTCCAAGATGCCCATAGTTGACAGGGGGAGTATGTTTTGCAACAACTCAGGGGGATCATGTTTCTTCTTTGACATTGATGTCAAAGGGGGAGAAAATAGTCCGAGAGGAGAGTCTGAATGCATGTGGGTGCTTGTGTTTCCATCAATGCCAAAGGGGGAGAATATTGGCAAATATTTAACAGAAAGCGCATGATTGTATACTTTTCATTGATGGCAAGTGCAACAGTGAAGATGGCATGAGTACAAAAAGTATGTAATAGATGGGCATTATGAGAAGACGTTGCAGAGAATATTTGAATAAGCTCATAAGAGATAGTGCAGAGGATTGTTGGAAGATCACCGATGGAAAGATCAGAGTAAGCGGAACAAAGTAATATCGGGAGGAGAAGAAACATTTCTGATCATTGGATCCCATTTACAATTCTCGATGACCGTCAGATCAAGTGTTGACTGGGACTGCTCGGGAGGAGAAGCAACATTTCTGATCGTTGGATCCCATTTACAATTCCCGATGACTGTTAGATCAAGTGTTGATCGAGACTGTTGATCCCATGCCATTTTAGAGTTTCACGACTCACGACTTGGAGAGGCAAGAAACATAACCATCGAAATCGTGATATGTGAAATCATGATTTAATCGCAGCCGTCAAATCAAGGTGTGATTTGGATCATTGATCTGACTCCATTTCGGAGTTTCGCAACTCGCAACTTGGAGAGGCAAGAAATATAACCACCAAAATCGCGATATGCGAAATCGTGATTTAATCGTAGCCGTCAGATCAAGGTGTGATCTGGACTGTTGATCCAACTCCATTTTGGAGTTTTGCGACTCGTGACTTGGAGAGGCAAGAAATATAACCACCAAAATTGCGATATGCGAAATCGTGATTTAATTGCAGCCGTCATATCAAGGTGTGATCTGGACCATTGATTTGACTCCATTTCGGATTTTTGCGAATCACGACTTGGAGAGGTAAGAAATATAACCACAAGAACGCCGAAATCGCGATATGCGAAATCACGATATGATTTGAGCCATTGAATTAAGATCAGATCTGGATCGTCAAATCATAGGACAAGTCGCTGAATTGGAGTCAATGGAGCATGGTGTGGAAACTTGCGAGGTGTGAGATCACGATAAGATCTGGACCGTCAGATCTATGGATATTTCAATCGTCGATCAGACTCAATGAAGTTTATAAACTCAAGAAATATGAAGCGCCTTTTGGCACAGCCTATGGTCACTGCCGGTGGTCACAAGAAGGGAAGGAGTCAGTTCAGATAAGCTCCATTTCGGGGTTTCGGGGATCGCGACTTGGAGAGTCGAGATGCCTCACCTCTAGATTCATGAAATGTGAATTCACGAAAAACACTTTATGCATAAGCGCTTGGTCATGGCCTTGGTCATATAGAGGAAGGAGCTAGTGAAGAAAAGCTCTGTATCGGAGTTTCAGAGATCGCGATATGAAGTGTCGAGACACTTGGCCACAGGAATTTTGAAATGCCGAAAATCGATTTAAAGGAAAGATTGATAAAGTTCATCCAACGGTGCAGATAAACTTGAATATGATCGGAGGGATACTATTCTCTCTCATAGTTAATTCATCAGTTACAAATCAGTTAGCAAAACTGATTCATGATTCCTGATTGGTTGGCATTTCAGTTGCTTAGATGGTTTTTCTTTTTCCTCAAAAGATTCAAAGGGTAACTATTGTGGGTGTGGTGTATAAAATAAAAAGATACAGAATGTACATGGTTGGTAGTTATGGATGAAAAATGAATTAAACTGTAAGAAAGGGAAAATCACAGGATGCGCAGTGTGAGACTAAGAATATGCACAGTGTGAGATAAAACTTAGAGAAGAGTAACTGATGAGGAAAATACTTGAAGCAGAGAAGAATGAAAGAACAAGTTGAAGTAGAGCAGAATGACAGAACAAGTTGAAGCAGAGTATATTTGCAGAATAGACAAAGGAAGAGAAGAATTGCATAACAGTTAGAAGAAGACCAAATTTACAGAACAGAGAAGAAGAGGTAAGAATCGATTTATCTGTGTAGTTGGTTGTTTAATTATTCATTTATATTCCAGGGTGGTTGGGAGGTGCTAGGGAGGACTGTTGTCCTCAGAGGTTCAAGTGGTAGCTTGAACATAGGGAGTTGTAGCTTCCATCTGATTGCATCCAGAGAAACCAGGGTGGCAAGGTGGTGCAAGGGAGAACAAGTGTTCTCTATTATACATGTTGGAGCCTATGTATCTAGAAGTTGGTGCTTCCATCCAGTTGATGCTGGAACATTAAGGGAGTTGGTGCTTCCTTCTAGTGGGTTCTAGAGAAACTAGAGAGTTGGTTCTCTCAAACAAGTTGCAGCTTGTAAAACAGAGGTAGCAGCCTCACATTGAGTTGGTGCTCAATTATAAATGATGTACAGAACTTAAAAGACTGCCTATCATTTCGAAGAAGAAGAGGTTTTTTCCCTTTATGGGTTTCCTTGTGAAAATTTGTCTCTGTGTATACCTTATGTGTGATTGATGCTCATTACTTTTATTGTTCATATGATGTACATTGTTGATGATCACTTGAAGAAAGATTAAGAATGGATTAATAGACTTAAAATTGTTTAAGCATAATAACAACTGATTCACCCTCCCCTCTCAGTTGTCTTAGTAATTTCAACAAAGACTAGTGCAGTTAAAAAAGAGCAAATTATGATGAATATAATTGTGAAGTGCTCCAATATACTTCATCAAAGTTTCATAAGAATCCAAAGGAATATTCAATGCTAGAGATTTCTTCCTAAATTATTCTGTGAAATTTTGTACAGTTTGACCTTTATCTCTCTTAAATTTTTCCATTCCATTATCGCTTTATGTAAATACCCTAATGGATAGAACTTCTTCCTTATCTATGTTTTAAATTTCGACCATGAGGAAAGAATCTTACCACACTTACTTCTATCCTGTAGCTTGCTCTCCCACCATACAAGAGTGGTGCCTTCCAACCGAAGAGAATCCAGTTGCACTTTAACTTCTTCTTTGTCAATATGTTGAACACGGCAATATACTTCAACTTGTCGGATCCAATTGTCTACCTTTCTAGGATTAGCATATCCATTAAACATAAGTAAAGAAAACTTTACATCAAGATTTAATAATGGTTTCTTAAAAGAGGCTTTATGGTTAGAATGCTGGGAGTGATGAGAATTCTCAGAGGAAGAATAAATAGAACTTGAAGGCGAAGATGGAGGCTCGGGAGGGTCTCCTCTAGCCCCTTGGTTTACCGAAGCATCATCATCTGGTGGTTCTTCCTTTTTCTTCCCTTTCTTCTTCATCCTCTTCTTGTAATTTCCATACATTTGTTCGACCATTTCTGACATGCGATAAAAGACCATGTGAAAGTTTTTCTCCTGTTCATCATGCTTGTCCTCTTCTGCCATCTTCCTCCTTTAGGATGCACAACCAACTTCGAGATTGAAAGTCCTTAGATTTCCTTCACCCTGATTATGCTTGGCCCTAGTAAGAATTCATACTCAACAATTCAAGTTAAAGATGACTGTTATGATACCAACATGATCTGAGCTCTTTTCTTTGGGTGACTTATTAAAAAACTGTATTAAATGAGAATAAATTAAAGTACACCATAAAGAAGGAAAATCCTAAAAGGAAAGAGACATAAGCATGCAATATGAACACAAAGAACTTGATAATGGAGTGCATCCTTGGTGGACTACATCTCTGGGTCCTGCTCTCAAATGGGTAGGTCTTTTTATTAACCCCACAAAAGAATTGGGCAAAATACAAGTATACCTCATTCTGGAGTTAAGACACATAAGCTTTGATCATATCAAAAAATTAACACCACCACTGCGTTCGTGGCGTTGTTTTACCTAAAAATGACTATATCCATGACTCAATCCGAGTCAGACATTTTTTGACCCAAGAAGCACCCTTGCCTCAGTTTGTGTGTCATTGCTCTTGCAATAAATGAATGGAAATCTTGAAATGTGTCTCAAAATCTTGGAAATCGTGCCGAAGTTCGTACTGTATGGATGTGCCTTGGTCTCACACACCTCTCTCATCTCTTGTGTGTTTTCCGAACTCTACCCGACCCCCTTTATATAATATTTGTAGGCAGTTATGCATAAATGAGGAAGTTGGCGGAGTGGTTAGAGGAGGTCCCGGGGTAGAATCCCAAGGGCCTACTCTTTTTGGAAAACCGTTTCAACAACTTTGGCACACTCCACTAAATATAGCGAGCCATTACAAAACTGGCAGAATGGCTAGAGGAATGTGCTATATTTGGTGGAAGTTGGGTTAAGCCCCTAAGCTGGCGGAGCCTAGGGTCATATGGAGAAATACATGTAATCAGGGGCTGGGCCAAAGACCTAGCCCCTTTCCTTTGGCTCCCATATAAACTATTAAACTTAAATAAAATTCGAACCATATTAATAACAAGCAACATGGTGTGGTGTAGTGGTAGCGCGGATTTGTGGGGCCTTTAGGCTAGTGAGAGGTCATGAGTTCGACTCTAGGGGAGTCAAATAAATTTTATACATCAATCATTGGAGGGGTGCCACGTGGAATCCCATGACTGGGCCACGTGACACCATATAATTTGTCCACAAAACTGCCACTTGTCACAATCGGATTTTCCCATGAAACTGACACATGTCATAACCTAACTTGCCCATGTGTTTGCCATCCTTGCCACGTCATCCCATGCCAACTCATCTGTATGGACGTTCCATGTGTCACCCTTGCAGTGGTGCCACATGTCACTTTGACTTTTTGACTTTTGACCAAGTTTGACTGAACTTTGACCACTTAAAACTTTGATTCGTAACTCCATTTGACAAGATGTTTGAGCCGTTAGAAAGCTTGTGATGCGCTCTTCGTGATCATGTCATTTTCACTAAGTTTTGGGAAATTTGAAATTTTTTCCCTTTTGTTGTCTACTAAAGCCATTCTGAGCATTATTATTTGCTTCTATGGGTTCTGAGTTGTTCATAGCCTTCTATGGATTCTTTTTGGATCAATAGGTGGAGAAGGACTTTCATCTAGAGATCAATACAGGTCATGGAGAAGAGAGATCAGGGGCGACCACAAAGAGTTCCAACAAATTAGAGTCGCAACAGTAGGGTCATGCTGTATAGAGGTTTCCATATAGTCTGAGTGCATGTGTATGCAGGTTTCATTAGAGACATGCGTGTATACATGGGTTTTCTTAAGGAAAGGTATGCACATTTCAAAAAATGTGAAAATTCAGGGTGGTACAACAAAGCAAGATTTGCTAGGGTTTTGAGGTGTTGTCTATAGTTTTTTATATTTCTCCATAGGTCATTTTCCTAGTAATGGGGCCTTTGTAAGATTTGAAGTTATTTGAGTGATAAGCTTATTTGATGGGTATAATATCTTTGTGTATTGTGTATGAGTTTTTGGTTTCCAATATCACTTCTGCTATGTATTTGAGTTGATTATTCTAGTTAATGTATTTTGTTTTGTGAGTTGTTGATTTGATTTACATCAAGGAAATCACTAGTAAGAAACATACCTAGGTGTTGGGATTAGAAAATCAAGACATTTCAAGTCAAAACACTTCATAGGAAGGAAACACCTTACATCATAATTATAAAAGAACATATTTCAATTATTTTAATCTATCTAACATAATTTTATTCTAATAAAACACTAGTAATTACATTTTAGGTCAATATGTTTTTTTGGATTTTAGGTCAGTTATGAGTTCCAGGTGGCTCTTTGATCCAGGTGTATATCGGTGGCCACCCACCTTTTCCAACTGGCTCAAAACAATTTTCTGGCAATTTTGGTAATTTACTATTTTTAGCAATTTTCACTTCCGGAGCCATTTTGAGGCCCTAAACGATGTTTTTTTGGGAAAATGGGTTTGAAATGTGAAATTTCCTTCAATATTGCCCCTAAAATGAATCTCCTTGACCATACCTTTCCAACGGGCTCTCATATGCCTAAAACAGAGATCGTATGAAAACGTTACGACCCCGGGAAGTTGATGTACTAACTTACCCAAACGGGGCCCACATGACTTTTGGTGCTTCATCTCCTAGGGTTAGGTTTTGGGATGTCTAAGGTTTTTGACATTCTTGTTTATTGTTAAAATTCCTTCAGAGCCTCATTGTAATCATCTTCTTGCAAATGACCATAACCGTCACATCTCTTCTTAGAGATAAGCCGCCACCATTCCAGCAAGCTTGTTTCTGCTGCATTTTACAGTTTCAACTTATTTCCTTACTGAATAGAAAACCAGTTTTACTGTATCTCTGTTATTTTGTGTTAAGTACCTATTAATAATCTATATTCATTTCCTTCTTCTCATAAAATCTGGATCAGTGGTATCAGAGCAGTTTTCTCCTTGTCGTATTAATGCATGTCCCCAACGAGGTCGGAGTACAAAGAGTTGGGTCTTGAGCTTGTTTATCTTGAGGAAAAAAGTTCTCGCACGCCCAAGTGATCTCTCATGGAAGGAGAAAAGAAATATAATGGGACATGAGATCCTTTCAAACTGTTGATTGAGGAATCCCTCATGCAACAAAGGAACAAGATGATGGATAGTTTCACGCAAATCCTTCGACGACTACCAACATGTGACACATCTTCTTCGAGCGGAGGCATTGCCCCCTTCAAGGTACAAATAAACTTCAATATTGCTATATTTGAATGTCAGATAGACACAAATGATGTAGACAAGTGATTGAATCTACTAGAAGGGTATTGTTCTGTCCATAACTTTTCAAATAGAGAAAATATTACTTTTGCGCTCCTCAAAACCGTTCTCCATGTCAAATATTGGTGGGAAACCTTCTGTGAGCAAAATGACATAGAGGAACCCTCATTATTTACAGTCACGACCACCTGGGAATCCTTCAGGGATGCTATTAAGGAACAATACTACCTTGTCAGAAGTTATGACGACCTGTATACCAAATGGACCACACTACGACAAGAAAGAGACCAAGCAGTGCTAGATTTCACAAATATCTTCCATACCTTGCACGCCAAGCTGGGTATCAAAGATTTGGAGTGACATATGGTTCTCAAGTATCATGGTGATTTTCATAGATACATCCATAATGAAATGGAATTTCTAAACATCTCATCCTTGGGCGCAACCTACCGATATGATGTCAAAATTGAGCAGAAGTTCAAACAAAAGACACAACAATTTGCGCCTAGGAACCCCTCCGAACAAAAGCCATGAAAGGGTGGCCCCAATCTACAGAACAAAGGACAGAGAAAATATGGATAGTATTAGGACAACCAGTCCAATCCGTAAGCAAATAAGGACACCAGAAAGACAAAGAAAGATACCAGGAAGTGGTGCGACTTCCATAGGAGCACTTGGCATAACACTGTTGATTGTCGCTCAAATCAGTCGCTGGTGGCCAAAGTGAAAGCCTCTGAATCAGATGTGGGATCTGACTCTGAGCCAAAACTATAAAGGGGAAGACAGATCATTGACATGAAACAGAGTGCCACCATTGCTACCACCAAGCTCCAACCTGGTGAACCAGATGAGACAGAAGAAGGAGAGTGCCTCTTCCATTCATAGATGTGGGTAAAAGGAACCCCGTTGCACTTCATCGTTGATAGTGGTAGCAAGAAGAACCTCATCTCAACATAAGTCGTCAATCAGTTGTCCCTATCGAAAACACTGCACCCACAACCCTATACCATTGGATGGCTTTGACAAGGTAGTGATCTCCGCATCATCCAACAGTGTCGACTGTCGTACGACATCAAGCCCTTCAAAGATGAGGTATTGTGTGATGTTGCTCCTCTCGAAGTTTGTGATGTTCTTTCTGGCCAAACTTATTTATGGAAACATCATGCTATATATGAGTCCCACCTAGTGCTATTTCCTTGATCTCTGCTAAGTAATGCAGGAAAGTCATCTTTCAGATGGGGAAGTTTGTCTTCTTTGTGATTCTCTCTCAGAATAAGAGAAAGATCACAGCCACATCTAGGGTCTTTGTGGTCGACCTCTCCACACAACAGAAGCAAGTAGATAAGGTCGTGGACTCAGATATCTTCTCCTCACCTACAAAGGTACCTCTACACTGTCAGGTCAAGAACCCCATCGATCTGACCCTTGACGCATCGCTTCCCAATGGGCCAGTCTATTGCCACTCTCTATTAGAGAATGAGGAGATCAAGTGACAGATCCAAGAACTTTTCCATAAGGGTGTTGGACAACTGAGAGGGGGGGGTGAATCAGTTGTTACCGTGCTTAAAAAATTTATGCTTCTTTTAAACTCTTTGCTGAGACACTGACTTTATCATTGTTCTGCTCCACTTGATTGCTCTGTCTGTTCTTCTGTTTTTCAAGCTCCGAGCAACATCCCCATTCTCTGCACAGATACTCTCCTGTTCAAATTTGCTGCTGCCCTCTGATCCTTCTTCCCACTTGAATCACCACCACGACCTCCAATAGCAACCCCAAAAATTCCAACAGCAACAACAACCTATCTCTTCTCTGTACCGTGTATTTATAGCGTCTGTGCACCTTTTGCATGCAATGTTTTCCATGCCTATGCATGCACACTCTGCGTCATTATCCTCCACCTCTTCAGTCCTCTATCAGATCATTATCATCACTCTTCAGCTTCTCTAGTGATTATACATCAGTCTTCTTCGACTTCTCTTAGCAGATGTCATCAGTGGTTTTTGGCAGTCTCACAGTGTCGTGCCTCAGTAGCCCTCCGATCATTTCTTGATCCAACGGTTCAATTTAAATCGGGATTTCATATATCGCGATTTCAACATTTGCGATGACATAAGAATTATGTCCACGGGATTCGCGATTTCCCGATTTGCGATGCACTTCAGCCCCTCCTGGCTGAGTTTTGGTCCACGTGACCATAACCTTACCCCATCGGAGCTACGGGGTTTGTGATGCCTCTGTCCTCCTTCTCTGCAATGCTGAATCCTTTGCCACGCGTCCTTCCAGATGGATGGCTCTGATCTTTTCGGGGTTTCGAGACCTGCAAGTCCCGATGTCTGGTGTCTCGGATCTCCAATACGTACGATCATGCGACATGTGTCCTTCTTCAGACGGACGACTCAGATTAACTCTCGGGGTTTCGAGACTTACGATGACATTATGTTTATGTCCGTGGAATTTGCGATTTCCTGATTCGCGATGAGATTTATCCCTCCTGGCAGAACTCTGGTCCATGTGACCATTACTCGTGATCGCCTCCTTATCTCTGACAGCTGGCCTCCACTTATCGTGGTTTCGCGGATCGCGATTCAGAATTACACAAAACTCTTGTCAACGGGATCCCCGATTTCCCGATGAACAAAATGCCGATGGCGCTTTGATCGTTGACACCTGTTCCTCAGTTGGACGGTCTCGATCCCTTCGGGATTTCAAGGCTTTCGATGTCAATTGACTGTCATTCCAAAGTCCCGATCGCCAATGCCTCTGCTGACGTCACACGTGGTTTGTCACGTGTTAGATCCTGCCACGTGTCACTCTGATTTGTGAATTGCATGAGACTAAAGTGTTAGATCTGCTTGACACCTGTCATCCTCTGATTGTGCCACGTGTCCCTAGGCGACGTGGAATACCGACATGAGTTGGATCAACGGTCTAGATGCAATCTTGGGTCAATGGCTGCGATTTCATCGCGAAATCGCATATCGCGAGTTCAGGGTTTTCGTTGTCATTGTTCACGAGCCTCGTGAAACTTCGATTCCCGATTCTCCGATGAAGCCTCCCGACTGCCACGCGTCCATACAAATGAACGGTCCAAATCCCTGCTTGATTTTAACGGYTGCGATCATATTGTGAAATCGCATATCGGGATTTTGGGGTTTTCGATGTCATGAGTTCTTTGCATTTTGAAATCGCGATCCCCGATTCTCCGATGACATATCTCCCTCGCAGCTTCTGCAGATCTGACGGCTKTCGGGGTCGGCTTCCAATCTAACGGCTTAGATCACTTCTTTTCTGTTCTTAACTCCTGCGCTTAACATCTGCACAACTTCTCCCGATCCAACAGCTGTCGGGATTTTCGAGTGAGATCCGACAGTTCTCGGTCTCTTTCCTGTGCTTCTTGCGCGTGTAAGACTGCTATTCCTCCTGAGCTTAATTTCCTTTGTCTTCTGTTTGCCTGTCATATTCACTGTTGTACTTGCCATCAATGACAAGCATATGCTAACTGTTACACATTTCCAACAATCTCCCCCTTTGGCATTGATGGCAACTGCAGCACCCGAATTCTTTTCTCCCCCTTTGACATCAATGTCAAAGAAGAGACATGCTCCCCCTGAGCTATTGCAGTAAATTTAGGAGG
>JASDQU010100730.1:326305-409418 GCA_032191745.1 Picea mariana | reverse complement strand
AACTAAAACAGGTTCCCCAATTGTTTCGCCAAGTGCCTGCATTGCATGTACCATTTCTTCTACTCTCAGAAAGTATTTTCCAACTGTTTCATCTTCCTTCATCTTCAGCTGTTCAAACTGTATTCTATAGGTTTGAATCTTTGCATCCTTTACCTTCTCATTACCTTCATAACTGTTAATGAGTTTGTCCCACATTTCTTTGGCAGTTCCTAGGTGCATAACTTTCACAAATTCTGCTTCTGCAAGCCCACTCAAGATAACATTCATATCCTTAGCATTGAAGCTAAATTCTAGTTTGTCATCCTTATTAGCCAGCACAATTGGCTTTACATAACCAGTCTCGACTACATCCCAGACATCTGCACCTAAAGCCATTATGTAGGTTCTCATTCTAACTTTCCAGAAGGTAAAGTTTGTTCCATTGAACAGAGGGGCCTTATTGGTTGAATTTCCTTCATGGCTTGACATGTTTAAGCTCTAGGATCTACCCTTAGATAAAAGGGGCCGGCTCTGATACCAATTGTTGGACAACTGAGAGGGGGGGGTGAATCAGTTGTTACCGTGCTTAAACACTTTATGCTTCTTTTAAACTCTTTGCTGAGACACTGACTTTATCACTGTTCTGCTCCACTTGATTGCTCTGTGTGTTCTTCTATTTTTCAAGCTCTGAGCAACATCCCCATTCTCTGCACAGATACTCTCCTGTTCAAATTCGTTGCTGCCCTCTGATCCTTCTTCCCACTTGAATCACCACCACGACCTCCAATAGCAACCCCAAAAATTCCAACAGCAACAACAACCTATCTCTTCTCTGTACCATGTATTTATAGCGTCTGTGCACCTTTTGCATGCAATGTTTTCCATGCCTCTGCATGCACACTCTGCGTCATTATCCTCCACCTCTTCATTCCTCTATCAGATCATCATCATCACTCTTCAGCTTCTCTAGTGATTATACATCAGTCTTCTTCGACTTCTCTTAGCAGATGTCATCAGTGGTTTTTGGCAGTCTCACAGTGTCGTGCCTCAGTAGCCCTCCGATCATTTCTTGAGCCAACGGTTCAGTTTAAATCAGGATTTCATATATCGCGATTTCGGCATTTGCGATGACATAAGAATTATGTCCACGAGATTCACGATTTCCCGATTTGCGATGCACTTCAGCCCCTCCTGGCTGAGCTTTGGTCCACGTGACCATAACCTTACCCCATCGGAGCTACGGGGTTTGTGATGCCTCTGTCCTCCTTCTCTGCAATGCTGAATCCTTTGCCACGCGTCCTTCCAGATGGATGGCTCTGATCTTTTCGGGGTTTCGAGACCTGCAAGTCCCGATGTCTGGTGTCTCGGATCTCCGATACGGACGATCATGCGACACGTGTCCTTATTCAGACGGACGGCTCAGATTAACTCTCGGGGTTTCGAGACTTACGATGACATTATGTTTATGTCCGTGGAATTCGCGATTTCCCGATTCGCGATGAGCTTTAGCCCTCCTGGCAGAACCCTGGTCCATGTGACCGTTACCTGTGATCGCCTCCTTATCTCTGACAGCTGGCCTCCACTTATCGGGGTTTCGCGGATCGCGATTCAGAATTACACAAAACTCTTGTCAATGGGATCCCCGATTTCCCGATGAACAAAATGCCGATGGCGCCTTGATCGTCGACACCTGTCCCTCAGCTGGACGGTCCCGATCCCTTCGGGATTTCAAGGCTTTCGATGTCAATTGACTGTCATTCCAAAGTCTCGATCGCCGATGCCTCTGCTGACGTCACACGTGGTTTGACACGTGTTAGATCCTGCCACGTGTCACTCTGATTTGTGAATTGCATGAGACTAAAGTGTTAGATCTGGCTGACACCTGTCATCCTATGATTGTGCCATGTGTCCCTGGGTGACGTGGAATACCGACATGAGTTGGATCAACGGTCTAGATGCAATCTTGGGTCAATGGCTGCGATTTCATCGCGAAATCGCATATCGCGAGTTCGGGGTTTTCGTTGTCATTGTTCACGAGCCTCGTGAAACTCCGATTCCCGATTCTCCGATGAAGCCTCCCGGCTGCCACGCGTCCATACAAATGAACGGTCCAGATCCTTGCTTGATTTTAACAGCTGCGATCATATCGTGAAATCGCATATCGCGATTTCAGGGTTTTCGATGTCATGAGTTCTTTGCATTTTGAAATCGCGATCCTCGATTCTCCGATGACATATCTCCCTCACAGCTTCTGCAGATCTGACGGTTGTCGGGGTCTACTTCCAATCTAACGGCTTAGATCACTTCTTTTCTGCGCTTAACTCCTGCGCTTAACATCTGCGCAGCTTCTCCCGATCCAACAACTGTCGGGATTTTCGAGTGAGATCCGACGGTTCTCGGTCTCTTTCCTGTTCTTCTTGCACGTGTAAGATTGCTATTCCTCCTGAGCTTAATTTCCTTTGTCTTCTGTTTGCCTGTCATCTTCACTGTTGTACTTTCCATCAATGACAAGCATATGCTAACTGTTACACATTTCCAACAAAGGGGCACATCTGTCCCATCTCATAGCCTTGCGGGAGTCCAATTGTGATGGTACAAAAGAAATATGAAACTTAGCGACTCTGCATTGATTACGAAGCTCTGAATAAAATCATAGTCAGAAACTAGTACCTGATTCCCTGAATTGATGACCTCCTTGATCAACTCACGAGGGCCAAATACGTCAGTAAGATTGATCTGAAGTCTGGCTACCACCAAGTCCCGATAGAATAGATAGATGTATGGAAGACTACCTTCAAGTCAAAGGAAGGCCTTTTTGAATGGCTAGTCATGCCCTTTGGTTTGAAAAATACTCCAACCACTTTCATGAGGATGATGGACGATATCCTATGACCATTCACCAATAATTTTGTAGTGGTGTATCTGGATGACATTCTCATTTACAACAAGACTTAGGCCGAACACTTACAACATATTCAACATGTTCTGCCCACCCTGCAACAACACAAGCTATATGCCAACTTGGAAAAATCCTCCTTCGGCATGGACATGATCCATTACCTGGGCTACATCATTGATCAACATGGCATACATGTGGATCCAACCAAGATCCAAGTCATCCGTGACTGGCCAACCCCAACCACACTCACTGAGCTTCAGAGCATCTTGGGCCTTGCCAATTTCTACCGCAGGTTCGTGTTGGGATTCTCCCATATTGCGTGGGTCCTTAGCCAAATAACCAGAAGTGGTGATAAGGTGAAATTTGCATGGGGCCGGTCCCAACAACAAGCATTCGATGATTTGAAGCAGTTCTTGTACTACGCCCTAGTACTTTCACTACCATACCTGCAACAACCCTTTGATATTGAGACAAATGCTTCAAACTATGCTGTGGGCATCGTTCTCACTCAGCATGACCACCCATGGCCTATCATAGCGAGACACTATCATATGTTGTTCATAAGTACCCTAATTATGAAAAATAAATGTACTCCATTGTGCAAGCCTGCCGCCAGTGGAGACATTACATTCTTAGGAAGGAGACAGTCATCCACATTGATCATAAGCCACTGCAGTTCATGCATACACAAGGAAAATTATAGAATGTCTGCCATCAAAAGTGGTCCACATACTTGCAACAATTCCACCTCAAAATCAAGTATAAAACAAGAAGCACCAATCACATCGTTGATTACCTTAGTAGACTGCCAGTCACGACACTCACCATAGTGCTAGACTCTTGTGGCCATGAGACCTCTGGAGGGCCCCAACTCTATGATATAGATCCATACTTCGCCACCAGCTACTAAATGTTGGGGGAAAACACAGTTGTCGATAATTTCCATCTTTTGGATGGGTTGTTGTGTCGCCTGGGCCATATCTATGTTCCCTCAAGCGAGTGAGTGAAGCTAATATGGGAAGACCACTACAGTCGGGTGGTAGGACACTTCAACATCGAAAAGACAGTGGAGATGCTACATAAACATTTCTACTGGTTGAAACTTCGATAGGAGGTCAGCAAGTATATCAGGTCCTGCCCTGCCTGGGCTATTGCCAAAATGACCACTAAGAAACAGGGCCTATACACCCCTCTTCCTACTCCTGACAAGCCATGGGAATCCATCTCAATGGACAACATGTCAGGCCTCCCATCCACCAAGCGGGGAAATGACTGTGTTTTTGTGGTTGTTGATTGCTTTTCTAAGATGGCGATTCTAGTTGCCTGGAAGAAGAACATCACAATAGAAGCCACTGCCAAGCTGTTCTTTGAATGAGTCTGGGTACATTTTGGAATCCCACAAACCATTGTCTCATATCGGGACAGCTGATTTATGAGCACATTTTGATCGAGCCTCTAGTCACTACTGGACACCAAGCTCACCAAATCCACGACCTTCCAGCCCCAGACAGATGGACAAACCGAGGTCGTAAATCGAATGATTGTGCATATCCTTTGCATGTATAATTCAAAGCACCCTCACAGATGGGATGAGAGCCTTCCCTTTGTCCAACATAGCTACAACTGAGCCCTTCATAGCTCAACCGACCACAACCCCTTTCAGGTGGGGTTGGGATTCCAACCATTGGGTCCCATAGATGTTGCACTTCCCCTTGCGGTCACCTCGACCGACTCATCTCCTACTCCAACTGAAGCTGAAAAAGCCACCTGGTTCATTGAGCGGATCCAGTACATCCTCCAATAGGCTCAGGATATCCTACAAAAGTCCAATGAAAAGTACAAGCAATGCCATGATCAACATCGGGTGCCACATAAGTTTCAGGTGGGTGACAAAGTTAGGTTGCACTTGCAGAAAGAACACCTTATAGAACCCCATCAAAAGCTTCGCCCACTCCATTATGGGCCATACACCATCACCAGGTCCATGGGGGGTAATGCTTTCCTTGGCCTGCACCTAGTGTTCAACGTGGATCTCCTTCGCCCTTATTTCCCACCATTATTGGACACCTCAAAAGTAGCAGAACAACTGACACCAACAGACCTCAACCCCGACTGCATACAATAGGCATCCAGTGATCAGATTGTGGACACACAAATCAAGGGAACTCGACAACAAAGGATCTAGCTTTATCGAGTCGTCAAAGCAGGGTAGGTCCTGCACCAAGGCAAGTGGCTCACCCATGGCCAAATTCAGTAGAAATTTCCTCATCTGATGGGGGACCTCAACGCAATAGAGACCATTGCTTCCTAAGGAGGGAGGATTGATTCAAGTGGATATCGGTGGCCACCCATCTTTTCCAACTGGCTCAAAATGGTTTTCTGACAATTTTAGTAATTTACTATTTTTAGCAGTTTTCACTTCCGGAGCCGTTTTGAGGCCCTGAACGATGTTTTTTGGGAAAACGGGGTTGTGATATGTACTTTCTTTCAATATTGTCCCTAAAATGAATCTCCTCGACGATACCTTTCCAAAGGGCTCTCATACGCCTAAAACAGAGATCGTATGCAAAAGTTACCACCCCGAAAAATTGATGTACTAACTTACCCAAACAGGGTCCACATGACTTTTGGCGCTTCATCTCCTAGGGTTAGGTTTTTGGATGTTTAGGGTTTTTGACATCCCTGTTTATTGTAAAAAGGCCTTCATATCCTCATTGTAATCATTGTAAACAATTGTTCTTCAAACTAGGGGGATCAGGTGAGTGCCACCAAAATTGTTTCAGTGGGGATGCCATAGTCAACTAAGGATGGAGAAAGCGATGCTCTGAGAAGTATTCATATCCTTCAAGCTTCCAAACAAGCTTGAACCTCCAACACTAAGACTCATAAACAAACAACCAAACCATATTCCCGCCTTGATTATGACACAACAAGGTAGTGCATTCATTAAACTTCATGGAATAAGATACAAACATGAGATAGAAGTGGAGGAGTCTCATCACATAAATCCTTGCTTTGTGGGAGGAGAGTATCATGTAGCTCTCCATGTGCCAACTTAATGGGATGATGTGTGGGCTTCTCATTACTTAATCAAGTGATTGGTTGTGTATATTCCTTATCGTTGATAATTATAACCTCGATTTTTTTCCTGGTGGCTATGTTCGCTTAGCGATTTTCACCTATATTGTTTTCACGCAATATGTGAAAACAATTCACCTTTTCAAATGATTCTTTAGTGTGCATGATTCTCTCAAATATTGATGCCAACCAGTAATCAAGCAGAGATGAGTTAGAGAGCAAATACTTAATAATTATTTTGGAATCCCCTACCACTGTAAGGCTTGAAACATCGATATTTTGGTTAAATTTAACCCTTGCAATAGCGCATAAACTTCAACCACATTATTAGAAGAGATTCAACCACATATTATAAGAGATATCGAGATTCCATGCATAGGTATATACTATTGTCCCTCTAGGGTTATAAATAACTCCTCATGCACACCTATCACCCCATTAATTTAAATGACATGGGGGTGGGTTTTGATCTACTTATGACCATTTAATATATAATATCTTTGTCTACAACCACATGTTTGACCACTACCTCAAGGTGACTCGATGGCTTTAAGGAAAGCCCTCGAAAAAATTGAACACTACCCAATGGTGAAAAACTCCTTACTTTCCACCATTAAATCGAATTTCTTTCAACAACTTTCTTTTACTTTTTTACAAATAAAATACAAAATTATAAATTATAAATAATTACAATACATTAATTTTTTTTATATAAATAGTTACAATACATTAATTTTTTTTATATAAATAGTTACAATAAATTATAAGAATTATACAATATAAATATGAGTCTTTCACTTTTGGGGAGGCTATAAGAGATTTGACAAACTAACAAAATATGCACATATACCTAGAAGATAACAAATCTTTTTTAAAGAGATTTGATGAGGTGACCGAATATATCCATATGCCTCCGAGATAAGAATTTTTTTTTATAAGAAATGTGACAAGGCGACCGAATATGCTCACTTGTCTCGAACATAAATAATAAATCTTTTGTGTAAGAGACGTGGGAAGGTGACCGAATATACCCACGTGCCTAGAATATAACAAATCCTTTTTATAAGAGACGTGGCAAGGCAACTGAATACTCTTTCGCCATCTGTGGGCAACTTTTCCTTATTGCTTATATTGGATCTTTCGTATAATAATTTGATAGAAAGAATTCCACCCGAGTTTGGGCAGCTCCAAACGCTGGTAATGGTTAACGTCGGCCTCAATCTTCTTGCAGGTAGTCTCTCCCCATCTCTGGGCAGTCTCTCCTTCCTCCGAACTTTGGATCTTTCAGATAATAATTTGACAGGGACTGTACCTACAGACTTGGGCTCGCTGCAGAACTTAGTGGACCTGACTTTAACATCCAACGACTTGAGTGGAAGAATTCCAGCGGAATTGAGTTCACTGCAAAACTTAAAATTCCTGTTTCTAGATTTCAACAACTTGAGTGGAAGAATTCCAGCAGAATTGGGCTCGCTGCAAAACTTACAGATCGTGTATCTACAGAGTAGAGTGCAAGAATTCCAATGGAATTGGGCTAGCTGCAAAACTTAATGGTCTTGGATCTAAGTTATAACAATTTGATTGGAAGAATCTCAGTGGAATTGGGCTTGCTGCAGAACTTAATGGTCCTGCATCTAGGCTTTAACAACTTGATTGGAATAATTCCAGTGGAATTGCTTTAACAACTTGATTGGAATAATTCCAGTGGAATTGGGCTCGCTGCAAAACTTAGTGTTCTTGGATCTAAGTTATAACAACTTGACTGGAAGAATCTCAGTGGAATTGGGCTTGCTGCATAACTTAATAGTCCTGGATCTGCTTTAACAACTTGATTGGAATAATTCCAGTGGAATAGGGCTCGCTGCATAGCTTAGTGAGTTTGTGTTTATCATATAACAACAACTTGAGTGGAAGAATTCCAGCGGAATTGGGCTCGCTGCATAACTTAAAAATCGTATCTCTATATTCCAACAATTTGAGTGGAAAGATTCTCACATCTCTAGGGAATTGCAAAAGGATGATGGATTTGGCGATGTCCAATAACAAGCTTAGAGGAACAATCCCTGAAGATATTAGTAAATGTGTCAATTTAACAAGGTTAGATTTATCTAAAACCAGTTGAATGGAAAGATTCCTACATCTTTACAGAATTGTACACAGTTAAGTGAGACCAAGGTGTTCCAGAACAAACTTAGTGGACATCTAGACATGGTGTTTTAGATTACCTTGATTATTCTCTCTGCTCATTCTAACAGATTTTCTGGAACTTTGCCTCTATTTTTGATCAATTGTACTAAGCTTCAAGTACTAGATTTAAGGAAAAATAGATTTACAAATGAGCTTTTCAAATACCCTTCATCTTTTCAAGGGGTTACGGATTTGGGTTACGGATTTTAAGTGTTGGTTATAATAAGCTTTGGGGTGGTATATTTGAATGGACCAAAAATCTCCTTCAATACAGGTGTTGGATTTATCCAATAATAAATTAAGTGGAAGAATACCATCTAATATAAGGAGACTCAAAGGATTTCAAATCCTTGGGTCTTCCCAACTTAGTGGTGATACATTATACGAGGAAGTGCAGGTTGATATCAAGGGTTTTGAGTATTCTCTAACATATGTGATATTGACAAATACAATATTTGACTTGTCTAGAAATAATTTCATCGGAGAAATACCTCTAAGCATGGGAAGTTTGAGTGGCTTGCAGTTGTTGAATTTATCTGGAAATCAACTAGAGGGGAAAATTCCTACATCTCTTAGTGAGATATCTACTTTGGAGCACTTAGACCTAGTTAGAAATAATTTGAGTGGAGAGATTCCTCAAGAACTCTCTAAATTAACCAAGTTGGCATCTCCAAATGTATCATTTAATAGACTCAAATTCCAAATGTATCATTTGTCTATTTAATGTATCATTTAATAGACTCAAATTCCATAAGTATCATTTATCTATTTAATGTATCATTTAATAGACAAATGTATCATTTAATAGACTCAAATTCCAAAAGGAATGCAATTTGACACATTCAATACAACTTCATTTCAAAGGAACAAGTACCTATGTGGTTACCCTTTATAAGTATGCAATGGAACAAAAAAAGATAAAAAAAGAGGACACTTTGCTTCTGCAAATGTAAATAAAGGTTCAATATGGATTAATCCTGTGGATGAACATGTCTCATTAATTATATTAGGTGTAGGAGTAGGGATTAGATTTAGTGGAGTTATATCACTGATAATCATGTGGGATAAAGCTTGGCATTGGGTGGTACCTCCAAATATAAAACCATTTTATGGATTGTATCGATTTCCTAAATGACCTACACATATTGTAAGTACTTTGAGTAGGATGCAAGATGGAGTTGTTTAGATTTATAAAGTGAAAAAGTAACCCATTTTTTTCACTAATTTCTTTTCCAATCTGACATATTTTGCAAGATGTTTGATTAAATCGTTTTTAAGTTGAATCATAAATTATTGTTTCTTATTTATCATAAAGTGCATTTGAGATGTTTAGATTTTGAAAGTGAAAAAGTAACCCATTTTTTTCACTAATTTCTTTTCCAATACATATTTTGCAAGATGTTTGATTAAATCGTTTTTAAGTTGAATCATAAATTATTTTTTCTTATTTATCATAAATTGCATTTGAGAGGTATATATATTTTAAGTTTTGCACTTTGTTTCTTATTTAATCATAAATTGCACTTAAGGGCATTTATATTTTAATTTTTGCACATGAAGGGTCTGTGTATTTATATTTTAATTTATGGGTAAAATCAAATGAATATATTTAAAAGAGAAAAATTCATTTTCTTAATTTTTTTTTCGAAAATTTCAAATTATAAGTAAAATGAAATTTTTTATATAAAATTTAAAAATAAAATTAAAAATAAAATACATGCTATTTTATAATCTTTAAGTACCATATAAATTTATTGCATAATATATATTTGTTACATATAAATTTAATTATTATTAATCAATTATTGATAAGTAATAAAATTGAGATATATAATTCATTGATCTGTAATTGAGGGACTAAGAGTCCACACAATTCACCAAGAGGGATGCGTTTACGAAATAATACTTGATTGATTCTCTATAATTCTGGTTCATTGCTTTCTTCAGATTTCAATGCTCTATTTTTAATTGTCGGTAATGGAACACACTCTCTGATTATAATCATGAATATGAGTTCAAGATTTTGTTGATAATGGATTTGTTTCTAATTGGTTTTAAATTCAAAACATGGTTGAGGAACTCTAGTGCTTCATGTCAAACAAATAAACCATTACAAAACCCATCCATCTTCTCAAGACCCACTCCAACCAACCAAGACAAAAATCTCACACTGACCATAACTATGGTTGAATACCAATACAAATCGCTCAGTGTGAGGGTTTGTATGGCCTATATGATAGAGAGAGACGACATGAGAGTTGATGGATGACCAAACAACTGTTTTCACACAATGTACAGTCCACTGGGAGCTGGAAAACACTAACTAGCAAGCTAAGACACAACCCAAAAGAGGAAATATGATTTGTGGGTGAGTGAGAACACGGACGAGAAGATAAAATGTGGACTAGAGGAGGAAATACAATCTATGGGTGAGTGGAAACTTGACCAAGAACTAATAGATATGTGTGGATGACCTGTGGGTAAAGGAAAAATGCCCAACAATTAATGGAATTATGTGGACGATCGATGGGAAAAGAAAAAATGCCCAACAATACCAATTTGATTTCTAATAAGGAATTCCCATCGATCCTTGTTTTCTAAACGATTTCATGAAGAGAAAAACCCCAATCATTTTTCTCAATCAATCAAAATCAAACTAGAACTAGATATTCATATAGAGCCACAAAATTGAAACAATTACATAGAGTTCAACACTTAGTGGATATTTTATTATTCTCAAGAGATATTTACATAGGGGTGAGCTATGCATGCCCAAAATTCTCATGCATTATTACTCACTAAGTAAATGTAGTTGGCCATGGCTTAGAGATGCTTTCGCTCATCATGGATATGCTTCTTTAATCCTTCATCCACTGATATTCGAGCGGGTTTCACTCTTCGAGCTCTTGCCTCCATTGCTTCACTCCTTAGTTCTCCTTTTCATCCCCCCAGATTCTTCACTACATCGTTTAGTTTTAATGGGCGACCTTTAGAAGGAAAAACGTCACAACAGTTCACTTCCAATTCCAATTAATTTGTCAAAAAGACAAACTAAAATCAAACAAAACATTACATACTTATTACAATATTTACGAAAGGGTTTTTCAAAGATTCAATTTGGATCACACCTCTCCATTTGAAGGGTTTTGGTCCCTGAAATATGGACCATTAAGGATATAGAAGCACAAGGCCTCCATTTTTCTCTCCATATGCACCTTTCCATTGCTCATGATGATGGCTTGCTTCTTATTTGTCTACCCTTGTTTTATTTTTAGAGGATTTATTCTCTCTCTCTTGATATGCTTTTATGAAGTAGGCCTTGACACCCTTGGCCAAGTGGTACTTGTTTTCTCTCCTATAGAAGGTAGCATCCCTATCCCACAAGTATGGGCTACCAAACATCACTCCATAGGCATCTAATGGTGAAACTTGACATTCTACTTCATAAAGATAGTTGGCACTAATGGAAAACTTGATTTTACATCTTCGAGTGATTCTCGTAACAATTTTTCCTTGCAAGCATACTAGTGAACTTGGATGCACTAGGTCATAGGTTTCTAGACCAAGATCATCAACTAGTGTTTCAGAAACCAAATTACATTGAGAACCACTATTGAATAGAGCATTTACCTTCTAGTTCTTCACCTGAACTTTGATTTGGAATAGTGCATGTTTATCTCCACTAGCCTTTGGTTGCTACAATGTGGTGCAAACTATGGCTTCATCCATATCATAGGTGATTTCTACCACTTCTTATTTTGTCTTAGTGGTTGCCTTCACTTTTTCCTTGGAATTTAGCCACAATGGATGCAATTCTAGATGAAGTTTCCAACACTTCTCTTCCATGTTCCCATCTACATCACAATGTTTGCAATGCCTATTAGGATCCCTCCTTTTCTCGACCGTGGTTGCCATCTTCTCATCTCTCTTTTTGCTATTTTCTTCTTGGTTCATGTGTCTCTACCCATTCTTGGAGTCCAACTCGATATAGAAGGCCTTATTTCTTGCCTCATCTATTCTTTTAACACCATGAAGTTGCAATAGTCTTTAGATATGGCTGAAAAGTTTTTCGAGGTACTTCATCACCACCCCTGACTCTTCTCAGTGTGCCTTATCTTCTTCATGCTCAGTTTCTACTTATTTTTCTTCCCTATCTTTCTTCACTAACTATTAGAAAAACAAGATCACAGAGCAATAAAATAAAACACATGTAGAAATAAAACACAAAATATACACAATACAATAGAGACACATATATGTGTGGTTCACCCAGTGTGGGATACATCCACCAGATAAATTTCCAGGTCCTTCCTTTTTATTATCCAACAAAATGAAGGGATACAACCTACAACTCAACTATTGTAACTTCCTCTTCTTTCTCTTGCAGTTTGCTCTCTCAAAATACAACATTTGCGATAATACACAACCGCAATACAATTACCTTATAAGAGAGGGTTTCCTTCTAGGAAAAAAACCCCTAAAAATAACTACTATTGTTAGATCTGCAACCTTATAATGAATGGTCCAGATTGACTACAAAATTACAATATTTTACAAGGCAATTTTTCCTAGTATTTCTCTTTGGGGGCATTTCCCAGGAATCCCCTGCCAAGGGGGGATACAAAAATTATTGTTGCCCCCCCACTTAACCTCCCTGGTGACAGTTAATGGGGGGGGGGGAGGAATCCCCCCCACACCCCCCATTAAGGAATGGGGTTCAAGCATGACTGAAATGAACCTATGAATCAAGAATATAATCAGGCTCCACAACCAACAACCTCCCACTTGGAGACTGATCACAAAAAATCCACTGTTGTTGTACCTGTTGGACTATACTCCACCTTCAACCTGGAAAATTTTTCATCTTCACTTTCATGCTTGAAGACCAACTGAAACTGAGCAGGAACTCAGTTTCTCCCTGGTTACTCCCTTTGTTAACATGTCTGCAGGATTCTGGCTAGTATGTATCTTTTCCAACTTCAAATGCCCATCTTTCAAGATGGATCATATGAAATGGTACCTGAGCTATGTATGCTTAGTATTCGAAAGGAAGGATGAGTTCTTTGCAAGATGAATGACACTCTCACTGTCATAGTACACCCTACTATTCTCCTACTTCTTTCCCAATTCCACCATAAACCTATGTAACCAAATCATCTCTTTACTAGCCTCTGTAGCAACAACATACTTTGCTTCCGTTGTTGAAAGTGAAAAAACCTTTTGCAATTTTGAAATACAACTTACTGTTGTTCCACCTACAGTAAAAACATACCCTGTGGTGCTCCTCCTACCATCTTTATCACCTGCCATATCTAAATCAACATATCCATGTAGAACAATGTCTGAACCTCCAAAACATAATGCATGAGTAGTAGTACCTCTCAAATACCTGAGAATCGACTTTATTGCCTCCCAATGTTATTTACCTGGATTGATCATATGCCTACTCACAACTCCCACTGCATGTGCAATATCTGGTCTTGTGCAAACCATCGCATACATCAAACTTCCAACTACTAATGAATAAGGGACTCTAGACATGTATTCTATCTCCTCCCGTGTCCTGGGACACATTTCCTTGGTTAATTTGAAATGGTTGGCCAAAGGTGTACTAATAGGTTTTTGTCAGTGTTTCATGGAAGGAGATACACAAACAAATCTTATCAAGAAAAGGAAGAGAGATACACAATGAAGAATGAGAATCAATGAATATTATGATCTTATCAATCAGTGAGTGATCTTCACTCATATAGGCAATGAAATCCTATAATTAGGAATGCATGCATAATAGTGATGGTCTAATATTAGAAAGTCTCAAATATAACTAGTCAGTTAACTCCCACTGAACTAGTGTGCCGAAAATAGAAATTTCTCCAACACCCCCCTGAACATCACTATGGAGTAAAAAATGAGTCCTGGATACTAGGCCATTTTAGGTACTCATGTACAATGCAACTAATGAAAACTGAATAAAAACAAGGAAAGTGGGAACAACCCCCCCCGCCCCCCTTCAAAAAATGATGTATCAAAAGAAGAAAATGGAAGCTACTAGACAATTGTGTTCTTCACTACAAGACAATCCCACAAAGTTTGAAACTTTTGCTCACTAGAAGTCTTCGTGAAGATGTAGAAATATTTATGGATTTGATGAATTCCTCTGGCAACCTGTCGGGCCTTGTACCTCTTGATCCTATGGACCCATCTGCACCTGAAAACATTCATTTCTGGTGGAAGTGGAACCAGATGCCAAGTCTGATTCTCTAGGAGAGACTCATTCTCCTCCTGCATGGCTGCTTTCCATAATGGATTTCCCACAACCTTATTGTAGGTCTATGGATCAGTAGATTGAACGATATATCAATGCATGGGCATCATAGGTTCTGAAGATGAAAATGCATGAGAAGACTCCTCATGATGAGATTGAGTCCTCCTCGAATCCAATGGATTCGCTACAAGGTTTCCTGCTAGCTTAAGTGTGGTCTGTGCCTTCTTGGGAATCTATTGAAGCTTCGACATTGGCTTCTTATCTGGATGTACTACCTTCTTATTTCCATGTACATAATCTGAGTGTATGGAATCATCTCTGATGTCTGAAACTGATGGAAGCACAAGAGTATATGCATGTTGCACTGGAGGTGCATGCAAAATACTCTCCTTATGTGTAAGTAGAATAGAGGAGTCATTGTCAGAAAACTTAGTGAATTTATACAACCTTGACTTGTGATCCACCTCACCAATTGCAATGATGTAATTGTCATGCATGTCAATTACTGAAACTGGATCTGATGTAAATTCAATATTTTTACCTTTCTGAGTGATCTGATAAACTGAGAGCATATTCATAGAAAGCTTTGGAACATGTAGAACATTCTCAAAACTACCATTGTGGAGTTCCACTCTCCCTTCTCTTGCTACTTTTGATGGAGTATCATCCCCCATGAGAATAGGGGGTCTTGAGCATGGACTCAAAGAAGAGAAAACTTACTATTTCATTGCCATATGATGGGATGCACCAGAATCTATAATCCATAAATCAGATGAGGGATTAATTGCAACAAGAGCATGATGATTACCTTTCTTAGGAGCAGGATCTTCTTCCTTCTGCTTCTTGAATCCCTCTGGAATGAAGTTTCCAAGGTTGTTCTGTTGAAGTGCATGTGCCATAAGATCGATCTGTTTCTTCATGCATGTGGATTCTTCATGATTTTGTTTATTGTAGTAAGTGCACTGCTTTCCCTTCTTCTTCTTCTTGGAATATGAAGAGTCTTTGGAACCTGAAGAATCGTTGAAGGGTTTGGAATATCCCTCATTCCCATTCTATTTGGATGACCCTTTTCCATCATGGATGGTGAGTGCATGTGCTTTGGGATATTTCAGGAGGCCCATCTACATGAGTTTTGTCTGCTCTTGTGTAAGAGACTCAATGAACTGAGCCAACGTAAGTATTTTCCAATTTGTTCCAAAAAGACATCTGCCAGAATGGTAATTGGAGACATATACAACGTATTCTGGTCCTAGCTTGGCCAAGATTGTTAGAGTAAATTGTTTATCTTGTGTAGACTTGTCAATACCACATTCACCCAAGCTCAAAATCAAAGATTTAACTTTAGTAAAGAAATCATGTATATTATCAAAACTTTTAGGGTCTAAGGTATTCAACTCTACCTTAAGCATATGACCTTGCATCTCATCTTGCTTGCCAAAGAGTCCTTCCAGAGCGGTCCAGATATCGTTTGGAGTCTTGCATACAACAACATGAAACCATAAATCAATGGATATTAACTCAAGAAGTATTCCTGTGGCCTCATCCTTACGATTCACCCATCTCATCTTTTCAATTGTCGATGTAGGTTCTGTTTCTGTTTCCATCGTCAAATTATACAATCATTTCCTTCTGAGTTGGAATTCTGCCTTGGGCTTCCAATCAAAATAATTGTATGGTGTGAGGATTACCACCAAGTTTGATTGTATAATAGTTGTACTATCCATCTCTCCCACTGTTTCTAAGAACCCTAAAAATTTACTCTCAATCTACAAGTGAAAAAATAAGAAATCACGACAGAAAGGACACTTTAAGTGAAAATTCGTATCAGTTTCAGGAGACGATCTTCCGACTTAATTTCTGAGAAAATGGTGAGGAATCTCACCAAACGATTGAAAACCCACTTGCGGAATGAGTCGATTTACTTTTTATGAGAGTCGTTTCCTCAAAAGATTAATATTTTGGGAGCAATCACTATAGAAAAGTACAACCAAGAATTCATATCAGTTTCAAGAGGCTATCTTCCGACTTACTTTCTGAGAAAAAAGTGAGGAATCTCGCCAAACAGTCGAAAACCTACTTGTAGAATGGGTCGATTTACTGCTTAAGAGAGTCGTTTCCTCAAAAATTTAATATTTTTGGAGCAATCACTGTAGAAAGGTACGACCATGGATTCGTATAAGTTTCAGGACGCTATCTTCTGACTTACTTTCTAAGAAAACAGTGAGGAATCTCGCAAACGGTTGAAAGCCCACTTGTAGAACGGGTCGATTTACTTTCCACATGAGTTGTTTCCTCAAAAACCTAATATTTTTGGAGAAATCACTGCTGAAAGTTACGACCACGGATTTAGCTCATTGAAACTCTGATTTTCCTTATTCTTTGGCTTGTCTGGCTTGCTCCAAGCAGCGTAGCTCTGATACCATGTTAGTGTTTCATGAAAACTTGCACATGAGATCTAGCTAAATCATGCACAAACAAAGCTTATCAAGAAAAGGAAGAGAGATACACAATGAAGAATGAGAATCAATGCATATTATGATCTTATCAATAAGTGATTGATCTTCACTCATATAGGCAATGGCATACTATAATTAGGAATTCATGCATAATAGTGATGGTCTAAGATTAGAAAATCTAAAATAGAACTAGTCAGTTAACTCCCACTGAACTAGTGTTATTCCCATTAAACTAGTGTGCCGAAAATAGAAAATTTTCCAACAGTTTTGCATTTTGCATTCTAAAACTCTCCAACACCTTCTCTATGTACTCACCCTGAGACAATGTCAATTTGCGATTTTTCCTGTCTCTTGATATTCTCATACCAAGGATTTTCTTTGCAGCACCAAATCCTTCATCGCAAACGAATTAGCTAATTTCTTCTTGAGCAAATTTATATCATGTATATTAGACCCTGCACCAATCATGTCATCTACATACAATAACAAGATAATATAGCTTTCATTTTCTATCCTTTTAAAATAAACACAATGATAAGAATGACATCTCCTATAACCTTGTTCTGTCATAAATATGTCAAACTTCCTTGGAGCTTGTTTTAGGTCATACAAGCTCTTCTTCAACCTGCATACCAAATTCTCCTTTCCTTTGACCTCATACCCCTATGGATACTCCATATAAATCTCTTCTTCCAAATCCCTGTGGAGAAAAGTTTCTTTATATATAACTGTTCAAGAAGCAAATATTCCACTGCCATAAGACATAAAATAGTCCTAATTGAAGTCATCTTAACAATAGGAGAAAATATTTCATTAAAATCTATACCTTTCTTTTGTGCAAACCCCTTTAAAACAAGTCTATCCTTGTACCAATTTTTTCCTCCATCTTCTTCCTTCAACTTGTAAACCCATTTATTCTACAATTCTCTTTTTACTACAGGAAATTGAACCAAGTCCCAAGTCTGATTATTTACCAAAGAACCCATTTCCTCTTTCATCCCTTGCTCCCACTTCTTTTTGGTGTCTACCTACATTGCCTCTTCATAACATTCTGGTTCACCAGAAACAGTCAACAATAAATAATACAATGAAGGAGAGTATCGTTCAGGGGGTCTACTTAACCTGGTATATCTTCTGACAACACTTGCAGAAGTTTGAGGTACATGTTTCTCTTGTTGTACATTTTTATTTTCTAGTACCTTTGGAATTTCTTTTTCAGTGATCTCATCAAGCATTGTGTATTTTTCTTCTTCCCGTTTCCTTCCCTGCAACTGATCTTTATACATGGCCTTGTCATTGAATATGACATCTCTACTCCTAATGATTTTGTGATTTTCATAATTTCATAAGCGATAACCAAAACCATTAACACCATATCCAATAAAGGTGCACTTCTTGGATTTTTCTTCAAGCTTTGTTCTATTTTATTTATCAATATGGATAAATGCTTCACAATCGAAAGTCTTTAGAGATGAATAGTTTAACTTTTAACTTGTCCATGCCTCCTCTGGAATTCCACCATCTAAATAGATTGAAGGTCCTATGTTTATCAAGTAAACAACATTATCTACAACATCTCTCCAAAACTGTAAGAGAAACCTTGCATGCAATCTCATACTCCTTGCACGCTCCATGAATGTCCTATTCATCCTTTCTGACATACCATTTTATTATGGTGTTCCTGGAAATATTCTCTCTATAAATCCCATGGTATGAACTATAATCATCAAATTCCTTGTTCTAGTATTCACCTCCATTGTGTGATCTGAGACACTTCAACCTTTTTCATGTCTCATTCTCAACCAAAGATTTCCATTTCTTAAAATATAAAAAGCATCAGATTTTTTTCGAATGCAATAAATCCAAGTTTTTTTAGTTGCATCACCAATAAAAGAAACATAATAACGAGATCCACAAAGACATGATACCTGAGCTAGTCCCCAGACATCTGTATGCACAAGCTCTAACTTTTCATTCTTCTTTACCTTTCCAACTCCGAGAAATATGACTCTTTTTTTTTCCATAAACATAGTACTGACAGAAATCCAAATCAATTTGTTTAATACCTGACAACAAATTTATTTTGTGAAGTATCTGCATCCCCTTCTCACTCATGTGTCCAAGCCTATGATGCCACAATTTTGTATCCACTCCTGTAGAATCTAAAGAGATAGAAGAATCAATATTACTAGTACATAAATACAATGTACGTACCTTCTCTCCTTTTGCTATCATCAGTGATCCTTTCATGAACTTCCATGCCTTATCTATAAATATAAATATACAACCTTCACTTTCCAACTTCCCTGTTGAAATTAAATTTTTCCGTATATCTGGTACATGTCTTACCTATTCAATAACCATTGGTTTCCATTCTTTTTCTTTATTTGTACCTTACCCAATCCAACAATTTTGCATGGTGCATCATCACCCAAATGAACCTGTCCAAAATCACCTTGAACATAATCTAGAAAATGTTTCTTATGGGGTGTGGCATGAAATGATGCCCCTGAATCTACTACCCAAGACTCGTAAAAACTATCTACAGAAAGAATCAAAGCTTCTTGTAACAAATCACCAGTTACATTCACTTCCTGATTTTTCTCTTGTTATCCATCTCTTTGTTTCTTTGAAGCTCTGTATTTTTTCTTCACATGTCCTTTCTTCCCATAATTCCAACACTCTATCTTTCCCAGTCTAGATTTGGATATGCCCTTCCTAGAATTCCCATGGTTCCCTAAGCCCTTTCCTCTATCCTTTTGTCTTCCCCTGTTCTCCACGTTTAACGAGTTACTTGATGTCTCACTTGTGCTTTTCCATTGCATTTCCTCGCTAAGGATAACGTCAACAACATCATCAAATTTTAAAGTGTTTGAACCAGAGACATAGTTACTTATAGCCATGACTAAGCTACTCCAGCTTTCTGGCAATGAGCACAGGATTAGAAGATACCTGACCTCATCATGAAAGTCCACTTTTATAAAACTTAGCTGATTAGTAACCATATTAAATTCATTTAAATGATCTGCAACTGACCCACCTTCTGACATCTTCATATTAAATAATCTCTTCATTAGAAATAACTTATTAGATGCCGAGGGTTTTTCATACAGTTTAGCCAATGCATCCATCAACTCCTTCATTGTCTTTTCTTTTGAAATATTGAAAGCCACTAATGCTTCCAGGCTTATCCGTATCATTCCTGGTGCCTTTCTGTCAAGAACCTCCCATTCTTCATCCTTCATGACCATCAAATTCTTTGTTATTCCTCCCAGTGGTAGGAATAGATCCTTATGATATAAATAATCTTCCATTTGCATCTTCCATAACTGGTAGTTTTTTCCATTAAATTTTTCAACCCTAAACTTTCCATCTTCCGCCATTGCTCCCACTCAAACCAGGAACCCTCTTTTCCTGCAAGTTACCTTTCGCTCTAATACCAGTTGTTAGAAAAATAGGATCGCGAAGAAATAAAATAAAACAAATGAAGAAATAAAACAAAAAATATACATAATACAATAGAGACACATATATACGTGGTTCACCTAGTGTGGGCTATGTCCACCAGAGAAATTTCCAGGCACTTCCTTTTTATTATCCAGTAAAATAAAGGGATATAACCTACAACTCAACCACTATAACTTCCTCTTCTTTCTTTCGCAGTCTCCTCTTTTAGAATACAATATTTGCGATAATACACAGTCGCAATACAATTCCCTCATAAGAGAGGGTTGCCTTGTTGGTAAAAACCCCTAAAAGAAACTTCTACCATCATATATGCAACCTTATAATGAACGGTTTAGATTGACTACAAATTACAATATTTTACAAGGTAATTTTTCCCAATTTTTGCTTCAGGAACGTTTCCCTTGAATCCCCCACCAGGGGGGGGATATAAGAATTGTCGCCCCCCCATCCCCCTGGACCCCCTCGACGATTGTTGTGGGGGAAAAATCCCCCCCACACCCCCTCGTTAGGGAATGTGTTACCCATGATTTTGGTCATATTGATGGTGTACTCAGGCTCCTAGTAAGAACTTTCTCCTGAGAAAAGTGACATTCATCTCTTCCCAGAAAACATATTTTTCAAGAGAGTTCACAGGTTGCTTATATCCTAGGGTGAGAGAATGACCCATTCTCCCAGGCTTCCTTCAGCTAGGGTGTAAACTTCTCACACTGTGATACATAGCTAGGGTGCGAACTTGTTCTCAAGCTTGGAAAAAGATGAAGTCTCGATGGTTCTAGAAGGGAATATTCTAGAGAATGGGTTGGCATTCGAATGGTTATCTTTTTACTGGTTTCCCTGATATTGTGGGATCATTCTTATCCAAGTAACCATCTCATCGTCTCCTATATATTGATGGAATTCTCATGGAAAAGGTTAAGCAAGATTCATTGGAGAATTGGTGAAAGAATTGTGTGAAGGACCTAGTTTGAACAGGAGCTTGGAGTCTCCAGCAAGTCTATAAAGAGGAATTGGATCTTCTTCATACAAGGATCGAGCAAGTGTGTGTGTGTTGGAACCAAGAGCCACCGAAAGGAAGCTTGCAACATCAAGGAAATCAAGTTGTATCTTCTACTTTCGATTAATATGATACAACGACATGTCCTTTTCCCATAAAGTCATTCTTACTTTATTGTGTAATTCATTGATCATACACATAAGTTGACGATTGAATATATTTTTCTATATTCACTTTGGTTGGTTTGTGTTGTCTTGGTCTTGACCTCATGAGAGAACTGGAGCCAAGCGGGAGCAACAGAGACCTTAGAAAGTGATACAAAGGTATGTTACTTGTTCCTCCCTACTAGTTAATTCAATGGTCATAACTTAGGGAAAGAGTCATGTCCTGTCCTGTTTTGTTCTAGATCCAGGTGGATCTAGGGAGATCTGTTAGTTTCCGCACCTACCGATTAGTCCGATAACAAAATTGGTGACTCCACTGGGGAACAACCCATTTTCTTTGTGGTTTTTCGTGTTTTTCTTTGGCCATTTTCTCTTGCCTCACCTTTCTCCATTTCTATCAATCTCTGAGTCTTCAGGACACCCTGATAGACCCTCTGGGTCCAGAAGCTCCTTCAATTTTTTTGTCTTTTTCCAAAAATTTGCTTAGTTTCAGACATTCTCGCACTAAACCCCACAGTGGCCTGC
Organism: Picea mariana; assembly: GCA_032191745.1. NCBI lineage: Eukaryota > Viridiplantae > Streptophyta > Pinopsida > Pinales > Pinaceae > Picea > Picea mariana. Next base: position 387,403 of record JASDQU010100730.1, on the reverse strand, counting down.
AAGAATATATTGAGTTCGCACTTTGATTTTTGGTCCAGTGCGAGGTTCTCGCACTCTGCTCAAAGCTAGCCTGTGAGAATGACCCATTCTCGCACTGTGTAACACTGATAGCCTGCGAACCCTCTTTTCAATATTTTGGATTTAAGATTTTTGCATGTTCAGTTGCCCAGATCAGTATAGGTGACTGAAAAGAGCTTCTTGGACCATTGGTTGATGTTTTCTTGTCTTCAGATTTTGCGCACGATCAGTCTTAGGAAATCAAAGGCTCTGCCTGTCCATCTTTTTCTCGACTTTCATATCTTGACTTTTCTTGGAAAAGATATACTCTTTGATTTTGGAATTTGAGTGCTTGTTTGGTTAAGAACCGGTGATCAGTTTGAAAGTTGGGATTCTTTGTCTTTCTCATTTGCTCATTATTTGGAAGATTACTTTTCTCATGCAATTGAAAAGACTAGTTTGGTCTGCTTGTCATTTTTGTTTCCATTGAAAGATTGGTTTGGGTTTTTGTTTATTGCTTGTTCATTAGCTTTTGGTTTTCTTCTCTTTCACTATCATGGTGTAGTTCCTTTTTGAAAAGTGAAAAACGTTTTTCTTTCAAAAGCATTTTCGTCTTAGAAAGTATTGAAAATCAATTGTTGAAATTATTGAAAAAGGAACAATAGAGAATTGTTACTATTGCGTGATTCGTTGCAATTGCATTTTAAAGGAAATTGTGTATCATAGTTCAAGATTGATCCAAAAAACTTCTCTTTCCCTCCCGTACATAGGATTCATTGAACGAAAATTGATATATTTCATTCCTATCTATGCATCGTTGGGTCAGAGTCTCATATAACATCAATTTCACCTCTGCTTCCTTTGAGTAGCAACAACCCTTAATAATATTGCGCAATTGTAAAATTTAACTAGTAACTCTTTTCTAGGGCTCTATTACACCAACATTTAGCTAGGCTAGTGCTTTGGAATAGGTAGAGAGATACACTCTCCAAAGCACAAAACACACAATAGCATCTTGTGTTAAGGAGTGTCAAATTCCATTTACAACTTTTTGTCCTGGGAATCCCTTCTCACACAAGGGTCAAACACGAGGTCACATTGATATTGACATAGTTACTCACCCTGATTTGTTGATATCGGTGTAGATATTGCACGTATTACGGGGGTCACTTGGAGGTATACCCACAATGATGAGTGGAAGCCTCTTGAGTTGATTTCGGCTAGATACCCTACCGTTGCGTGTGGATCGAACTGTCGACTATCCCCCTAGAATTTATTGTTGTCGGTGGTAACCTTAGAGGCCTATCTTTCTAGGGTCTTACACAAGGTGATTGTGAAGGGGCAAGTCTTCACGGTACCTGGAATCGATGTTGGCCAAACTCACTCGGGATCCTTGGAGGGTATACCCACGATTATGTGTGGGATATTGCACCAGGGTGTAAGTCCGTTAAGTAGGTCGTCAGTGTAACTTTTCCACCCTAGCCCAGCCCCTTCTTGTCTCGTTGTTGCGACGTTGGATTTCATCACCAACTAGTGACTTCGGAATTAAAAGGTCTTGTTTACTTGGAATTTTTTCCTAGATTTTGTTTACTAGCACGTGTTGTTTGTCTACCCAAGTTGAACATATGATTTTATTCATGAGTTTGTAACTTGTTCACAATAGATCCTCAACATCGTTCACGTAGAATGCAGGGTTTATCTCCAGAGCATATGGAAGGTTCTCAATCCCTGCCTACAAGCTCACCTGAGGGCTCTCCTCAACAGAGTAAAGTCCAATACGTTACCATGCCACAAGTGGAACGAACCAACTCTATAGAACATTTCCGAATTACCAATACTCAAGAGGACTTTCAACTTCACCCTGATTCTGAGGGATAGATTATGCGAGTGAATTCTTCTAGAGACTTAGTTGTTGTGTCTTCTGGATCACCGATTGGACCCTTTCCAGGAATAGAGGGCCAAGATCCTTTTTGGTCTACGAGCATTTTTAGACGGGACCTTTTTGTTGCAGGATCAGGCGTTGAAATCACCGTCTCACCTGTTCTCTCCGAAACCTCTAACCCAGACACAGTACCGTTTACTACTGCTTATTATTTTCCTGGTACGGATGCCCCGTGATCTGACCACATCTTGACCATCCCTATAGAAATGTCCCATTACACAGATACTATGAGTATTCACATCGGGATTATCGCGGTTAGTCAAGCCCCCATCGGCACACCACTCATGCCTAGTGTCACCCCGACACTACCGCCGGATACCGTGCGTTCAATGCTTCTATTCCAACTCCTACGCAAATTCCATCTGGCACTCCAGATGGTCCCTCTTCTTCTGGGCACTCTCTTCCCGGTTTTATTCTGACACTTCCTCAACCCCCTTTTGGAGGACCTTTCTCATCCTCCACTAGAAGTCTTACTCCTAGTGGCACTATTCCGTCATTTACACCAAATTACCATATTCCTGTGGGTGGACAATTTCACCAAGGAGGTTTGACTCAATCCCCTCTTAGCGGGCAAATTCCTATTGGAACGCAAATCCCAATTGGAACACAACCCCCAATTGGAACAATTCCCCCAATTGGAACACAACCTCCGATTGGAGGACAAACTCTATCGACCCCACCCTATGGACAAAACATACCTCCATCTTTGGCCCAGTATTGGAATCATCTGATACAACATACTCCTCAATCGACTAGGGGGAAACAACTTCTAGCTGCATCTGTGATACCCCCTAGTATAGGCCAACCATATCCAGGTACGTTCAATCCTATTTGGGTCAAACTCACGTCCCTGTTCAAGGATACAATCCCATGAGCTACTATCCTCTACAACCACCACCGAATCTACCTGGGTCTTCACATTATATGCAGACTGCTTATGGTCCTACTGGTTTGTTGACGAGGCTTCCTCCCCAAAGCCACCAGTACTCGCATGTGAATCGACAGTGACCCTTCTTGGCCACTTTGGATCTTCCAGATTTGTCAAGGATTTTAAATGATCCAATTCGTCACTCTCCCTAATGGCCTGCTATACCAGGAAAGCTACCATCGGACATCCCTAAATTCGACGGCAAAGCGGGAGAGGACCCGAACAATCATGTCATGAATTTTCACCTCTGGTGCTCATCCAACTCGTTGATGGATGACTCTATTCATTTACATATTTTTCAACGGACCCTCACAGGTTCTGCTGCGAAGTGGTATATAGAATTACCATGAGGTTTCTTCACTAACTTCAACACCCTAGCTATGGATTTCCTCACCCACTACTAGTTTCCGATCTGTTATGAAATGGGGATCGATATTTTGAGCTCTTTCAAACAAAACAAAGCCACTCATATATCCGATCACATGCATGAGTGGCGACAGAGATGATGTCTCATCAAACTCAAACTCCCTGATCAGTTGCTGGCAGAGTGGTTCACAAAATCATTTGTGAATGACATCGGTCGTGACATCTCCATGGGTGGAGTAGTCACAGAATATTAGGCCATAAGTCATTCTCAATACCTTGACCTCGTTTACTCATAAACAGGTACCCTTTATGACTTACTATCTGATGCACCTCGTCCTTCCACTTCCGCCACTTCAACTACTCTATCTGCTTCTCATGTAGCCGATGATGTGATTGGAACTTTCCAGGCCCAACCACATTCTGCCTCAAGCAACAACCCTAAACCTGCTTCTTCTAATGTTCAAAATGCTTCGTCTCTTGCCCCTCCCACCGACAAGACTTCTGAGGTAAATGCAGTTTAATCTACCCCATCCGATAAAAACAAATCCAAAAAGGGAAGGGGTAAGAATAAGGAGGACAAAAATACTTCTCAAGAAGAGCGAACCAAAACTCCACCTGTTGACGATAGGGATAAGCGCAAACCTCAATACCCTTGTCTTATCTGTGGTGATGATCACTACATGAAGGATTGTCCACGACACGCCGAGGTCACTAACTTCCTTCAAGGAGCCCCAAAACCACCTGCTCTGGCCGTTTTTTCCCAACCCTTCCCATCTCAACAACAGGTTCAATTGGTCATTCATGACCAACCCTCACCTTCTACTACATCCTATGTATTGATGTGTACTGGCGATTCAAAGAAAAATGACATTGCACTCACCACTTGAGCCAAATATTATTCTCCCTCTAAAGAGAAAGTTGATGACCTACCTCCTTCATTGGTACAACCCTCTCCCACGACTCCATTTACCAATGGTCCTCTTCATCTCGAATGACCGAGCCTCGACACAGTTCTTCGACCCCCCCCAAAGGGCGTCGTTCATAAATTGGCTTTCAATCCTCATGCTCATGCTGCCCAGAACTACAACATTGTTGAAGATCTGGCCCAAGAATCTTCTGCGATGTCAGCCCTCGAAGTTCTTCAAAGTTGTCCCACACAACGGAAGGCATTGTTGAAAGATATTGGTGGAATCGACCCGATGGATACAAATTTAATAATTTTTGAGTTGGAAGATCACATTCCAAGGTTACCCCCTCAACTCGCATTCCAGATCCAAGTGATTGTCTCTGACAAAAACATTTTCCGAACCGTTATCGACGAGGGTGCCTCAACGTGTGTCATGTCTCTTACTTGCTGGAAATCCATTGGCTCTCCCTCTTTGAATGAATCCCAGAACACTCTCAAATCCTTCAATGGCTCTGGTTTTAAGCCCTACGATGTCCTTCCTTCATTGTCAATCACGTTAGAAGGCAAAATGGTCCAAGTCGAAGTGGAAGTCTTTGATTCTCCTCTTGATTACAATCTTTTGCTTGGCCGCAGCTGGATCGATTCCATGCACGCAGTTGTGTCAACCCTTTTTCGGGTGGTGCGTTTCCCACATCAAGGGAAGGTAGTCACCGTCGACCAATTAGCCTTCTTTAACTCAGATACTCGTACTGGTAACGTACTGTTCATCGCTAAAACCCCACCGGGTTATGAGAACATCAATGTAGGCCTTCTTAAAGACTCTTCGTTAATGGGTACTTTCCCCATTCCACCACCCGATGTTCCACACTTGTCCGTTGCTTCAATCAACATGATCTCTACCTCAATTCATCGAATTCCTGTGTCTCATGACCCATGGATGGTACTTGACCCTGGAGATCATCTTCATTACAGCGACACAATGCCATTAAGTCCGATCGAATCCACCTATCAGGCCATTCAATCGACAACCCCTTCTACCCCCTCTCTTGGTGAGTTATCTCCAGATCCCTTCCGTGTCATTTTTCCCACCAACGAGATGATCAGGTTTTTCATGGAGGACACCCCTTGGGATGATGGACATCATCGTTCCATCCTCTTCCTAGAGAAACATACCATTGAGAACTACCAACGGATCTCGACCCTGTCGACCGTTGTCGTCATCTCAACCGTTTCCGAGTCCACACACAATGTGTTTTCCGAAGGGAACTTAAGAAATATCTCGCCCACTATTCCCCTCGACATATCCATCAAACCTGGGATTTTCGAAAATGTCCATATCGGAGCTTTGTGTTCCCCTGACGAAATCGTCACCTACACGTCCCTTTTCAAAGAATTTCGTGACATCTTCACCTAGAGCTACAAAGAAATATTGGGTATCGATCCTGACATTGTGATACATGATATCAAGACATACACCAATGCTAAACCCGTCTGGCAATGCCTTCATCCAGTTCATTCACGTAAAGCGACTGCTATCAAGCTCGAAGTCGAGAAACTTCTCAAAGCTGGCTTTATTTACCTGGTGGCCCTCACTGACTGGGTTTCCAATCTTGTCCCGATCGACAAGAAACAAGGCACAATCCGTGTATGCGTTGATTATAGGGATATCAACAAAGCTTGTCCCAAAGACAACTTTCCTACCCCCTTCGTCGATCAGATTGTCGACGATTGCACTGGAAGTGAAATCTTCTCTCTGATGGATGGTTTCTTTGGGTATAATCAAATCAATATTGTTCCCGAGGATCAACATAAGACTGCTTTTATTTGTCCTTGGGGCACTTTTGCCTATCGGAAACTCCCTTTCGGTCTCAAGAATGCTGGCGCAACTTTTCAACATGCTATGTCTTATTCTTTCCATGATATCAAGCACATCATGCGACCATATCTGGACGATTTACCCGCTCATTCCATGCATAGAGTCGATCATCCAACCCACCTCCGAGCCATTTTCGTTCGCTGTCGGTTTTACCGTATACGTTTGAATCCTCACAAGTGTGTTTTCTGCGTGGAATCTGACCGACTTCTAGGCTTTCTTGTTTCACGTCAAGGGATCAGGGTAGATCCTTTAAAGGTTGAGGTGATCCTTAATCTCCCTCCTCCTTCTACACTTTGCCAGTTACAAATTTTGCATGGGAAAACAAACTTTCTTCGTCGTTTTATCCCAAACTACGCCGAGATAACTCGTGGATTTACGCGGCTCCTAAAAAAGGGGTCCGAGTTCGTATGGGATACCATCACAAACAACGCTTTCGAAGCTTTGAAATTGTCCCTAACATGTGCTCCACTTAATTTCCCCCCCGATTACAATCGCGATTATTTCCTTTACCTTGCAGCCTCGGATTACACCATTGGTATGGTTCTCATCCAAGAGGACGATGCTAACGACGAACATGTTATATATTACTTGAGTCAAAGTCTAATGCCTACCGAAACCAAGTATTTACATGTCGAAAAACTGGCCTTGGAAGCAATCCAAGCCATCCAACGCTTCCGACACTATATCCTCTCTCGCAAGACTACAGTGATTTCTAACTGCAACCCTATGCAACACATTCTCACACATCAATTTCTAGGGGGAAAATACTCCAAATGGATCATGATACTCCAGGAGTTTGACTTGGAATTCTAATGCACCAAGTCTAAGAAGTCCTTAGTGTTTGCTGAGTTGGTATGCGCCTTTCCCTATTTTGAAACGGAAAATGTAGCAGCTGATTCATTACCCGATGAATCCCTTTTCCTCATCAACTATGATGATCTTCGGTATGGCGATATCATCATATATCTCCAAACCCAGAATTTACGGCCAACTTTGTCTAGTACTAACCGACGTCGAATACGCTACCAAGCCCATCAATATATTATCTTCGGGGATACTCTTTATCGTTGAGGGATTGACTTAGTTTTTTGACGCTGCCTAACGTTCGACGAAGCCGAGAAAGCTCTGAATGACTACCATTCTGGATCCTGTGGTGTTCATATGTCTGGGTATGCTACTGCCCAAAAGATCTTATGAGCAGGGTATTTTTGGCCTTCTTTATCTAACGACTGCATAATCGTCGTTTAAAAATGCCATGCTTGCCAGACCTATAATCACAAGATATAGTCACATCCCGCTCCTCTTCACCCTGTGGTCTCCATTGGTCCCTTTGTGAAATGGGGCATCGATTTCATGACATGTCACCCCCACTCTGCTGGGGGGCATGGATACATTATTGTAGTCGTAGATTACTTTACGAAATGGGTCGAGGCGATGCCGACATTTGACAACACTGGAAAGACCGCAACATTATTCATTTTTAATCACATCATAGCTCATTTTGGTGTTCCCCAGGCTATCGTCACTGATCACGGTAGCCACTTTAGAAACTTCATGATGTCTGAAATTACTGAAAAGTTGGGTCTTTGCCATGAAAACTCAACGCCCTATTACCCACAAGCCAACGGCCAAGTCGAAGCAATTAACAAAGTTCTCATAACTATGCTCCGAAAAATGATAGGGATTCACAAAACAAGTTGGCACACAATTTTGTTTTCGACATTGTGGGCTTACCGGGCATCTGTCAAGCCCGCTACTGGGTTTACACCTTTCCGGTTAGTCTATGGTTTGGAATCCATTCTCCCGATTGAATGAGAGATACCCTCTTTAAAACTAGCTGTTGAACTCCTACCAAACACTTCTGTTGAGGAAGAACGTCTATTGTATCTTATGCAATTAGACGAAACTCGACACGATGCTACCCTAGTCATAGAAGCTCAGAAAAAATGTGTTAAGGCCGAATATGAAAAACATGTCAAGCCTCGCGTTTTCTCTGAAGGAGATCTCGTTCTCCTCTATGAACACGATCGAGATATGCTAGGAGCTAGAAAATTCAAAGCCATGTGGTGAGGTCCTTATATCGTTAGACGAGTGTTGGAAAAAGGGGCTTATGAGTTAGTAGATTACGATGGTATCCCTTTGAGTGAACCCAGAAATGGGTTGTACTTGAAGAAGTACTATGCATAAAATCGCCTGTGCACGAGTACTTGTATTTTTATTGTATCATACTTCTTGTGTGTTACTGTAGCTTTCTTTTTTCATTATCTGGCCTCTGCCCTTATGTGACGTTGTGTTTGATTTCCATATGTCAGAATATTTGCTACCCTACATTGGCTTCATTGATGGTGCTAGACATAGTACTCATAACCTTGGTTCCGCTGCATGGGCAATTTACTCCCCTACAAACGAACTTGTCTCCTTACGAGGTGTGTGTCTCGGTCGTGCGACCAACAGTATTGTAGAGTATAACACCGTTATCGAATTGTTGATTGATGCTATCTCGCTTGGAATCTGTCATTTGGTTGTGCAACTCGATTCGTAGCTTGTAGTACTACAGTTAAGTAATGTCTATACTATTCGAAGTCCTACTTTGTTACGGGTGTATTTGCGAATTCACCTCTTGGAACGTTATTTTGATTATATTGAATATCAACATATTCCTAGATGTCTAAATACATTAACCGATGCATTGGTTAACTATGTATTAGACAGACATTTGGATCATTTATAAATCAATCACATCAATTTTCACACAACACAAGATAAACCGGTAGAAGCCGTATGTATATATAACGATCAAAAGAGTTTTTACAAAAAAGTTCTGTCCGAGGACCAAAATTTCAAAATCTGAAGCTCAAAGATTCTACAAAGTGACATCATGGATGACGTTCACGGTAACACACAACTTCCTGAGCAACCCTATGAAGAAGTCGGCCAATGGACTCTGACACTCCTACTGTATGATGTTGATAACATCGTGGAACCTCTCCAAGGGGCATGTCCGGAATGTCTGTTGTCAAACCCTCTAGGTTTTGTTCCACCATTTCATAATCTTCGGTGTCCCATCATGGCACTGGCACCACCTCTCCTCATCGCTGAATAAGAGAAGTACCAGGAGGTCGGTAAGGTCCCACATCTGTGTCATCAAAAATAATTTTGTATTTAGACCTTGGATAAACATTAAAAAACATTTGCATATGATAAAATTCACAAAAACATTTAAAAAGGAAAAAATGTGTACTTCTTACCAAGTTCCCCCCACTGAGCGCCCTCGGGCAGGACCAAGTCCGGATATCCTTGGAAATCCAACCCGACATAAGCATAATCATCGACCATCAGCATCTATGATTGCAACCAGTCGAAGAAGGTATCATTATATTTGATAATTGGTCCAGCCACATGCCGGGCCATGAGCTGACACCACCTCAACATTCTTGGATCTGTTAGAGCCGGTAAATCCCACTCAACCTGTAGCCTCAGTAAAGGAAACCTCTCGAGAAATAAGGACACCAACAAAGACCTGTACCCGAATTGCTTCAGGTCGCCTTGCCTGCATTTGGTCAACTGCCTCTTCATGCTATGAAGCACTGCATCTGCCCAGTTAAAAACCTGAGGCTCAGTACACTCTATGGCATACTGAAAGTAGCTCTGGAGAGCCATGTGAGGAGTAGCACTCCTAGCCATATGAGAAATGGTGAACAAAATAGTGCGGAGGGTCAAATCTCGCACTCCCCAAATGGCTACTTTCCCTTTGCTCCTCTCTGCCTCTAGAATACAGTGTAAGCAAAAATACTCACTCATGGGCAGCCCACCACCTCTGATACCAGTCAAGCTCGTGTGGTACCCACACTGTGACAGTCCTGTCAAAAATTAAATGTCCTCAATATCCAAGGACAATGTGTGAACCCCCACATGGAATACTTGCTGGTCAGGATCCCACATATGCACAAGGTATTCTAATAACCTGACTTGGGCCCTCATGCCCAGGATATGAAAGAATTTTAGAAGACCATAGTTTCATAAAGCGACAACAGTGATTGGATGATTTTCGGCAATGGAATCATATTATTCGTGATCCCTTTCACGCCATTCCAGAACCATGGTGATGGCCAAATACCTACATAAGAAGCACAAGAAGAAAGTTAATAACTCTATTCAACACTTGGTATCTTTTCATTGAGAAAAACTTTAAATTTTTTTTCCACTTTAAGGTTCTCGCAGGTGCCCTTTAGGCACAGTGCGAGTTTCTTGCAGGTGCCTTTAGGGTCACCTGTGAGAATGAGGCATTCTCATAGGTCCCGTGTGGCTAGCCTGCGAGAATGGTTGAGCACGAATTTAACCCCCAAAACCAACTCAAAACTGTGTTTTTTGCCAATGAAAATGAAAAATTAAACCATGAAAAGGTAGAGGACAAAGAGATTACCTCACTGTCGCAGATGGTTCGTCGAATGGATGCTCGTAACTCCCGCAATCAATTTCCAAAATTCAAAGGCAAAAGAAGGGTTTTGGACTCAAATATTGGTAAAGTCAAAATGGTTATGATAAAAAGGACTTTTACCTCTTTTATATTTACTTTTACCATTTGTTTGGATTTTATAATTGTTTATTTATTAAAACCTAATGCCTAATGCCCTTTTGAGTACAACTTTTGTAGGTGTAATGACTTCGATGTTCATGCACAGGGATGCAGACATTTTTTCTTCTTCATCGCATGTTTTGATTGTTTTTATGGTTTTTGTACAAAATCTCGAGCTTGGTCTTTGTCCGTTCTCACGCTCGAAAATACATGAGAACGCGATCAAGCACACTTTTATCACTTTTTCGGGCTCAACAAGGTTATACGAAAAAGGAACCCCCTTGGAGTCCTTTTTAAGCTCTTTTCAGACTCTCTAAACATGAAAAGATAGCCGAGCGACCTTGCTATTTTCACACTCGTTAAAGTATTTGAAGAAAGAATCTTTTGGGCGATAATTTATCTCTTTTTCGATCTCATCAGACTATTTTACAAAAAAGGAACTGAGAGAGTTCTCTTTTAAGTGTTTTTCCAGACTCTATAATCATGAAAAACCTTCGAGTTTTCTATCTTTGGACTCGTTAAACAAACATCGACAGACCTGTAATGGGACTGAACCACTCCTTCCTAGGGTTCGTTAAACATAATCCGAGGGACGCGTCTGAAGGATGAGATTACATTACAATCATATGTTATCCTCCTCAAGCTTACCTAAAAATAAAGAGGTACTCGCCAGAAATGGTGGGGGAAAATTTGGGAAAGGGATGTGTTCTCGTATTCATATTAATTGGCAGTAAGTGTCACTCTTGAAAATGACACCCCCATATTTGAAGCCGGTTTGGGAAATCCATTTGTCTCTCATTCGATTTGCTACAAGTTCAAACCCTGCATCGTCTCTAAGTCAATGCTTCCAAATCATTGGTCGTGTCGTTCATATGTTCAAGATAAGTTCATCTAAAACCTCTATTGAGTCGGCCATCTGCAGTTGTCCATTCTCTCTGTGTCAGCCTTCCCTTTGTCCAGTCCAACTTACATCATGCTCTGTTTCACCTTCAAAATTTGTTACTCATTTCGTGTCATTGATGGGGGATACATCAAGGCCCTCCTGTGATGAGTTTTGTTTCATCGACTTTAGCTCATTATCCATAAACAAGACTTATAAATTCTTGAGTACCTTGGAACTTTCATGCCTCAATGGTAGGTTTCCTCGCTTTTGACAGTGGGTTTACATCATTGACCCCTGATCGAAAGATTTCGTCGAATGTTCAACCTCAACTCATTCATTCACACTCGATAGATTGTACTAGTGTACCTTGGGAGTCATTGAAATTAATGGTGATTTCCCTCGCACTTGTTAACGGTTTCATCAATGACCGGTAATCAAGTGGTTTCTACCATGTTCGACTTCAACAAATGTAATCACATGGTTAGATTCGTACTTTTGGGCGACGGGATTGAAGACCCTGGATATCATCTCTTTGTCTAGGCTGCGATGGGATATGTATAATTTGCGACACATAGATCCACTTTGTATGTCTCGTGGCTATGTCATCTCAGTTTGAATTTTCTTGCATAGATCCACAGTGCATTCCTGGTGGCTATGCTATATTTTGATGACGTGGATCCACAGTGTATGATTGGTGGCCATGACCTATGCTTATAATGTCATCCATCTGTGATCTGAGTATGGGAATTCCTACCACAAAATTAATATGATATTCTGCAGATGCTTGGTTGTTCGCAGGTTTCCGATTAGGTGTGCTCCTAGTTGCTAACACACACACACAGTTTACAAAGTATTTTGATTGTCATTAATTCTAGCCTCATACTTTGGGGGGCATTCTGTTACCCATGATTTTGGTCATCTTGATGTTGTATTGATGATGGTGTACTCAGGCTCCTAATAAGAACTTTCTTCTGAGAAAAGTGACATTCATCTCTTCCCAGAAAACATATTTTTGAAGAGAGTTCGCAGATTGCTTATATCCTAGGGTGAGAGAATGACCCATTCTCGCAGGCTTCCTTCAGCTAGGGTGAAAAATTCTTGCATTGTGATACATAGCTAGGGTGCGAACTTGTTCTCAATCTTGGAAAAAGATGAAGTCTCGATGGTTCTAGAAGGGAATCTTCTAGAGAATGGGCTGACGTTCGAATGGTTATCTTTTTACTGGTTTCCCTGATATTGTGGGATCATTCTTATCCAAGTAACCATCTCATCCTCTCCTATATATTGATGGAATTCTCATGGAAAAGGTTAAGCAAGATTCATTGGAGAATTGGTGAAAGAATTGTGTGAAGGACCTAGTTTAAACAGGAGCTTGGAGTCTCTAGCAAGTCTATCAAGAGGAATTGGATCTTCTTCATACAAGGATCGAGAAAGTGTGTGTCTGTTGGAACCAAGAGCCACCGAAAGGAAGCTTGTGACATCAAGGTGATCAGGTTGTATCTTCTACTTTTGATTAATATGATACATCGGCATGTCCTTTTCCCATAAAGTCATTCTTACTTTATTGGGTAATTCCTTGATCATACACATAAGTTGATGATTGAATATATTTTTCTATCTTCACTTTGGTTGGTTTGTGTTGTCTTGGTCTTGACCTCACGAGAGAACCAGAGCGAAGCGGGAGCAACAAAGACCCTAGGAAGTGATACAAAGGTATGTTACTTGTTCCTCCCTACTAGCTAATTCAATGGTCATAACTTAGGGAAAGAGTCATGTCCTGTCCTGTTTTCTTCTAGATCCAGGTGGATCTAGGGAGATATGTTAGTGTCCGCACCTATCGATTAGTGCGATAACAGAATGGGGTCCAAGAAAAATTGAAACAAACCTTTGAATCAGGAAGATAATCAGGCTCCATAACCAACAATAACAAATTCATTACCAATTCTGTCAATGTAGCAATACGCTGCTCTGTCCGAGCAAAATATTACAACCAAATATTCCTTGTCATGTTATTCATGAGAAATATCCACCATTGATGGTCCTCTACTATTATGATACTGGTTGTGGGGGTTTACCATGCAGGTGCTCTCTAAGTATTCAGAGCCTGATTTGATACCATGTAATCCATAATTGAGGGACTAAGAGTCCACACAATTCACCAATACAGATTATTTTGTGGAATAATACTTGAATGATTCTTTGTAGTTCTAGTTCAATGCATTATTTATATTTCAATGCTATCTATTTTTAATTACCAACAATGGAACACACTCTGTAATTATAATCAAGAATGTGAGTTCAAGCTTGTGTTTTTAATGGATTTTCTTCAAATTGGTTTCAAATTCAAATCATGGTTGAGGCACTCTCGTGCTTCATGCCAAACAAATAAACCATTACAAATCCCATCCATCCTCTCAAGATCAACTCCAACCAACCAAGACACAAATTTCACATAGACTAGGACTATGGTTGAATACCAACACAAATCACTCAGTGTGAGGGGTCGTATAGCCTATAGGATAGGAAGAGAATACATGTAAGGTGATGTACAACCCAACAACCATTTGCATACTTCATGCAGTCCATTGGGAGATGGAAAACACTATCTAGTAAGCTAAGTCACATACTAGAGGAGGAAATACGATATGTGGGTGAGTGGGAACATAACGAACAAGCTAAAACATGTTCGATAGGAGGAAATACGACCCGTGGGTGAGTGGAAACTCTCCCAAAAATTAATAGAAATATGTGGAGGAAAAACGCCCAACAATTAGTGGAATTCTACAGATGACCGATGTGAAAAGGAAAACTCCCAACAATACCAATTTTATTTCTAATAAGGAATGCTTATCGATCCTTGTTTTCTTAATGACTTCATGAAGACAACAACCCCAATCATTTTCCTCAATCAATCAAACTCAAACTAGAACTAGATATTCATACATAACCATGAAATTGAAACAATTACATGGAGTTATTCTCATGCATTATTAATCACTAAGTAAACATAGATGACCATGGCTCATAGGTGCCTTTTCTCATCATGGATAGGATTCTTGAATCCTTCGTCCATGGATATTCAAGAATGTGCACTCTTTGAGCTCTTGCTTCCACGGTTGCACTCCTCAATTCTCCTTTTCATCCCCCCCCACCGATTCTTCACGACAACCTTTAGTTTTAACAAGATACCTTTGGAAAGTAAAGAATCACAACGCTTCACTTACAATTCCAACTTTTACAAAAAGATAAACTAAAAAAAAAATGTTACATACTTATTACAATATTTACAAAAGGGTTTTCCAAAGATCCAATTCAGATCATTCATGGAACCAAAAGATTGTATGTTTTGTCATCATGAAAACTGCAATAACATTGAACAATGCAATTGCCGCAAAATTCAGTTTCTCAAGGGAGCCACCATATTACTATTCTTGAAATATTCATGGGAAATATGATCATTTCTATGAATCCACGCCTAATGGAAGTAATTTTCTTTATCCCAATGATTTTGTTTGGATAGAATGCACTTTGGGGGATTTAGCATATCAATTGGAATCATGTAGGGATAAAAGGGGCATAGAAGCACATCTTCCCTTTAGAAAGGATATAGCATTAGATCCAAAAATATTATTGTCCAACTATACAATTGAGAACCCATAGAAGGTATGTTCATGGAAGGGTGTTTCCAACATGAAACACATTAAAAAAGTAGATGCATCAATCCTTTATGGATTACATCTAGAAGGTACTCTCAGAAATTCCTTCACGCATCATGGATAGGATTCTTGAATCGTTCGTCTATATATATTCAAGCATGTGGGCACTCTTCAATATATTGCTTCCACTGATTCAATCCTCATTTATCCTTTCCATCCCCCCCCCCTTGATTCTTTACTACAACCTTTAGTTTTAATAGACTATCTTTGGAAATAAAACCATCACAACGATTCACTTACAATTCCAACTTTGCCAAAAAGAAAAACTAAAATCAAACAAAACATTACCAAATGGTTTGTCAAATATCCAATCTATATCATTTATGGAACCAAACAATTTAAAAAGTTATGTCAATGCTTGTGATATTTGTCATCATGACAACTATAATAACATTGAACAATGAAATTTCCACAAAATTCAGTTTCTCAATGGAGCCACCATATTATTATTATTCTGATATTCATGGGAAATATGATCATTGTGATGACCCCACACCTAGTGGAAGTAGTTATCTTTATCCCAATGAATTTATTTGACATAATTCACTTTGGAGGATTTATCATATCTATTGGCATCATGTAGGGATAAAAGGGGAATGTAAGTGCATTTGTCCTTTAGAAATGATATAACATTAGATCCACAAGGATTGTTTTCCAACCGGACAATTGATATATCAGAGAAGGTATGCTCATGGAAGGGTGTTTCCTACATGAAACACACTAAAAATGTGGTTTCATCAATCCTTTATGGATTACATCTAGAAGGCTATTATCAGAAATCTTACCCTGCGAATAGGTTAAGCTCCCCTTTGGACAAAGAACCCTTCTTTGGTTCGAAGATAGAAGTAAACAAATGGTCACTACTTTCCTTATATATCTAGTTCATTAACCTATAGATATAAATAGGAAGACACACATGTTTCCCAAATTTTGTCCTCACTACTTCGTCCTTTTGCTTCGCTACTCCAAAGAGACCTGCAAAACAAGAGGCAAACAAACCTTCATACTTCTACTAGATTTTGTTAGATAAAAACCAGATCTATCTATACTTGATTTTACTTAAGAATAGACATTATCATAAACAACATAATGAAAGGAATAGGCCAATTTAATATTAAATGGAAATCCAAATGAAGACACTTACAAATCAAGTTGATGTCACCAAAATCTTCTCCAAGCTCTCCTCGTCCAACCCTTGCATGAAAGTATTGAGATCAAAATGTTGATTCTTTAATGGATTTCCCTCTCTCGGGATCAAAGGTTTGACACCTAAAATATTCTCCCCCCCTCACCTTGGAATGCCCTCATTATATAGGATTTGGAGTCTTAACCACCATGGAGAATATCACTCACTAGATCCACTAAATTGGGATCTCCAATATTTTTAGGGAGAAAATATCTCTCAAGAATTTTAGGGAGAAAATATCTCTCAAGGATTTTAAGGAGGAAATATCTCTCAAAATCCATCAAATTAGGATATTGGTTTGAGAAAATATCTCAACCATCCATGAGATTCTCAACTTCTCCTTGATATTAGGAAACTAAATGTGAGGTGGATTCTCACGCTAAATTAATTTTCTTTTTATGAATAATAATGAATAATTCATGTGCACATATATTTTGACCTTCATATGCTATATTTATCCTCCACACTGACTAGGGATTGTGACAAATGTTCTTTCATGGTGTCATGGTGTTGTGACACTTAGTAAAGTGCATGCGACACTTAGTAAGGTGCATACAAAACATTACAACACTTGTGACACTTAGGTGTAAATAGGTGTGACACTTAAGTGTGACATTTTGGTGTGTAAGAAAGGCACACTCTCCCCATCTCTTGGCAACCTCTCCTTACTATGAAGTTTTCATCTTTTAGAGACAATTTTGATAGAAATAATTCCACTAGAGTTTGGGTTTCTTAAAGTACTTAAAATACTTGATCTCAAAATTAATATGTTTTGGCGTTCTATTACAAAATTGTTTTGTAATCATACACACTTTCAACAAATCAATCTTTCAAAAAGAATTTTGACAAGGACTATACCAACATAATTGGGTCATCTAGTATAATTGGAATATCTCTCCTTATTCATGAATATTCTAAGTGAAAGTATTCCAACTTCTTTGAGAAAATGCACATCTCTCAAAGTATTGGGAATTTATTTTAACAAATTCACAGGTCACATCCCTTCCACTCTATGAAATTGTACTCATTTATTAATTATCGACTTTTCCATAAACAACTTGAGTGGAAGAATTATGGACTTACTCTAGAACTTAGATTCCATATACATGTATTCCAACAATTTGGAATAAAATTCCTCTATCTCTACGAAACTGTTGGATTAGTGAGAGGGGGGGTGAATCAGTAATAGAGCAATCTAATCCTTTTTAACCACAAAATGTAAGTGTTATATCAATGTAACATTATCATCCAATAGTTTCAGAGTAAATAAACAATGAACAAATGAGCAATCATACACATACACAGTACACTAGTGTTCTTACGTGGAAACCCAAAGCGAGAGAAAACCAAAGAATGATTTTTCTTATATGTCTTTAAGAATTACATTCATTGGAAGCACGAACTTCCTTTGTTTTCCAGTTGGAACTGGAAGGAGGCTCCAACCCCCTATTTTCTCAGGCTACAACCTGAGGGAAGCTCAAACTCCCCAATTTTCTAGCTACAACCAGAAGGAGGCTACAACCCCTTATGTTCTCCGGCTACAACCGAAAGGTGGCTACAACCACCTCTCATTTCCCTGTCCAACCATGCTGAAATAAAAGTAGAATGATGGAACAATTGTCACACTATCAATGTGAGATATACTACTGTAAACTTGTACCAATCAACTTGTAATCAACCTGTACCATAAACAAGTGCATCAACCATGCACCAACATGTACCTCAACCTGTAATAAGCATGTACCATAAACAAGTGCATCAACCATGTACCAATCTATACATCAACCTGTACCATCAACGAGTGGATCAACCATGGACCAAATATGTACCAATCATGCATCAAGTACACATAAACTATGACTCATCAAGATGTACCAACATCATCAACTGTACACCTCATGTGTGTGCGAACTCATCAACTACTTGTCTCAATCATGTACCCAACATGTAACTCAACCATATAGAAAATAGATATACCAATATAACCATCAAATTTTCTCTAGTAATACATTACACTATCCATAACCAAATACCATAAACCATTAAATCAAACCATGTTCCACAACCTCATTGTTATACAACCTCTATCTATAACATACCTCAACCAAAATCCCTCATCAATTTCATCATCCAATTCTAATTTGTAACTCTGTAATAGACCTGGTGTATATGATCACATACCTGCAAATCTTCATTAACTTTAAAAAAAAGAGACTAGCATTTTATCAAACTTTACTTTAGTCTCACATGACTAATTTTGGATTAGTCAACAACCGTAACTTGAAATAATCATAACTATGTACCTGTAATGAATAAACATCTGAAAATGGTACACAATGTTCTTCATTGTCTTTTATTCAATTCCTCCAGATTTCACTACTTGGAACCTCTCAGAAAAGGATTCATATAAAAAATGGCATATGTTGTTGAATTTTGGCTTATTCTAGAGATCAAACTTGTAGAGAATTCCCTGCACATATTATTTTTTGTGTAGATCTAAAAATCATACAAAACATACTACAAAATGTACTCTAACCAATATATTTGGTCTTACTTAATTTGGATTTGTTATGAAGAAGTTATTACATTTTTACCCGAAACACCTGTTTTAGACTAGTTTCAGGACTAGCCAGAAACCCTATTTTCCACGGAGTGTAACTCCAAAAATAAAATGCCCCACAAGATGAAATTTTTATCACAACTACTTGGATATGTTTCCTCAGCGGCCTCCCAATTTCACGATCTGAAGCATTCTAGAAAAAATGTTATTGCGAAAATGGTGAGATGACCTGTAAATAACATACCTTAGAAAACATCATCAAAAGAATTTATCCTCCCTTGAATTTCGACCCTCTTTACTTCACCTTCCCTATGAAATTTGACTTAGATATCCTTTGTTTTCCTCAGTCACTTGTAGATATTCGTGTAATTAAAATGAGGGAGCCTTGCCTCTTATTTATACTTTCATTTAGCTTCCTAAAGGGGTTAGCTTTTAACCATCTTAACCCACTTTCATTATTTTAGGGCTAACCCACTTCTAACCACTTCTCGACTTAGTAATTTATCCATTAACTTTATTATTTAAATAATTTCTTTTATATACACTTTGACTTATAGTACACTCATCACTTCACTTTATTATTTAAATTACCTTCTAACCATCTTAACCCACATTCATTATTTTAGGGCTAACCCACTTCTAACAACTTGTCCACTTAGTAATTTCTCCATTAACTTTATTATTTAAATAATTTATTTTGTATCCAATTTGAATTATAGTACACTCATCACTTCACTTTATTATTTAAATAATTTCTTCTTTGCAACCACTTTGACCACTTTGACCTTTTGGGGCTTCTAGATGACTCGTGAGGGTTCTCCAACTTCACATGGCCATAACTCTCTGACCATGAGGAGTTACGTGACTTTCCACATACCACCGGAAACAACATGACATGTACTATCCATATAGAATAGTCTTACCTAAAAATATATCAAAACTCATACCATTATCCATCAAACAAACTTGGGTCCATTACCCAAACCATTGTGCTACCAGAATTCTCTACTGCACTTTCTTCAAGGGTTGACATCAATGAAAACCAACCCAATTAATCAACAATATCTCCCTTTGGAATTTATGTCAACACTATGATGCAATATTGAAGTCATGTCACTCATTCTCCCCTTGTGACCATCGCTCCGCCTGGAACCATGCCTATGTGCTCTGAATCTGATAAATCTCTCCCCCTTTGTCATCAATGGAAAATGTATCTTTCCATCTGAGGCTTCTCCCCCTGACTGAATTGTCCTTGGGGATACTCCCCCTAACTGAACTCTTTCTAAAACTGATCTCCCAACCTGAACTGTCCTCTCCATGGTGCTTCCTTGTGTAAATGTAAGACATATAAGATAAGCATTCAAAAACATTCATTTTGGAGTAGAAATTACTTCGAGTCTCTGGCGAAGATACTCAAAGGATTCCCATGGAAGCGGTTTTGTAAAGATGTCTGCCACTTGTTCTTTTGGGCCCACATACTCAACTGTGATGTTCTTCTCTGCAACCTGTTCCCGTAGATAGTGATACTTGATTGGAATGTGCTTCATCTTGGAGTGCATCACCAGGTTCTTTGAGATACTGATGATGCTTGTATTATCACAATAAATTGGAATGTGCTCATCATACTCAACATGTATATCTATCATAGTTTTTTTCATCCATAGAACCTGTGTACAAAATTTTGTTGCTGAAATATACTTTGCTTCGACTGTAGATAAGGATATTGATGATTGTTTCTTACTTAGCCATGATACTAGACACTCACCCAAGTAGAACACTGCTCCACTGGTGCTTCATTGGTCATGAATGCAACCTACCCAATATGCATCTGTGTAGGAAATAAGTGATAAATTCTTTCCTTTTGGATACCATAATCCAAACTCTTATATTCCTTTGAGATATTGGAAAATCCTCTTCACTACTAATACATGTGATTCCTTTGGTGCTTCTTGAAATCATTCCACCTATTCAACTACCTGCATTACATCCGTTCTGGATGCTATCACATATAGTAAGATACCAATCATTGACCTGTATTTCCTCTGGTATGTAGAATTTGAATCATCATCTTTGCTCAACTTGAAACTGGTTTGCATAGGAGTGGTAACTGGTTTGAAATCTTCCATTCCAAACCTCTTTAGCATTTTCTCTGATATACTTAGTTTGAGAAATAAAAATTCCTTGGTTTCTTTGACGTATCTGAAGACCTAGAAAGATGGATAGTTCTCTGAGTAATGACATTTCAAATTCATTCCACATATCCTTTGCAAATTTCTGGCTTAACCTGTCATCATTACTTCCAAAAATAATATCATCAACATAAACTTCAATTAATAAAATACTATAAGAGTTACCTTGATGTAGAGGTTTATGTCTGCACTTCCTTTTCCGAACCCTGCCTGTTGTAGATATTTATCCAGTCTAGGGTACCATTCTCTAGGCGCTTGTTTTAGACCATACAAGACCTTCTTCAATTCGCACACATAATTCACATTCTTTGACAACTGAAATCCCTTTGGTTTTTCAATATAGAATTCTTCTTCATCTTTTTCTTCGTCTTTGTAAATTTGTTCCACTGATTCATTTTATTCTTCCTTTGATTCTCGTCCACATGTTTCATCAATTGTTACATTGATGTTTTCCACAACTTTGTTCAATCTCATATTGTAACACTTATATTCTTTCCTTGTACTTGAGTATCTAAGAAGTACTCATTTGTCCACACAAGATTCAAACTTTCCCACTATTCCATCTTTTCTTTTGATGTAGCATTTGCTTCCAAATACTTTGAAGTGCTTCACATTTTTTGGTCTTTCTTTCCATATCTTGTAGAGCGTTTTGTCATTGTTGTTTCTGAGAATTACTTTGTTTTGAATGTGAAATGTTGTATGCACTGTATGTGTTCATAAAATATCTGTCAATTTGGAATCCATTAGCTTTGTTCGAGCCATTTCCTTTGTAATTAACATCCATAATGTTCCTTTGTCTCTAAACCACTCTCTGAACCAATCTATGAATCCATGCTCTCATCCACTATAATATATCTGTCCAAACATGCTAAGTGTTCTTACAAATCCATCTCTGTCTATATTGTCCAAGACTCTATTGCACAACTATCCATAATGTTGACCCATTTATCACTATACTATTATGAAGTCTTCACTACTACAATTGATTGTACTTCTGCTAACTGCCTTCTCTAGATATGTCTTCTCAAACTCTGCAAGATTTATGAAGGATGGTTATTTGGTCTGTCACAACCATCGCATAGATTCCCCCTATCCAATATTCATATTACCTGGGAGTCTCTAATCCGGATGGCTCAGAACAATTCCTACTCTGATGTGTATTCATCATCATCTTCATTCATAGATTCATCATCTCTCTGAGATCTGACTTCTTTCTTTTTGTTTGTGGATTCATCTTTCACTACAATGCCTAAAAGTTCAATCTCTTGAACCTGTTCCTTATTTACCTATCCTTATTTTATTTCAGTTACTTTCCAAACCTCTCTGTATTTGACATATTTCTTTTTCTTTGTAGAATTTTTTTCATCTCGTTTTATTGCCAATATTGCGATCTCTGGGACCTGGTTTTTGTTCACCTTCTCTTCGTGTTTTCTTATCCATGCTTTCTTATAGATGATATCAATGTTCTCTTTCATGGAATTATTGATCATTCTTCTACAATCACTAGCTATGTGTCCATAGTTATTAAATTTGTAACATTCAATGTTACATGGGGCCACATAGACACTTCTTGCTTGAACATTTCTTTTATAATCCCTGCAATATACAACCTTATGTCCAAAATTAGTACAATAAAAACAATTACCATAAAAGAAATTTGCATACATGGGAGTGAATGATCTTCTTTGTGCTGTAGTCCTTCTAAATTTCTTCCTTGACTGATCATGATCATGATTGAAGCTTCTTTGTGGCTTGAGCATGGATGGTCTTCTTGAAGATGTATCTTCAATAGTTTTCTTAGATTCCGGTTGACCATGATTCCTTCCTTTGAGTACTTTTGCATAACTCTTTCTATTTTCTTCATTCTTCTTTGCTAACAAACTAGAGTGCTTCTCTTCATTATCCATAACCGATGTGGATGTTTTTGTCTCTTCAACATTCTTGTTGAGCTTGACGATTTTACTTCTCAATGTGACAACTTCTTCTTCAAGCTTCTCAGCCTCTTCTTCTTTCTTCATTATATGAGACTTCATGACTTTTTTTTTTTTTTCACTTCTTCAAGGTGATTTTTTGATGTGATTATTTCTTCTTCAAGTCCTTTCTCTTCTTGACCAAAATATGCCTCAAGCTAGTTTAGATCATTAGTTCTTTCCTTAAGATGATCTGTCAATATCTTCTCTCTCATTTCTTCTTCTTCCTTCTGTGTTGTTATGTTGGCTTCCAAATACTGCTTTTGATATTCAATATTTTCTTCGATCTTTCTCGCTTCTTTTAGTTGAGTTCTTAAGTTCTAGATCACGTGTTGGGATTCTTCAAAACTAGGAACACTTTCCTTTTGTTTCATCAATTATTTCTTGAGTGACTTGTTTTCTTCTCTTAGTTCATCTAAACCACTAATCAATTCTGCTTCATAATTGTCTGCCTTTTCAATTATTTTTTCTGTTTCATTTCCTTCATGGAATTATATTTCAATATGTTTGCGTTTTTCACAATTAAAGAAAAATAACATACCTTTGGTGATTATGTACTCTTCATCTTCTGAATCTGTTTGACATGGTGAACATAATTCTTCTTGATCTATATCTATATCTTCTTTGGCATTTTCTGAATCTGTGATGGGTGAAGAATATATGTCATGTAACTTATACCAAATTTCTTTGGCTGATGAACATTAACCAACCTTTTTTCTTACCGGATTAGGTAATACTTCCCGTATGAAATCCATTGCTATTTTTTTATTCTTGTTCAATTCCTTCTTGGCTGCAGTCTTTCCCTTTTTGAGCTATCATATCCTATAACAACTAATAGCCAAATATAATGTCCTTATGCATGTAGAAATACTTTCTTCCTTCTGCTCCACATTTCACAAGTAAAACCATTCTAACCATTAAACATTGGTACTCCATTCTCAAAATAATCCATGATCTCCTTCCAATGGTTAAACTGTTTCTTGAAGGAACCCGTTCTAAAACCAATTGTTGGATTACCGAGAGGGGGGGGTGAATCAGTAATAGAGAAATCTAATCCTTTTTAACCACAAAATGCAAGTGTTATATCAATGTAGCATTAACATCCAATAGTTGCGGAGTAAATAAACAATGAACAAATGAGAAATCATACACATACACAGTACATTAGTGTTTTTATGTGGAAACCCAAAGAGGGAGAAAACCACATAATGTTTTTTTTTATATGTCTTTAATAATTACATTCATTGGAAGCAACAACTTCGTTTGTTTTCCAGCTGCAACTGGAAGGACGCTCCAACCCCCTAGTTTCTCAGGCTACAACCTGAGGGAATCTCCAACTCCCCAATTTTTTGGCTACAACCAGAAGGAGGCTACATCCCCCTATGTTCTTCAGCTACAACCAGAATGTGGCTAGAACCAGAAGGTGGCTACAACCATCTGTCCTTGCCCCGTCCAACCACCCTGAAATAAAAGTAGAATTATGGAACCACTGTCACACTATCACTATGAGATATACTAACATAAACCTATACCAATCAACTTGTAATCAACCTATACAATAAACAAGTGCATCAACCATACACCAATCTGTACCAAACAACCTATAATCAACATGTACCATAAAAAAGTGCATCAACCATGCACCAACTTGTACCTCAACTTGTACCATAAACAAGTGCATCAACCATGCACCAAAATGTACCTCAATCTATATCATCAACGAGTTCATCAACCATGCACCAAATATGTACCAATCATGCATCAAATACACATAAACTATGAATCATCAATATGTACCAACATCATCAACTATACACCTCATGTGTGTGCCAACACATCAACTGTACACCTCATTTGTGTGCCAACTCATCAACTACTTGTCTCAACCATGTACCCAACATGTACCTCAACCATATACCAAATAAATATACCAATATAACCATCAAAATTTCTCTAGAAATACATCACACTATCCATAACCAAATACCATAAACTATTACATAAAACCATGTGCCACAACCTCATTGTGATACAACCTCTATTTATAACATACCTCAACCAAAATCCCTCATAAATTTCATCATTCAAATCTGATTTGTAACTCTGTAATAGACCTGGTGTATATGATCACATACCTTCAAACCTTCCTTAACTTTAACAAAAAAAGACTAGCATTTTATCAAGCTTTACTTTAGTCTCACATGTCTAATTTTGGATTAGTCAACAACCCTAACTTGAAATAATCATAACTATGTACCTGTAATGAATAAATATATGAAAATGGTACAAAATGTTCTTCAATGTCTTTTATGCAATTCCTCTAGATTTCACTACTTGGAACCTCTCAGAAAAGGAGTTATAGAAAAAATGGCATACCTTGTTGAATTCTATCTTATTCTAGAGATCAAACTTGTAGAGAATTCCCCGCATGAAATAATTGTTGTGTAGATCTGAAAATCGTACAAAAAATACTACAGAATGTACTCTAACCAATACATTTGGTATTACTTAATTTGGATATGTTATGAAGAAGTTATGGCGTTTTTACCTGAAGCACCTATTTTAGACTAGTATCAAGACTATCCACAAACCCTATTTTCCATGGAGTGTAACTCCAAAAATACATCGACCCACAAGATGAAATTGTTATCACAACTACTTGGATATGTTTCCTCAACGTCCCCCCAATTTCATGGTCTGGATCATTCTAGAAAAAATGTTATTGTGCAAATGGTGAGATGACCTGTAAATAACATACCTTAGAAAGCATCATCAAAAGAATTTATCCTCCCTTGAGTTTCGGCCTTATTTACTTCACCTTCCCTCTGAAACTTGTCTTAGATATCCTATGGTTACCTTAGTCACATGTATATATTCAATATGCTCAAGTGTAATTAAAATTAGAGAGCCTTGTCTCTTATTTATGTTGATTAAGATTGGTTGTCATTGATATCAACCCTTGAAGAAATCCCTGTAGAACAAAGGTTTGGGTAATGGAACCAATATTGTTTGATGTAAATATAAATCATTATTGTGTTTTCATGGTTGATAAAAAGTAAATATGGATGAACTCCAAAGTGGTCCCCTTATGGTGAAAGCCCTCGTGGGAAGACGCCTTGCGGAGTAAGAGAACCCATGATTAATTTTGGAATAATGAGATGAAGGACAATGAATTTTTCAGGGAAACTATCCTAGATGGATATTCCTTGTCATGCCATTTTTGGTGGTATGTATAACATCACATAACTCCTCACGGTTAGAGAGTTATGACCATGAGAAGTTGGAGACCCCAAGTTTGTTTGATGGATAATGGTATGAGTTATGATATATTTGTTGGATTACTGAGAGGGGGGGGTGAATCAGTAATAACATAATTATAATCCCTTTTCTTCAAATGTTATATCAATGTAGAATTATTATCCAATAATTAGTAGTAAGAAATAAACAATCACACACATACACAGTACACTAATGTTTTATGTGGAAACCCAAATCGGGAGAAAACCACATAATGCTTTTTCTTATATGTCTTGAAGAATTACATTCATTGGAAGCACCAACTTCCTTTGTTTTCCAGCTGCAACTGGAAGGAGGCTCCAACCCCCTAGTTTCTCAGGCTACAACCCGAGGGAAGCTCCAACTCCCCAATTCTCTGCCTACAACCAGAAGGAGGCTACAACCCCAATTGTTCTCTGACTAAAACCGTGTTGGCAGCCATTTGCAATTTTATCTTTTCCTTACAAGCTGCCTACACAAGGATTTTGAACCCTCAATACTCATCGCAATTTTTTTTAAAACGACACTAGTATCTTTGCTTTCGCATATCTACTTCTCGTTTTCATTTTCACGACTGCAAGCGTGAAAAACTACAGTTGGGATTCGTGTTGATGGCATTAGAATGATCTTTTGAATTGTTATGAATCCTTTTGTTCATATGGTCATAATTGTTTACCTCCAACTCACTAATGGTCATACATTTATCAAAACACCAAACCTTTATTCACTTTGCATTTTTGTTAATATGGTTTCGATTTATAAGATCGTGATGCAATGATTTTTTGGTGTCTTTGATGAAATCCTTGGTGCAATGGTTTCATAGAATGCATTAATTTTGTGATTAAATCCTTGGTGCAATGTTCCATATAGTGGTTTCTTTCAAATCATACAAATTCTATTGTTGATTTAACATCCAGACCAATTTTTGGTTATGAACACCATAGTTTTCAGATGGTTATTTGATATTTCATTTGGTTAAAATATTTTTTGGTTATGCATTTTATGGCTTTCAATGATTATGTGATAATCCATTTGACATTTGGTTTACAATGGTTCAGATTGTGTTTTGAATGAAACTATTACCAAGGCGCCGTCGATTGTACATGCCAACATGATAGTTTTACATCGTTTCAATTTACTCCACCACCCTCACACGCATAAGCATTAACGTCTGCCTTGCACTTCGGGTTGCCTCTGCTTGTTTTGGGAAAACCTGCGGGCAATTGGTTCTGTGTCTACCCTGTCAAACCCCCTTACCGATTAGCCTGTTGATTATGTGCTATCTGCTATGGCTCCTGTAGTGCGCATAGAACCCAATGGCATCCAAACGTTGTTGTTATTTGATAACGCCCGAGAGGACCTGGAGAGGAATGGATGGTTAGTTTTCATTGAAAAATTCGAGGGTTTCAACCTCGCAGTCGCTCAACAATTTTCCCTCACATTCGATGGATGCAGGGCCAAAGTTGGGGACATCCAACTCGAATTGAACGAGGAATTCCTCAGCTCAGCCACTGGTCTGCCAGCCAAGGGGCAGAAATGGTTTAAGAATTCGAAGGTGGATGAAGTGCCATGGCCGCTCCTATTTACCTCAAGGAAAATCAGCAGTTGTGACAAAGGTATGCCAGTCACAGCTCTTAAGTCTAGGTGGCATGATTTGTTGGCCATTATTAAGAAATTTGTTACATGCGAAGGTAGATACAGTTTAGTTTTCCTATACCACCTATGGATGCTTATGAGTTTCATAGATTTTTCTTTGAATATGCCACATTTCCTCCTTCGCAGTTTGTATAAAATGGCTAAACGATTCAAGAGGGAGAAGGCCAACTCCAGCCTCTTCCACCACTGTCTAATTAAAATTGGTATAGTCCATCATTTGAGGTTGAGCGACGACTGTTGGGAAGATTTCTTGTTGAGGAATGGCTTTTCCAGTCCTGAATGTGGTCAAGTGGACAAAACCGTGGTCACCAAAACCCTTGTCGGGCCTGTCGTTCCCCCTCCTACACTCTTACCCACTGTTGAACCCTCGACCTACCCGAACAATGACCTACCTAACACCCTGCCTGAATCATGTTTAAAAGACAGTGCTAAGCCTGTTAAGAGGCCTGCAAGAAAAAATGGCAAGGGTAACAATGATGTCAATTGCAAAGGGAAGAAGGCTGTGCACTAGGTATCAAGGTGTGCTCGCAATAATCCTAAACAAAACACAGATCAGAAACCAATTGTTTTGAGTGAAGATTCGGATTCTGAAATCGAGCGATTTTTGACCGAGGAGTATCCATACTCACACTGCCTCTTTCTGTCAAGCCCTTTGACTACGTATCGAACCTCCCACTGTGCCTAAAAGGTGACCCTAACTTCCCTGGGATCAAGCTCGACAGTGAAACTGCTGGTAAATTAGGAGATTCTCCACCTGAAATAACACGGCCTGAGCAACCACAGTGTAATGAATGCAGCTCATGGCTCGACCGATATTATTCAGATGTTCCTTTGCTCCAATCCCGAATCAAGTCCTTGGAGGATCAAGTAAATGTGTTAACAAAAGAAAATGATAGACTGCGAGCTAATGATAAAAGGCAGAATACCACGGGCTTTGTCGTGTTCAAAAATGTAGAGGTGGCCATTGCCATTGTTAACTCAAAAATAGCTTGATCAAATCGTATCCCTGAAACCAAGGTATGGTGTTTCAAAAGTGATTTTAAAATGATTTTGTTTGTTTTGAATTAGTATAAAGGATTTGTTTGATAAATCGCATATATTTCTGTTATGATTGAATTGATTCAATATGGTTTTGTTTGTAAATAATGACTAGCTACAGAATCGTGAGATTCTGTAGCTAGTCATAAAATTAAAATTTTTGTTGATTTTACAATTAAACACAATCTTAAATCGTTTATTTTTGTGCATATACAGGTACACACAAATTTCAATGGGAATTGGATCGATAATGGCATTTTTGAACATGCTTTTGTTACACGGTTTTGGATTAGGTTGTTAGTCTTAGATAGGAATAGCAATTTGGGAGATTGTTCCCATATTTTGTGCAAACAGTTTTGATAATTTCCACAAGGAAGGTTTTATCCTGTGGCCTTTATATACTTATTATTTTTGTAAACAAACCATCAATGCTGGGAGAGAAAAGACTATGGACTGATGATTATATAGACTCGAATGAAAGTGGATTTTTTGTACGGCTTTAGCTTCAATTTATCATACTTTTGTTCAAGTTTTTGTGGATTTCAATTTGTAATCAAATTATTGACTACTTTAGATATCAAGATTTGTTACAGGTTGATGCGATATGATTTAAGTATTGTCCATATTTGATGTATCTCATTTTACTTACAACAATTACCCTGTTTTAATTTAATGAATAGAAGGTTAATCTTCTTTGTTAAATGAGCAGTTATCTACAAATATTTGCAGAGGGATTTATCTTGATGTGATTGTTTGTAAATTATAAAATTGTTGTTGCTATATCCTTTACCTATTCTATCATTAGCAATTCTGAAGTGTTGTTGCTTCTTGTTTATGTGAAGTATTGGAGAATCTGATGTGGGTTGGCCTCATCAAACAGTGAACGCAGATGCCCATGCACAGGACAAGTAGGAGATGATGATTTCAGGTTAGTTTGCTATTTTATTTTAATAGTTTAATTAATATGAGAATTCTCTATAGTTTAGATAGATATACAGTGCAGATTACTACTTTTATTGCTTAGTTAGATAGCATTTGTTTCATTTCTTTCTCATAAAAGTTATAAAAATCCAAAAATACTAGCTTCGCTATCATAAGACAATCCACATATGATTTTGCAGATTTCGATTAAAATTTGTATTCTGTAAATACTGTATAGGTAACAAAGATTTAATACATTGTACATTTAATAAGTAGGATTATTATCTCATGAATATCAATTAGCAAACTATAAATATATATCAGACCTGTATATAGTTTGCAACAACTGTTTTTCACTTAGTTAGTTTTATTAGTTTAGTTTTTTCACTTTCCTAGGACTTAGATCGACCAACGGAGTCGTTAAACCCATCGGAGTGGATTAATCCAAACGGCTTGGGTTATTTAGACAACCCCAGACCGGATTCACTCCTCCATTTGACGTGCAGTCAA
Organism: Picea mariana; assembly: GCA_032191745.1. Lineage (NCBI taxonomy): Eukaryota > Viridiplantae > Streptophyta > Pinopsida > Pinales > Pinaceae > Picea > Picea mariana. Next base: position 356,906 of record JASDQU010100730.1, on the reverse strand, counting down.
TTTTGCCCGTCAACAAATGGCGCTAGAAGGAGGGCCTAAAAATTATTGATGGCACGAGGCGGTCGTAAGACTCCTCCACCACCCAACCTCTCACCTATAGTGACAAGAAGTCATTCAAACGACAACATCATCCCTCAGATAGCAACCACATCAAATGACCATCTACGGATAACAGTTGAACCCGTAACCCCAAATCCTACAGGTGGTGACGTACAAGAGATTGTCTGACAATCTCTCATAAGAACACATAGTGCCTTTGCCCGTTTAAGACAACCAAATCGACCTTTGTAACAACCATTATATTTCTTTGATATCAGAGAACAACTTGGAGGCACTAACCTCACTTTAAACCCTACAGATCCAACCCTCACTCCTGCTGTAGGAGGATCTGGAATACCACCCTCACCACCTCCATCATCCCCTTCTTCTTCTGGAGAAGACTCTTCTGACGAAGGCAGTTCCTCTTCCCAGCCTTCCACACCATCCACACCAATGGCCAACCAGAACAATCCTTCCAGACCTTGGCTCGACAAAGATGCATCATCCGTACCCTGTCCTCAACATCCCTTACCCAAACATCTGGAGAAGTGGCTCCCCAAGTTTGACCCTGACTCTAAACAGATCGTCGAAGATCACATTAAAAAGTTTATGTTAGCCATTAGACTCTGTGATGTCGAGCACGAAGATGTAGTCTGTAGATTGTTCCCCTATACTTTCGAGGGCAATGCCTCTACCTGGTACTTTGCCCAACAGCCCCATACCATCGTGTCATGGGAGAAGTTTGAATCCTGCTTTCTTGAGAAGTTTGGAGATGATAAGTCCCCAGAAGTTCTAGTCATGGAGATGTCTAGTTTAAGAATGAATCCCAAAGAGAAAATAAAAGACTTTAACCAAATATTCTTAACACTAAAGAACCGAATCCCTACAGATTCGATGCCTGCTAAGAATCTTATCATAGAATACTATACGAAAGCCTTACACCAAAGTATATCCATCTGGGTAAAGCGATCTAAGAAATCCACATTGTTAGAGGCCTTCGAAGAGGCCAGTCAGATTGAGAAAGACATCCTTAGTTTAAAAGACACTACTAGCAACGAAATAGAGACTAGTTCATCTTCCAAAAAGAAAATCGAAATCCTCCCTAGACCTGTTGAAAATAAAACACAACCTGAAAGCTTAGATTTAGAAAACTTAACAAAAGTCATTCAAAAACTGTCAAATCAAGTTATAGATTTGAAAAGGATGACCGAAGAAGCTTCTTCGAGCAAAGGGCCTTACAAACCCCCGTTTAGGAAGCCTTTTCCCACCAACCGACCTAATTCCAATATGGAGGGCTTAAATCTAGAAAGCCTGCAATTCGCCATTCAAACAATTATAGAAGCCCAAGATAACTTGATGCCCCATGAGATCCCTGAGGAAGTAGTTGAACAAGAGACATTTGAAGAAGATGAATCTTCTCCGAACATTTTTGGACACTTCTCGGATAGCATTTTTCAAGCTAATTTCGAGACAGTACATCCCTACAATACTAGGAGTAAGACAACAAACAAACCTTCTTCTGAAAACACTACGAATTTGCCCCCAAAACAGTCTAAACCAACTGAGACTAAACAGAGTCATGTAAACCCAAACTTAGATTATGATTTAGTTGAAGATCTAAAAAAGTTAAGGGCTAACATTTCTGTTTATGAATTATTAAAATTTATGTTTCTGCTACAAAAAATGTTACAGAATATTGTAGAGAATAGCAAAAATGGTAATCCAAGTAGTAACAAAGTTTTTCAGAACAACCCAAAAGTTCCTCAGAAGGCTTCTGCTAAAAACAATTATGATCCTCACAAGAAGGGAAGCCTTCCTGTAAATAATGTAACAAATGTAGATAAATTTTCTTTAGAGGCTGCGAGTAAAAAGCCACAAGCTTCCACCATTAGTACTCGCATAAATGTACCTCCATTTTTGTTAAATTTCGAAATCTTTAATAGGAATGTGCACAATTGTATGGTAGACTCAGGAGCGTCATCCAATGTAATGCCATGGTCTATGTGTCAGAAGATTAATGTTGAAGTTGAACCATCCACCTTAAAGATCATCCAACTTGATCGAACTAGTGTTAAATTTATATGCGAATTAAGGAATGTACTTATAAGATTATCGTCTAACCCCAAAGTTCATCAAGTGATTGATATTATTGTTGTGGATATTCTAGAAGTTTATGGTTTGTTTTTAAGAAGAGACTGGTCAAAGAAGCTACACGGCTATTTCGCGACAGATTGGTCTCACCTGTGGCTTCCTGAGAACGGAAAGCCCAACAAAATGAAGGTAAATCGTGAACGTTACCTGAAGTTCACAGTGACAGATTTAAATGATCCCAATGAACCATTTACACCTTCTGTTGATTCACTTGAAATACAAGGGATGGATACCTTTTTCGCCAATTTCATGGTTGAGACTTCAGCTATCACTAACTCGAAGCAGCAGTCCAAGATTGTGGCATATATGTAGCCAACAGTTCCTACCCAATGGTCTCACACACCCGATAAAAATCAAATATCGTCTCTTTATTTTGACGGGTCAAAGTCCAAGGAAGGAGCTGGTGCGGGCTGCGTTATTATTGATCCAATAGGTATCAAAACCTTGATTGCATGTAGGTTAGAGTTTGAATGTACGAACAATACGACAAAATATGAGGCTTTATTGCAAGGCCTCAGGAAATCATTAGATACGAACATTCAAAATTTGACTGTCTTTGGCGATTCAGAAATCGTGGTTAGATAGGTAAGAGATTCTATCCACTGTTTGTCTCCGCATATTAAAAGCTACCAATCTGAGGTATGGAATTTAATGAACAAGTTTTCTGCTTTTAACATAAATTCTATTCCTGGATTGAATAATTCAGAAGCCGATTTATTAGCTAATGTAGCTTCGAAACTCTTTCCTGCAGAAGGCTTGTCCCCAAATGCATTCTCCGTTGAACTGTTGTTCATGCCATCTGTCCCCGACAACATCACGAATTGGAGATTTTTCGACGACGATCAAAAAATTATTAGTTTCCTACATATGGAAGAAACTTTCCAAGGCGCAGTGATCGACGAATGCACTCATGACGAGAACCTTCGTGATTTCACGGTAATACTAGATCCGAGATCTCCTAAATCTTCATTAGACATGGTAAATTCTATCCCTAAATCTGTAGTTAGATTAGAAAACTTTTATGATCTTCAAGACAAATTCAAAAAATCGGTCAACTGTAAAACAAATAGTTCCTCTTTATCATTTGAAAAGGTAAACTTGGGAACTAATGACAATCCACCGTGCATTAATTTAGGGGTGGGGTGTTCTGAACAAGAGAAAGCGACGTTTATTAAATTTTTTAAGGAATTCAAAGATGTTTTTGCATGGACATATGACGACCTAAAAAACTTTGACCCTAACATCATACAACACGTCATTCCTATGAAACCCCAAACCTTGCTGTTTCAACAAAAGTTAAGAAAAATGCACCCTAAGCTCGAACCGACCGTAAAAAATAAATTAAATAAACTCCTGAATGCTAAGATAATTTTCCCAATTAGGCACATGCAATGTGTCTCTAATCTAGTCCCTGTCCGGAAGAAGAGTGGTGAAATCCAACTATGCGTCAATTTCTGAAACCTTAATTGAGCGTCTGATAAAGACAACTACCCTGTCCCACCCATGGAACAGATCCTTCAACAGGTATCTGGTTCTGAAAGATTATCCTTATTGGATGGTTTTTCAGGGTATAACCAAGTCCTGATGTCTCCTCCAGACCAACTTAAAACTACCTTCCACACTCCATGGGGCACATACACTTATAGGAAAATGCCCTTTGGACTTATTAATGCTGGTGCCACTTTCCAGAGAGCGATGGACATCGCTTTTCTAGGTTTAATCAATCAATCTGTCATAGTTTACCTAGATGGTGTTACTGTATTCTCGAAAACAAAACTGATCATCTAGCTCATTTGAGAGCCGTTCTACAACGATTTCGTAAGTACGACATTTCCTTGAATCATAAAAAATCTATCTTCGCAGTAGAACAAGGTAAGCTCTTAGGATTTATTGTATCAAGAAAAGGGATGATTATCGACCCTGAAAGGACTCAAGTCATATCGAAACTCCCCCCTCCCTTGTCCAAAAAGTCTATGCAGTCTTTCTTAGGCCAGATAATTTTTTTCAGGAGATTCATCCCCAGTTTTTCAGAAATGGTGAGACCTTTATAGAATTTAATAAAAAAGTACGCACAATGTCATTGGGGACCCTTAGAAAACCAAGATTTTAATTCAATAAAAAAGGCCATAATAGACGCTCCTTCTCTCATGAGCCCGGAATTTTCGCAAGACTTCACGCTCTACACATTTGCTTCTGACCGCTCCTACGTTGCTGTCCTAACTCAAAAGAACGCTAAAAACAATGAAGTCCCAATTTCCCTTATGAGCTCTGCTTTCAAAGGCGCAGAACTTAATTACCCAGTGGTATATTAGYAAGCCTATGCTATTTTTAAAGAAGTAAAGCACTTCCAATCTTATCTTTTGAAATCTAGGATGAAAATCATTGTCCCTTACCCGGCCGTTAGAAATCTGTTAGTGCAKAAAGAACTAGGTGAAAAGAGGGCGAACTGGGTCACCTCCTTACAAGAGTATGACATAGAAATCACCCCAACACAAATAGTGAGAGGCCAAGGGCTATGCAAGCTAGTCGTTGACTCAGCAGCAGGACAACAAGAAGAAAACGCTATGTCAAACCCAGGACATCACGATCAAAATTCAATCTGTTGTGCACAAAACCCTGTTAGTCCCTGGTATGATGATATAAAATTCTATCTTGAACATGGGTTAGCCCCCCATCACCTGGATCCCACTAAAATAAGAGCGTTAATATTGAAATATTCCTCCTTTCAGTTGATTAATGGTATTCTGTTTCGTCAAAATTTTTATGGAGTACTAATGCGCTTTAAAAGGTTTTACTAGAATTACACGCAGGAGAGGTCGATGGGCATTTTGGTGGGGATACCACTGCCCATAAAGTTTTAAGAGCAGGTTATTACTGGTCTACACTTTTTAGAGATTCTCATGCCTTGTGTCACAAGTGTATTATATGTCAAAAAGCATCTGGGCAGATACAGAAACCAACCTTCCCTTTGCAGCCTGTTTCAGTAGACTCCCCTTTTCAGCAGTGGGGTCTTGATATTATAGGTCCAATCAATCCGCCATCCTCACAACAACACAAGTTTATCATAACAACCACATATTACTTCACCAGGTGGTCTGAAGCTACCCCATTAAGAGCTGTAAATACCAATCAGGTAATTGCCTTTTTAAATTCAAATATTATTACTCATTTTGGTATCCCTGACTGTTTAGTATTTGATAACGCTTCTTATTTTTTGTCTCTTGAGATGAGTGAGTTCTCTCTAGAAAAAGGAATTGAATTAAAATATTTTTCCAGTTATTATCCTCAGGGAAATGGATTGGAAAAATCAACTAATAAGAATCTAATTAAAATCATCAAGAGAATGGTATCTGAAAATCACAAAAAATGGCATAATGCACTGTTAAACGCAATCTGGGCTGATAGAGTAACATCGAAAACTGTTGTGGGTAACTCTCCCTTCTTTCTCGTATATGGAAGAGAAGCAATTCTGCCACCACATATTATTCTTCCCTCACTAAAGCTATCACAGAAAATACAAGAAGAAAACTGCCCCCCTTTGGAGAATCGAATTAACGTTTTAATAAAACTAGAAGAGGTAAGGGCTCAAGCAAAACGTAAGTTGGATCAGCATCAACTTGTGGTCAACATCCTAGGACTTAGATCGGCCAACGGAGCCGCTAAACCCATCGGAGTGGATTAATCCAAACGGCTTGGGTTATTTAGACAACCTCGGACCAGATTCACTCCTCCAGTTGACGAGCGGTCAATTTCGCCTGTCAACAAACCGGAAGGTGGCTACAACCACCTATCCTTGCCCCGTCCTGCCACCCTGAAGTAGAAGTAGAATGATGGAACCACTGTCACACTATCACTATAATATATACCGTTGTAAACCTATACCAATAAATCTGAACCATGCATCAACCATGCATCAACCTGTACCTCAACCTATAATCAACCTGTACCATAAACAAGTGCATCAACCATGCACCAACCTGTAATCAACTTGTACCATAAACAAGTGCATCCAACCATGTACTCAACATGTACCACAACCAAAATCCCTCATCAATTTCATCATCCAAATTTGATTTGTAGCTCTGTAATAGACCTGGTGTATATGATCACATTCCTGCAAACCTTCCTTAACTTTAAAAACAAGAGACTAGCATTTTCATCAAACTTTTCTTTAGTCTCACATGCCTAGTTTTGGATTAGTCAACAACCCTAACTTGAAGTAATCATAACTTTGAATCTATAATGTATAAAGATATGAAACTAATACACAATGTTCTTCAGTGTGTTTTATGAAATTCCTCAAAGTTTCACTACTTGGAACCTCTCAAAAAAGGAGTTATAGCAAAAATGACATACGTTGCTAAATTTTGTCTTATTCTAGAGAGCGACCTTGTAGAGCGTGCCCCACAAAAAAAATTTGATGAATTGATATGAAACTATTACATAGAATACTAAAGACTATACCCTAACAAAAACATTTGGTCTCACTGAATTGGTATTTTTTATGAATAAGTTATGATGTTTTTACCTGAAACACCTGATTTTGACTAATTTTAGGATTGGCCACAAACCCTATTTTCCACAGAGTGTAAATCCAAAAATACAACGACCCACAAGATAAATTTTTTACCACGGATTCTTGGATATGTTTTCACACTTACATAGAAATTTCAGGATCTGAATCATTATATAAAAAAAGTTATAGCAAAAATGGTGAGATGACTTGTAAATAACATACCTTATAAAGCACCATCAAAAGAATTTATCCTTCCTTGCATGTTGGCCTTCTTTTTTTCAATTTCCTCATAATTTTGGCTTAGATATCCTTTGGTTACCTCATACACCTATAGATATTCAATATTCTCAAGTGTGATTCAAATGAGAGAGCCTTGCCTCTTATTTATACTCTCCAAGTAGCTTCCTTAAAAACATCTTCTAGGTCACTTGGCCCACTTCCCTTATTTTAGGGTTGGGTCCACCTCTAATTTATCCATTAAATTTATTATTGACATAATTTATTTTGTATTCACTTTGAATTATAATACACTCATCACTTCACTTTATTATTTACCTTTTAAAATCTCTTAAACCACTTTGACTACTTTGACCTTTTGGGGCTTCCATATGACATATGAGGGTCCTCCAACTTTGTAAGGCCATAACTCTCAAACCGTGAGGAGTTATGTGACATTCCACATACCACCAGACATGGAATGACATGTACTATCCATATAGAGTAGTATTATATGAAAATATATCACAACTCATACCGTTACCCATCAAACAAACTTGGGTCCATTACCCAAATCTGGGGTCTCCAACTTCTCATGGCCATAACTCTCTAACCATGAGGAATTATGTGACGTTACACATACCACCAGAAATGACATGACAAGCACTATCCATATAGGATATTTTCCCTGAAAAAATCATTGTCCTTCATCTCATTATTCCACAATTAAGAATGGGTTCTCTTACTCCACAAAGCGTCTTCCTGTGAGGGCTTTCACCATAAGGGGACCACTTTGGAGTTCATCCATATTTAATTCTTATCAACCATGAAAAAAAAATAATGATTCATATTTACATCAATAATAATGATTCCATTACCTAAAACTTTGTTCTACGGGGATTTCTTCAAGGGTTGGCATCAATGACAACCAACCTTAATCAACAATCTCCCCCTTAGGCATTGATAGCAACAGTCTGATGCAATATTGAAATTATATCACTCATGCTCCCCCTGGAACCATGCCTTTGTCCTTTGCATCTTATAAATCTGCTCCCCCTGGAACCATGCCTCTATCCTCTTCATCTGATAAATCTACTCCCCCTGGAACCATGCCTCTGTCCTCTGCATATGATAAATCTCTCCCCCTTTGTCATCAATGGAAAATGTATCTTTCCATATGGGGATGCTCCCCCTGACAGACTGTCCTCTGATGGTGCTTCCTCATGTACATCTAAGACATATAAGATAAGAATTAAAAAAGAATTCAAAAATCATTCATTTTTGGAGTAGAAATAACTCCAAGTCTTTGGCAAAGATATTCAAAGGATTCCCGTGGAAGTGGTTTTGTAAAGATGTCTGCCACTTGTTCTTTTGTGCCCACATACTCAACTCTGATGTTCTTTTCTACAACCTATTCCTGTAGAAAGTGATACTTGATTGGAATGTTCTTCATCTTGGAGTGCATCATCGGGTTTTTTGAGATATTGATGGCACTTGTCTTATCACAATATATTGGAATGGGCTCATCATACTCAACCTGTATATGTGTCAAAGTTTGTTTCTTCCAAAGAACCTGTGTACAACATGCTTCTATTGCAATATACTATGCCTCGGCTGTAGATAGAGATACCAATGATTGTTTCTTGCTTAGCCATGATACCAAACACTCACCTAAGTAGAACGTTGCTCCACTGGTGCTTCATCATTCATCAATACAACCTGCCCAATCTTCATCTGTGTAGGCAATAAGTGATAGATATTTTTCTTTTGGATACCATAATCCAAACTCTTTTGTTCCTTTGAGATATCTGAAGATCCTCTTTACTGCTAATACATGTGATTCCTTTGGTGCTGCTTGAAATCGTGCCACCTGTCCAACTGCCTGCATTACATCTGGTCTGGATGCTTTCACATTTAGTAGGCTGCCAATCATTGACCTATATTGCCTCTGATCTGTAGACTTTGAATCATCATCTTTTCTCAACTTACAACTGCTTTGCATGGGAGTGATAATTGGTTTGCAATCTTCCATTCCGAACCTCTTTAGCATTTCTCTGAAATACTTGGTTTGAGAAATAAAAATTCCTTGGTTGCTTTGAAGTCCCAGAAAGAAGGATATTTTTCTAAGTAATGACATTTCAAATTCATTCTGCATGTCTTTTGCAAATTTTTGGCTTAACCTATCATCATCACTACCAAAAATAATATCATCAACATAAACTTCAATTAATAAAATATTACCTTGACTTACCTTGATGTGGAGGTTGTTGTTTGCACTTCCTTTTCTAAACCTTGCCAGTTGCAGATACTTATCCAGTCTGGAGTAACATTCTTTAGGAGCCTGTTTTAGACCATACAAGGCCTTCTTTAATTTACACACATAGTCTGTGTTCTCTGACAACTGAAATCCTTCTGGTTGTTCAATGTATACTTCTTCTTCAAGTTCCCCATTTAGAAAAGATAATTTTACATCCATCTAATATACTTTAACATTTTTTGAGCATGCATAACCTAAAAGCAAACAGATTGCTTCCATTCTGGCAATTGGGAAAAATGTCTCTTCAAAGTCGATTCCTTCAATCTGTGCATATCCTTTACATACAAATCTAGTTTTCTTCCTTGTAACTTGTCCATATTCATTTAATTTATTCCTGAAAACCCTTTTTGTGCCAATCACATTCTTATTCTTTGGTATTGGAACCAATTCACAAGTGTCATTTTTCTCTATTTGATCCAATTCTTCATCCATGGCCTTATTCCAAAATTCATCCTTGCTGGCTTCTTCAAAGCAATTTGGTTGAATTGTAGATAAGAGTGCTAGGTGTGTTTGTTCTGGTGAACATATTTTTCTTCTAGTCTCAACTCCTGCATATTTGTTTCAAATAATCTGATCTGAAGGATGATTCTTCTGTACTCGTTTGCTAGGTGTTTTTGGAGATACTTGCTCTTCTACTTCTGTCAAATTCTCTTCATCTTCATCTTCCTCTTCTTCTTCTTTTTCATCTTCTTCAAAAAAAAAAATCATTGATTTGTTTTCTTCTTCCTTTGATTCTGGTTTGCCTGTTTCATCAATTGTTACGTTGATGCTTTCCACAACTTTGTTTAATCTTAGATTGTAACACTTGTATGCCTTCCTTGTACTTGATTAACCAACAAGTATTGCTTTGTTCACACGAGAGTCAAACTTTCCCATTCTGCCATCTTCTCTTTTGATGTAGCATTTGCTTCCAAAAACTCTGAAGTGATTCACATATGTTGGTCTTCCTTTCCATAGCTCGTAGGGAGTTTTATCAGTTTTGTTTCCAAGCATTACTCTATTTTGAATGTGAACTAATGTATGCACTGCCCGTGTCCAAAAAATATTTGTCAACTTTGAATCCATTATCATTGTTCAAGCCATTTATTGTATTGTCTTGTTCTTTCTTTCAACAACTCCATTCTATTGAGGTGTCCTAGCGATGGAGAATTGCCCTWTTATTCCATGATTGCTGTAGTAGTCCATAAATTCCTTTGAGGTGAATTCTTCTCCATTATCTGATCTTAAGCATTTGATTCTTGAATCCATCTCATTTTCAACCATTTCCTTGTAGATCTTGAAATTTTCAAAAGCTTCTGATTTGTTCTTGAGAAAGAAAACTGCAATCATTCTTGTATAATCATCAAATAATAACATAAATTATCTCTCACCTTTTCAGCATTTTTTTTGTAGTTGGTCCAACTAGATCAGTATGCACAATTTCCAGTGGTTTTGTTGTTGAATATTCATTTTATTTAAACCTGGTCTTTGTTTGCTTTCCCTGTTGGCAATGCTTGCATAAAGTGTTGGTTGGTTTTGTGATCTGGGGCATTTCTCTGACTGCTTCTCTTTTGCTGACTTAGACAAGGTTATCAAAATGCATGTGACCCATTCTTCTGTGCCATAGCCAACTTTCATCTTCCTTTCCTAGACAACACTTTTCATTTCCAATTTCGCTTAACACATATATGTTGCTTGAAGTTCTTACAGCTGTAGCAACCAATTTCCCTGAACCTTCTTTTCTTATCTCACACTTTTGTGAATCAAAAGTAAATTTATGACCTTGGTCACACATTTGACTCACACTTAAAAGATTATGTTTCATATCTTCGAATAGTAGAACATTTTCTGCCTTTTCATTCTTGTTCCCAATTCGGATTGTGCCTTTTCCAATGATTTTGGATGAATCATCATTTCCAAAGGAGACTGATCCATATCTTGCCTTTCGTAATGTAAGAAACTTGTCTCTATCACCTGTCATGTGTTTTGAAAATCCACTGTCAACATACCAACCACGTTTCTTATGTTTAGCTTGTAGAGCGACTGTGCATTCTTCATTGCTATACCGATATTGCTTTCTTATCCATGCCATTTTCTGAGGTTCTTGTTTGTGACTCTGTTGAGGTTCTTTAGGAGGGACTGTCATTCTGCAATTTTTAGCCATGTGTCCAAAATTGTTACATTTGTAACATTCCACTTCAATGCTCAAAGATTCAAACCTATTGTAATTTCTTCTCTGTGTTTCACTAGGTCTTCTTGAATAACCCCTTTGTGTGTGGCTTTCAAAGTAGTTATTGTTCCTATTGTTAGCTCTGCAATTTACAGCTTTATGTCCAAAATTATTACATGCATAACATAAACCAAAAAATATAGTTTGATACCTAGTGTTTGAAGATCTTATGAAAGGAGGTGCTCTTATGAATCCTTCTTCTTCTTGAGGCATGTCTATCTATTGTTGATTCTAAAATCCGAATCTTCTCGATGGAGGAGTGTCCCTGTAATCTTCCTTGTATATATTTTTATTCCCTTTGATTTTTTTTGTATAATTTTTTGGATTTGTTTCTTGCTCTGTTGTTTTGGAGCTTGATCCATTTTCTGTCTAATTGTATCCAAGTCCGAACTTGTCAAGATAAATTTTTGACTGCTGATAATGTCATCCAGAACGTTTGAGCTATTCTGCATATTTTTCGTTTGAATATCCTTTCTTAGTGTGACAATATATGCTTCCAGGTTTCCAATGATCCTATCCTTTCCTTCTAGCTATTCTTTGAGTGCTTCTTCAATTCTTTTATCTTCTTCTATTTGAACCTTCAATTTTGTGATCATTTGTTCTAGTTCTTGAGTGTCTTTTTTCTTATCTAGTTCTGCTTGTAGTTTATTTTTTTTCTTCTTTTCTCTTCAGATAACTTTTATGGCACTCATTAATTGTTCTGAGAAGTCAACTTCTTCCTCTTCAATCTCTTCTTCATATTCTTCTTTGGAGTCTTCTTTATCAAAGTCTTCTACTTCCATGAATAGTGTTGGACAACTGAGAGGGGGGGGTGAATCAGTTGTTACCGTGCTTAAACAATTATGCTTATTTTAAAACTCTTTACAAAGAACTCAATGAAAATCAAAATAATGCAGAGAGGTAAGCAATAGAACATTCGACATCAGTCACACATATGAAATATACAGAGACAAATATTTCCTAAGGAAACCCATAAAGGGTAAAAACCTCTTCTTCTTGGTATGATAAGTAATCTTTACATTCTGTACATTATCATACATATGAGCTCCAACTCATTGTGAGGCAACAACCTCTATTTTTCAAGCTACAACTTGTTGAGAGCACCAACTCTCAGTTTTCTCTAACATTGACTAGAAGGAAGCACCAACTCCCTGAGTATTCCATCACCAATTGGATGAAAGCACCTACTTCCACTTATACAAGCACCAACTTCTTTGAGAGCACAAACTCTTTGGTTTCCCTAGCACCCACTAGAAGGAAACACCAACTCCCTGAGTGTTCCAACACCAAATGGATGGAAGCACCAACTTCCAGTCACACAGGCACCAACCTATATAATAGAGAACAACAGTTCTCCCTTGCACCACCCTGCCACCCTGGTTTCTCTGGCTGCAACCATATGGAAGCTACAACTCCCTATGATCAAGCACCCACTTGAAACTTTGAGGACAACAGTCCAACCTAGCACCTCCCTACCACCCTGATTATAAATATTTTCTAGTGAAACNCCCTTGCACCACCCTGCCACCCTGGTTTCTCTGGCTGCAACCATATGGAAGCTACAACTCCCTATGATCAAGCACCCACTTGAAACTTTGAGGACAACAGTCCAACCTAGCACCTCCCTACCACCCTGATTATAAATATTTTCCAGTGAAACTTATTACAGTGATTCAATAGTTGTCATTGGCTTACCAGGCTTATCACTGTTCTGCTATGATGCTCTACTCTCCTGTATCAATGTCTCTCTGCCTGCATCTTTTTGCGCTTTCTGATCTTCTTCTTTTCTCTACAAGTGCACCTCAACCTTATTTTACTGTCTCAGCTTTTCATCTCTGTTCTTTTCTTCTGTTGTTCTTTATGCTCTCCATATTATTTTGATTCTATGAACTACGCCTCTTCTGTGTATTTCAGCTCCTGCCCATAGCATGCTATTTCCCCGTGTGTAATTCCTCTCCACAACAACCTCCATCTCTTTTTTGTTTTACGTATTTATACTATCTGTGCACCTTCTTCATCCTCCATGAACAATGCCTCTGCATTCTCTTCACCATGCCATGGTTCTGCTCATCGGGTTGTTTACTGCCACTCCACTTTTGCTCTGCTTCACTCGCTCAAGCCTTAAAAAGAAAATTGCATCTCTGTTCTTTGCTTCTGACTGTTCAACAACTGTTACTCATCTCTAAGTTTTATCTCAAGCTCTGCAACCTGTAATTTTACTCTTCGTACAGTTCATCACATTTTTTCGGTTAGAAAAACCAACCTTCCACCATCATTTCATTTCCATTTTATCCTATACCACTTATTCAGTTACACCTTGAATCTCCAAGAAAACACATCAACAACTGAATCGCCAACCATCCAAGAATCATGATTCAGTTTTACTAACTAAATCATAACTGATCAATTACCTGTGAGGTGAAACAATAACCCTTCGATCAAGTTTCCAATTAACCAACACCATTGGATTAAATCTACAGGATTTCGCGTTTATCTCATATTCCCACTAGCTGTGACCGAGCGCTAAACATAATTTGAATTTCGTGATTTCACATTTCGACATTCCTGTGATGAAGGGTATAGACACTCCAAGTTGTGATCACCGAGACTTCTAGATGGATCTTAGCACCGCTAGCTTCTTCCTCTCACGTGACCACCGGTGGTGACCACAGGTTGCACCAAAAAGGTGCTTCATATTTCATGAACTTATGAACTTCATCGAGCCTGATCAATGGTCGAGATCTCCAATGATCCGATGGTTCAGATCTCATCGCGATCTCGCATATCACGATTCCTATGATGAAGGGTCTCGATACTCCAAGTCACGATTGCCAAAACATCGAGATGGATCTTAACACTGCTAGCTTCTTCCCTTCACGTGACCACCGACGATGACCACAGGCTGTGCCAAAAGGCGCTTCGTATTTTGTGAACTTATGAACTTCATCGAGCCTGATCAACAGTCAATATCTCCAATGATCTGACGGTTCAGATCTCATCGCGATCTCTCATATCACGATTCCTTTGATGAAGGGTCTCAATGCTCCAAGTCACTATCGCCGAAATTCCAAGATGGAGCTTGACATCTCTAGATTTGCTCTCCAGCTCTCGACAATGTGACCACGAGATATGACCACTCACATATCAAACAAGAACTTTTCTCCTTTGACTTTCTAGTCAGTAAAACGATGATCTTTCGCCATGTGTCCTATGGAACCAACGGTCCAAATTTTATCGCGATTTCACCATGTGTCCTTTTTGAATCGACGGGCCAGATTTCTCCTCGATCCAACGGCTCAGATCATTTCACCATTTCGCATATCACGAGTTGGAAGGTTAGAGAACTTCCTTCCTTTTACCTTTCAGTTAGTGAAATGATGATCTGTGACTATGTGTCCTGCTCAAAGATGGACGGTCCTCCTTCTTTCGAGATTTTGTAAGCCCGCTTCACCTTGCACTTTAAAGAATGTGCAGGTTATCCTGGATCCAATGACGGTCAGACCCCATTCTTAGATATAATGCCCGAGAGTTTTCCTCCATCTGCGCGCTCGACCTATCTGAATTCAGATCTGATGGTCATCGAGAATTCTCAATGGGATCCAATGATCACTGTCGCTTCTCCTCCCAAGCTTACACATCCTCCTGACTTGGAATAATTTCTAAGTGTCAAAGGCCTCGACCTTTGATCCATCTAAGATCCTGAGTACGCTCTCTCTCTTGAGCTTTGGAAATGATTTAACCTCGTCCCTGGTGCACACCTACACACTGCGTGAGACTCTGCGCTAATCCTCCTGAGCTTACGTTGTTCCTGTTTTTCCATCGCTGAACACTCTGATCTTGCCATCAATGACAAGCACACTCTGCCTGTAAACATGCCAACAATCTCCCCCTTTGGCATTGATGGCAACCCTAAACGACTGCGCTAATATGTTTGGACCTCCAACTATAGCATTTGGTCCAGACCACTCCTTTTCTCCCCCTTTGACATCAATGTCAAAGAAAACATGCTCCCCCTGAGTTGTTGCAGTATTTTTAGGAAGTATCAAATATTAAATGAGCACAAACTCCCCCTGATAGGATGGAATCTCTTATTTGAGGCCTGTAGAATATTTGTATCTAAACCAGAGTCTTCTCCTTCTAATTCCTGGACCTGTTCATCTTCATCTTCAACTGTGTCCTCTGTAGCAGACTCAATATTTCTCACCTCTCTTACTGGGACTCCTTCATCAACCTTTTCTTTTCATAACTGGATGAATCCCCCTGTCACTGTTATCTCTCTTCTTCTGACTATTTTCCCCCTTTATTCCTAAAAGGTTAGCTTTCCTTAACAAGGTATTTCCTCTTGTTATCTCTACAATATGTCATGTATATCATTTTGTAAGACAAAATGTTGTTGTTGTAGATGTTGTTGTCCTACTGAAACACCGCGTAATTGTAGCTCGTACTTTTCAAACAACCCTTGGATCTCCCCATTGATTCTCATCGATCTCTATTACTGCAATTTAATTTTCCTTCCATGTTGCATACAATCCAAGGCTTTAATGACCATATTCAATCACAAGAAAAAACCGCTACAAGCACTCTCATACCTACTTTTCTTTTTCATAGACGAAGGACTTGTATCAGGTTTCTTAGGAGTACTGATTTCTTCCTTGTTGTATCCAATACCCGATTTGTCATTTGGTGATCTTTGACTATCCAAGAGATTATCCAGGGTCATGGAGTTGTTTATGAACTTGCTTTGTGTGTTTGACTTCTCAACCTTCAGAACTTTAGCTTCCATCTTATGACATAATTCTTCTTCTACTTCTTCCATGGGATAGATGCTAACAGAACATTCTTTTATTGTATCTTTGTCTTCTTTTTTACTTGCAAGGGAGGATTCAATATCAACATCATTAATTGTCCTTATGCCTTTATTCACCACTTGTCCTGAGTTTACATTTACCTTACACTCTTTGGATGTGAACACCTCTTCACTTCCTCTGTCAAACTTTTGACTTGTACTGAGCAAATTATGTTTCAGACCATCCACAAGAAGAACGTACTAGGCATCTCCTTTGTCATTACTCAAACTCGCCATCCCTCTATCCTTGATTTTACCTGGTTCATCATTTTCAAGGATCACATTTCCTGTTTTTCTTTTACTTATGGACAGAAGCTTATCCTTGTCTCCAGTAATGTTCTTGGAACATCCACTGTCTATATTCCTGGAGGCCTTTTGTTTTTGAGTTGAAAGTGCTAGACCACATTTTTCACTATCTTTCCTTTTCCATGTGCTGGCCTTTCTATCTAAGAACTTTATCCTTGGATCTACTTTGTAATTCTTCAGATGGAAGTTTGCATTTTTGTGGCCAAAGTTGTGATAGTTATAACATTCAATCTCATTGTTCAATAGGTCAAAGTTATTGTTGTAGCATTGTCTACTCATTGACTGTTTATTATTTCTTGACCTCCTCATTTGCATGTCTCTAGACTTAATTTCACAATTTGCAATCTGTGATGATTTGTTACTTGGCTGTATCATTCATTTTTGTGGCAGATATCTATACCTTGAATGTCTTGCTTGCTCATATCTAAATTTTAAAGAACAATTTACAACTTTGTGACCAAAGTTAGAACAGAAAAAACAATATCCATAGAAAAATCCTTGGTACCTGGAAAATGGTTGTCTTCTTTGAGCAGGTCGATTTCTTCCATGATGATGATTTCCTTGAGAAGGGAGTGCATTATTTCTTTGTTCTACAAATTCAGTCGTGGCACCTTTTTCTTTACTCCTCCTGGGCGGCTGATTGTCTTCCTTTGTTTCTGCAGGTTTATTGTTGTCATTGGTTGTAGATTTGACAAACTTGATGGGTTCTTTGTTTCTTGGCTGACCACTACTTGATCCCTCTTCATAATCCAAACCATTTTTCAACTTTGGATTCCTTTGTTGATTCAGAATGGTGGCTAATCCTTCTGAGGCTTTGATACTTGACAGATTCTGATGATACAAGGCTTGATACTTCTCCAACTCTTTCCTTGTTTTCACTACTTCTTCTTCTAGGGCTTCAGATCTTGCCTTCTTTTCTGATAACTATTGTTTCAGAATGTCCTCTATTTTATTTTCCTCTTCTAATTCCACTTTTAGCAGGGCAAAGTCTTCATTAGGTTTTTTAGTGCCTTTCTTGAACTATATCAACAATTGTTTTTGCTTTCTCTTCTTAAGTCTGAGTCTATCAATCTCTTCCAAAGTGTTGATCAACTCTCTTTCCAAGTCAACCACAACTTCTTCATCATTATCATCACTTCTTGTTCTTTTATTATCATAATCCTCTTTGTCCATAAGCATGAAGTCATTTACCTTGTCTTTATAGGAAGAGTCACTATTGGTGTCTTCTGAGGAGTCATCATTATTTACACATAAACTTTTCTTTCTATCAAATCTTTTGGATTTGTACTTTTCTTCACCTTCAGAGTTCTCGTCCTTCTTCTTGTGTGGACACTTATTTACAAAGTGACTTATCTTACCACAATTAAAATGTCTGAGGGGAATCTTGCCTTAATATTTTCCTGATCCTTTCTTTAACCTTCTCACAAATTTTGCCTCAATATCATCTAAATATGAATCGATATCCTTGTTTGCTTTAAAAGATGCTTCTCTAGTAATGGATTTATCTTTGTTGATTCTCATTTCATATGAAGTTAAAGTTCCTAGGAGTTGATCAATGGACAAACTTTTAAGATCATTTAGTTCTTCTATTGCAGAGACTTTTGGATTAAATTTATCAAGCAAAGATCTTAAAATCTTCTGAACTAAAATTGATTCTTCAATCTTCTCACCAAGACCCTTCATGGCATTCACAAGTTCTTCAAATCTTAAAAAATACTTGCTAATTGTTTCATATTCATTCATCCTTAGTTGTTCAAACTTCAACCTAAATATTTGAAGTTTGGCATCTTTTACTTTCTCATTTCCTTCATAGCTGCTAATAAGTTTATCCCACATTTCTTTGGTAGTTTGAAGATGCATCACCTTTACAAACTCCACTTTTACAAGTCCATTCAAGATAGAATTCATTCCCTTAGCATTAAAGCTAAATTCTAACTTATCATCCTTGGAAGCTAGCACAATAGGCTTTATGTATCTAGTCTCTACTACACCCCAAACATCAACACCTAAGGCCATTAGGTATGTTCTCATTTGAACCTTCTAGAAGGAAAAATTTGTTCCATCAAACACAAGAGGCTTAGTGACTGAAGTCCCTTCATGACTTGTCATGTTTAAGCTTACAGATATACCTTTAGATAAAAGGAACTGGATCTGATACCAATTGTTGGAAAATTGAGAGGGGGGGGTGAATCAGTTGTTACCGTGCTTAAACAATTATGATTATTTAAAAAATCTTTACAGAGCACTCAATGACAATAACAATAATGCAGAGAGGTAAGCAATAGAACATTCGACATCAGTCACACATATGAAATATACAGAGACAAATATTTCCTGAGGAAACCCATAAAGGGTAAAAACCTCTTCTTCTTAGTATGATAAGTAATCTTTACATTCTGTACATTATCATACATATGAGCTCCAACTCAGTGTGAGGCTACAACCTCTGTTTTGCAAGCTGCAACTTTCTGAGAGCACCAACTCTCTATTTTATCTAGCACCGATTAGAAGGAAGCACCAACTACCTGAGTGTTCCAGCACCGACTGGATGGAAGCACCTACTTCCACTTATACAAGAACCAACTTGTTGTAGAGCACCAACTCTCTAGTTTCTCTAGCACCCACTAGAAGGAAACACCAACTCCTTTAGTGTTCTAGCACCAAGTGGATGGAAGCACCAACTTCCAGTCACACATGCACCAACCTGTATAACAGATAACAACAATTCTCCCTTGCACCACCCTGCCACTCTAGTTTCTCTGGCTGCAACCAGATGCAAGCTACAACTCCCTGTGTTCAAGAACCCACTTGAACCTCTAAGGACAAGAGTCCTCCCTAGCACCTCCCTACCACCCTGATTACAAATATTTTCTACTGAAACTTATTACATTGATTCAATAGTTTTCATTGGCTTACTAGGCTTATCACTATTCTGCTATGCTGCTATGCTCTCCTGTATCAATGTCTCTCTGCTTGCATCTTTTTGTGCTTTCTGATCTTCTTCTTTTCTCTACAAGTGCATCTCAACCTTATTTTATTGTCTTAGCTATGCATATCTGTTCTTTGCTTCTACTACGCTTTATGCTCTGCATCTTATTTTGATTCTATGAATTACACCTCTTCTGTGTATTTCATCTCCTGCCCACACCATGCTATTTCCCCGTGTGTAATTCCTATCCACAACAACCTCCATCTCTTCTCTGTTCTGCGTATTTATACTATCTGTGCACCTTCTTCGTCCTCCATGCACAATGCCTCTGTATTCTCTTCACCGTGCCACAGTTCTTCTAATCGGGTTGTTCACTGCCACTCCACTTTTTCTTTGCTTCGCTCGCTCAAGCCTCAAAAAGAAAACTGCATCTTTGTTCTTTGCTTCTGATTGTTCAACAACTATTATTCATCTCTGAGTTTTATCTCAAGCTTTGCAACCTGTAATTTTACTCTTCTTACAGTTCATCACATTTTTTTGGTTAGAACAATCAACCTTCCACCGTCATTTCATTTCCATTTTATCCTATACCACTTATTCAATTACACCTTGAATCTCCAAGAAAATGCATCTGCAACTGAATCACCAACCATCCAAGAATCATGATTTAGTTCTACTAACTGAATCATAACTAATCGATTACCTGTGAGGTGAAACAATAGCCCTTCGATCAAGTTTCCAATTAACCAACACCATTGGATTAAATCCGCAGGATTTCACGTTTATCTCATATGCCCACTAGCTGTGACCAAGTGCTAAACATAATTTGAATTTCCTGATTTCGCATTTCGACATTCCTGTGATGAAGGGTCTTGACAGTCCAAGTCATGATTGCTGAGACTCTGAGATGGAGCTTAGCACCGCTAGCTTCTTCCCCTCATGTGACCACCGATGGTGACCACAGGTTGTGCCAAAAAGACGCTTTTTATTTCGCGAACTTATGAACTTCATCGAGCCTGATCAACGGTCGAGATATCCAATGATCCAACGGTCCAAATCTCATAATGATCTCACATATCGGGATTCCTATGATGAAGGGTATCGATACTCCAAGTCGCAATCACCAAAACTCTGAGATGGATCTTAACACTGCTAGCTTCTTCCCTTCACGTGACCACCGACAGTGGCCACAAGCTGCGCCAAAAGGTGCTTTGTATTTCATGAACTTATGAACTTCATTGAGCCTGATCAACGGTCAATATCTCCAATGATCCGACAGTCTAGATCTCATTGCAATCTCACATATCACGACTCCTTTGATGAAGGGTCTCGATGCTCCAAGTTGCTATCGCTGAAACTCCAAGATGGAGCTTGACATCTCTAGCTCTGCTCTCCATCTCTCGACAATGTGACCACGAGATATGACCACTCGCCAATCAAAGGAGCACTTCGCTCCTTTGAATTTCCAGTCAGTGAAACAATGATCTTTTTCCATGTGTCCTATGGAACCAACGGTCCAGATTTTATCGTGATTTCACCATGTGTCCTTCTTAAATCGACGGTCTAGATTTCTCCTCGATCCGACGACTCATATCATTTCTCCATTTTTCATATCGCGAGTTGGAAGGTTATAGAACTTCCTTCCTTTGACCTATTAGTTAGCGAAATGATGATCTGTGACCACGTGTCCTGCCTGAAGATGGACGGTCCTCCTTCTTTTGGGATTTTGTAAGCCTGCTTCACCTTGCACTTTAAAGAACGTCAGGTTCTCCTGGATCCAATGATGGTCGGACCCCATGCTCGGATCTAATGCCCGATATCTATCCTCCATCTGTGTGCTCGACCTATCTCAATTCATATCTAATGGTCATCGAGAATTATCAATGGGATCCAATGATCACTATCACTTCTCTTCCTGAGCTTACACATCCTCCTGACTTGGAATAATTTCTAAGTGTCAAAGGCCTCAACCTTTGATCCATATAAGATCTTGAGTACACTATCTCTCTTGAGATTTGGAAATGAGTTAACCTCGTCCCTAGTGCACACCTACACACTACGTGCGACTCTGTGCTAATCCTCCTGAGCTTACGTTGTTCCTGTTTTTCCATCACTGCACACTCTGATCTTTCCATCAATGACAAGCACACTCTGCCTATAAACATGCCAACAAATATAACTCTCCCTATTTCACTGTCACTGACTTCATCTTCATCTGATGATGAGATGTCTTCTTTGCTGAAATTTTTTTTCTTGAAAAATTTCTTTGTAGTTCTTTTACCTTTATATGTTTGTATGCCTTTTGAGTAACCTTCATCATTTCTCTTTTTCTTATGAGGACATTTGTTAGCAAAATGACCAATACCATCACAATTAAAAGAAATTAAAGGAATATTACCTTTGTAACTACCGTTGGTTCCCTTGTTCAGTCTTTTGACGAAGTTGGCCACTTCTTCATCATCTTCTGAGACATCGTTGTTGTTGCTATATTCTTTTTGTTCCTTTTTCTTTTTCTTTGGTATTTTGGATGCTTTGAAGGCTGCTTCTTTTACATCTAGATTTTCCTGTTCAGTTCTCATCTCATATGCTATGAAGATTCCATGTAGTTCATCCATGCTTATTGAGTTTAGATCCGATCTTTCTTCTAGTGCTGATATCTTAGGGTTGAATCTCATAGGAAGAGATCTTAGTACCTTTTGAACAGTTACAGATTCTTTGATTTCTTCTTCCAATCCTATGATTGCGTTCACTATTTCATCGACTCGTAATAAGTAGTCTTCGATATCTTCATCTTCCTTCATTTTTAGTTGTTCGAACTGAGCTCTGTAAGTTTGAAGCTTTGCTGCGTAGACTTTTGAATCTCCTTAATAAATATTTCGAAGATTGTCCCAAATCTCTTTAGCGGATTTACAATGTGCAACTTTGGTGAATACTGTATCACTTAGACCATTCAAAAGTGCATTTATGGCTTTGGAATTATTCTCACCGAATTTCACAAGCTGAATTTTTTACCACAGATACTTGGATATGTTTGATCACTTGCATCGAAATTTCAGGATCTGAATCATTATAGAAAAAACGTTATAGCGAAAATGGTGAGATGACTTGTAAATAACATACCTTATAAAGCACCATCAAAATAATTTATCCTTCCTTGCATTTCATCTTTCTTTTCTTCACTTTCCTCATAATTTCGTCTTAGATATCCTTTGGTTACCTCAGACACCTATAGATATTGAATATGCTCAAGTGTGATTCAAATGAGAGAGCCTTGCCTCTTATTTTTAGTCTCGAAGTAGCTTCCTTAAAAACATCTTCTAGGTCACTTGGCCCACTTTCCTTATTTTAGGGTTGGGTCCACTTCTAATTTATCCATTAAATTTATTACTAAAATAAAATATTTTGTATTCACTTTGAATTATAATACACTCATCACTTCACTTTATTATTTACCTTTTAAAATCTCTTAAACCACTTTGACTACTTTGACCTTTTGGGGCTTCTAGATGACATATGAGAGTCCTCCAACTTCATAAGGCCATGACTCTCAAACCGTGAGAAGTTATGTGACGTTCCACATACCACCATAAATGGCATGACATGTACTATCCATATAAAATAGTATTATATGAAAATATATCATAACTCATACCATTACCCATCAAACAAACTTGGGTCCATTACCCAAACATGGGGTCTCCAACTTCTCATGGCCATAACTCGCTAACTGTGAGGAATTATGTGACGTTCCACATACCACCGGAAATGACATGATAAACACTATCCATATAGGATATTTTTCCGAAAAAATTCTTTGTCCTTCATCTCATTATTCTAGAATTAACCATGGGTTCTCTTACTCCACAAAGCGTCTTCCCGTGAGGTCTTTCACCATAAGGGGACCACTTTGGAGTTCATCCATATTTATTTCTTATCAACCATGAAAAAACAATAATGAGTCATATTTACATCAAACAATATTGGGTCCATTACCTAAACCTTTGTTCTATGGGGCTTTCTTCAAGGGTTGACATCAATGACAACCAACCTTAATCAACAATCTCCCCTTTTGGCATTGATGGAAACACTTTGATGTAATACTGAAATCATATCACTCATGCTCCCCCAAGAACCATGCCTTTGTCCTTTGCATATGATAAATCTTCTCCCCCTGGAACCATGCCTCTGTCCTCTTCATCTGATAAATCTGCTCCCCCTAGAACCATGCCTTTGTCCTCTACATCTAATTAATCTCTCCTCCTTTGTCATCAATGGAAAAGGTATCTTTCCATCTGGGGTTGCTCCCCCTAACAGACTGTTCTCTTATGGTGCTTCCTCGTCTACATATAAGACATATAAGATAAGCATTCAAAAAGAATTCAAAAAGAATTCATTTTTGGAGTAGAAATAACTCCAAGTCTTTGGCAAAGATATTCAAAGGCTTCTCGTGGAAGTGGTTTTGTAAAGATGTCTTCCACTTGTTCTCTTGTGCCCACATACTAAACTCTGATGTTCTTTTCTGCAACCTGTTCCCGTAGAAAGTGATACTTGATTGGAATGTGATTTGTCTTGGAGTGCATCACCGAGTTTTTTGAGATATTGATGGCACTTGTATTATCACAATATATTGGAATGGTCTCATCATAATCAAATTGTATATGTGTCAAAGTTTGTTTCATCCAAAGAACCTATGTACAACATGTTGTTTCTGCAATATACTCTGCCTCGGCTATAGATAGAGATACCGATGATTGTTTCTTGTTTAGCCATGATACCAAACACTCACCTAAGTAGAACGTTTCTCCACTGGTGCTTCGTTGTTCATCAATACAACCTACCCAATCTGCATTTATGTAGGCAATAAGTGATAAATCTTTTCCTTTTGAATACCATAATACAAACTCTTTTGTTCCTTTGAGATATCTAAAGATCATCTTTACTGCTAATACATGTGATTCCTTTGGTGCTACTTGAAATCGTGCCACCTATCCAAATAACTACATTACATCTGGTCTGGATGATATCACATATAGTAGGCTGCCAATCATTGACCTATATTGCCTCTGATTTGTAGACTTTGAATCATCATCTTTGATCAACTTACAACTGGTTTGCATGGGAGTGATAACTGGTTTGCAATCTTCCATTCTGAACCTCTTTATCATTTCTCTGATATACTTGGTTTGAGAAATAAAAATTCCTTGGTTTCTTTGACATATCTGAAGTCCGAGAAAGAGGTACAGTTCTCCAAGTAATGACATTTCAAATTCATTCTGCATGTCTTTTGCAAATTTTTGTCTTAACATGTCATCATCACTACCAAAAATAATATCATCAACATAAACTTCAATTAATAAAATATTACCTTGACTTACCTTGATGTAGAGGTTGATGTCTGCATTTCTTTTTCTAAACCCTACCTGTTGTAGATACTTATCCAGTCTGAAGTACCATGCTCTAGGAGCCTATTTTAGACCGTACAAGGCCTTCTTTAATTTACACACATATTCTGTGTTCTCTGACAACTGAAATCCTTCTGGTTGTTCAATGTAGACTTCTTATTCAAGTTCCCCATTCAGAGAAGTTGATTTTACGTCCATGTAATATACTTTAACATTTTTGGAGCATGCATAAGCTAAAAGAAAACAGATTTCTTCCATTCTGGCAACTGGGGCAAATGTCTCTTTAAAGTTGATTCCTTCAATCTGTGCATATCCTTTACATATCAATCTAGATTTGTTCCTTATAACCTGTCCATCTTCATTCAATTTATTCCTGAAAACCCATTTTGTGTCGATCACATTCTTATTCTTTGGTCTTGGAACCAATTCCCAAGTGTCATTTTTCTCTATTTGATCCAATTCTTCATCCATGGCCTTATTCCAAAATTCATCCTTGCTGGCTTCTTCAAAATAGTTTGGTTCAATTGTAGAAAAGAGTGCTAGGTGTGTTTGTTCTGGTGAATGGATTTTTCTTCTAGTCTCAACTCCTGCATATTTGTTTCCAATAATCTGATCTGAAGGATGATTCTTCTGTACTCGTTTTCTAGGTTTCTTTGGAGATACTTGCTCTTCTACTTCTATCGGATTTTCTTCATCTTCATCTTCCTCTTCTTCTTCAAAAAGTTGTTTTATTGATTTGTTTTCTTCTTCCTTTGATTCTGGTCTGTCTGTTTCATCAATTGTTACATTGATACTTTCCATAACTTTATTTAATCTTAGATTCTAACACTTGTATGCTTTTCTTGTACTTGAGTAACCAATAAGTATTCCTTTGTCCACACGAGAGTCAAATTTTCCCATTCTTCCATCTTCTCTTTTGATGTAGCATTTGCTTCCAAAAACTCTAAAGTGCTTCACATTTGTTGGTCTTCCTTTCCATAGCTTGTAGGGAGTTTTATCAGTGTTGTTTCTGAGCATTACTCTGTTTTGAATGTGAACTGTTGTATGCATTGCCTGTGTCCAAAAAATATCTGTCAACATTGAATCCATTATCATTGTTCGAGCCATTTCTTGTATTGTCCTATTCTTTCTTTCAACAACTCAATTTTGTTGAGGTGTCCTAGTGATAGAGAATTGTCTTTTTATTCCATGATTGCTGTAGTAGTCCATGAATTCTTTTGAGGTGAATTCTCCTCCATTATCATATCTTAAGCATTTGATTCTTGAATCCATCTCATTTTCAACCATTTCCTTGTAGATGTTGAAATTTTCAAAAGCTTCTAAGTTGTCCTTGAGAAAGAAAACTGTAGTCATTCGTGTATAATCATCAACTGATAGCATAAAGTATCTCTCACATTTTAAGACTTTTGTTTTAGTTGGTCCAACTAGATCAGTATGCACAATTTCCAGTGGTTTTGTTGTTGAATATTCCTTTGATTTAAACCTGGTCTTTGCTTGCTTTCCTTGTTGGCAATGCTTGCATAAAGTCTTGGTTGGTTTCGTGTTCTAGGGAATTTATCTAACTACTTCTCTTTTGTTGACTTTGACAGGATTATCAAAATGCATGTGACCCATTCTTCTGTGCCATAGCCAACTTTCATCTTCCTTTCCTAGACAACACTTTTCATTTCCAATTTTTCTTAACACATATATGTTGCTTGAAGTTCTTGCAGCTGTAGCGACCAATTTCCTTGAACCTTCTTTTCTTATCTCACACTTTTGTGAATCAAAATTAACTTTATGAACTTGGTCACACATTTGACTCACACTTAAAAGATTATGTTTCATATCTTCTACTAGTAGAACATTTTCTGCCTTTTCATTCTTGTTCCAAATTCGGATTGTGCCTTTTCCAATGATTTTGGATTAATCGTCATTTCCAAAGGAGACTGATCCATCTCTTTCCTTTCGTAATGTAAGAAACTTGTCTCTATCACCTGTCATGTGTTTTGAACATCTACTGTCAACATACCAACCACGTTTCTTCTGTTTAGCTTGTAGAGCGACTGTGCATTCTTCATTGCTATACTGATCTTTCTTTATTATCCATGCCATTTTCTGAGGTTCTTGTTTGTGACTTTGTTGAGGTTCTTTAGGAGGGTCTGTCATTCTGCAATTTTTGGCCATGTGTCCAAATTTGTTACATTTGTAACATTCGACTTCAGTGCTCAAAGATTCAAACCTGTTGTAACTTTTTCTTTGTATTTCACTAGGTCTTCTTGAATAACCCCTTTGTGTATGGCTCTCAAATTAGTTATTGTTCCTATTGTTAGCTCTGCAATTTACATCTTTATGTCCAAAACTATTACATGCATAACATAAACCAAAAAATATAGTTTAATACCTGGTAGTTGAATATCTTATGAAAGGAGGTGCTCTTATGAATCCTTCTTCTTCATGAGGCCTGTCTATCTATTGTTGATTCTGAAATCTGAATCTTCTCGCTGGAGAAGTGTCCCTGTAATCTTCCTTGTATATCTTTTTATCCCCTTTGATTGTTTCTGCATAACTTTTTGGATTTGTTTCTTGCTATGTTGTTTTGAAGCTTGACCCATTTTCTTTTTGATTGTATCCAAGTCCATACTTGTCAAGATAAGATTTTTGACTGCTGATAATGTCATCCAGAACTTTTGAGCTATTCTGCATTTTTTTTTTTTGAATATCCTTTCTTAGTGTGACAATCTATGCTTCCGGGTTTCCAATGATCCTGTCCTTTCCTTCTAGCTGTTCTTTGAGTGCTTCTTCAATTATTTTATCTTCTTCTATTTGAACTTTCAATTTTGTGATCATTTTTTCTAGTTCTTGAGTGTCTTTTTTCTTATCTAGTTCTGCTTGTAGTTTCTTATTTTTCTTCTTTTCTCTTCTGATAACTTCTATGGCACTCATTAATTCTTCTTTCAAGTGAACTGCTGCCTCTTCAATTTCTTCTTCATATGCTTCTTCATATTATACTTCAGAGTCTTCTATTACCATGAATAGAACTCTCCATGTTTCACTGTCACTAACTTCATCTTCATCTCATGATGAGATGTCTTCTTTGGTGAAAAAGTTTTTCTTGGAAACTTTCTTTGTAGTTCTTTTACCTTTATATGTTTGTCTGCCTTTTGAGTAACCTTCATCATTTATCTTTTTCTTATGAGGAAATTTGTTAGAAAAATTACCAATACCATCACAATTAAAAAAAATTAAAGGAAGCTTACCTATGTACCTATCGTTGGTTCCCTTGTTCAGTCTTTTGATGAAGTTGGCCACTTCTTCATCATCTTCCGAGACGTCGCTACTGCTGCTATATTCTTCTTGTTCCTTTTTCCTTTGCTTTGATCTTTTGGATGCTTTGAAGTCTGCTTCTTTTACATATGGATTTTCCTATTTAGTTCTCATCTCATATGCTATGAATATTCCATGCAGTTCGTCCATGCTTATTGATTTTAGATCCGATGTTTCTTCTAGTGTTGATATCTTAGGGTCGAATCTCATAGGAAGAGATCTTAGTACCTTTTGAACAATTACAGATTCTTCGATTTCTTCTCCCAATCCTATGATTGCATTCACTGTTTCACTGACTTGTAAGAAGTAGGCTACAATATCTTCATCTTCCTTCATTTTTAGTTGTTCGAACTGACCTCTGTAAGTTTGAAGCTTTGTTGATTTGACTTTTGAATCTCCTTCATAAATATTTCGAAGCTTGTCCCAAATCTCATTAGCATATTTACAATGTGCAACTTTGGTGAATACCGTATCACTGAGACCATTCAAAAGTGCATTTATGGCTTTGGAATTATTCTCACTGAGTTTCACTACTTTTTCATTTGTTGGTGGAACTGCTGGTGGTGTGTATCCATCTACAATTGATTGCCAAACTTGAAATCCCTGTGCCTGTATATATGTCTTCATTCTTATGCTCTAAAAAACATACTTCTGTCCATCAAACTATGGTATTCCATTTTTATACGTGTTGGTACTCTCCATGATCTACCTTTCAATAGTTAAACTGAATTTTGAAGGAACCTTATCTGATACCAATTGTTGGATTATTGAGAGGGGGGGTGAATCAGTAATAGAATAATTATAATCCCTTTTCTTCAAGTGTTATATCAATGTATAATTATTATCCAATAATGAGTAGTAAGAAATAAACAATCACACACATACACAGTACTCCAGTGTTTTACGTGGAAACCCAAATCGGGAGAAAACCACAGAATTTTTTTTCTTATATGTCTTGAATAATTACATTCATAGGAAGCACCAACTTCCTTTGTTTTCCAACTGCAATTGTAAGGAGGCTCCAACCCCCTAGTTTCTCAGGCTACAACCCGAGGGAAGCTCCAACTCCCCAATTCTTTGGCTACAACCAGAAGGAGGCTACAACCCCCATTGTTCTCTGGCTACAACCACCTATCCTTGCCCCGTCCTACCACCCTGAAGTAGAAGTAGAATGATGGAACCACTGTCACACTATCACTATGAGATATACCGCTATAAACCTATACCAATAAATCTGAACCATGCATCAACCATGAATCAACCTGTACCTCAACCTGTAATCAACCTGTACCATAAACAAGCGCATCCAACCATGTACTCAAGATGTTCCACAACCAAAAGAACTCATCAATTTCATCATCCAAATCTGATTTGTATCTCTGTAATATACCTTGTGTATATGATCACATTCTTGCAAACCTTCCTTAACTTTAAAAACAAGAGACTAGTATTTTCATCAAACTTTTCTTTAGTCTCACATGCCTAGTTTTGGATTAGTCAACAACCCTAACTTGAAGTAATCATAACTTTGAATATGTAATTTATAAAGATATGAAACTGATAAAAAATGTTATTTAGTGTGTTTTATGCAATTCCTCCAAGTTTCACTACTTGAAACCTCTCAGAAAAGGAGTTATAGAAAAACTGACATACCTTGTTGAATTTTGGCTTATTCTAGAGAGCGACCTTGTAGAGCGTGCCCCGAACAAAATATTTAATGAATTGATCTGAAACTATTACAAAACATACTAAATATTGTACCCTAACCAACAAATTTGGTCACACAGAATTGGGATCTGTTATGAATAAGTTATGACATTTTTACCCGAAACACCCGATTTTGACTAGTTTCAGGACAGACCACAAACCCTATATTCCACGGAGTTTAACTCCCAAAATACAACGACCCACAAGCTGAATTTTTTACCACGGATATGTTTTCTCACTTTTATAGTAATTTAAGGATCTTAATCATTATAGAAACAAATTTATAGCGAAAATGGTGAGATGACCTGTAAATAACATACCTTAGAAAGCACCATTAAAATAATTTATCCTACCTTGCATTTCCCCCTTCTTTTCTTCACTTTCCTCAGAATTTTGGCTTAGATATCCTTTGGTTACCTCAGACACCTATAGATATTCAATATTCTCAAGTGTGATTCAAATGAGAGAGCCTTGCCTCTTATTTATACTCTCCATGTAGCTTCCTTAAAAACATCTTCTAGGTCACTTCGCCCACTTTCCTTATTTTAGGGTTGGGTCCACTTCTAATTTATCCATTAAATTTATTATTCAAATAATTTATTTTGTATTCAATTTGAATTATAATACACTCATCACTTCACTTTATTATTTACCTTT
>JASDQU010100730.1:313682-326104 GCA_032191745.1 Picea mariana | reverse complement strand
AAGGCCATAAATCTCAAACCGTGAGGAGTTATGTGACGTTCCACATACCACTAGAAATGGAATGACATGTAATATCCATATAGAATAGTATTATATGAAAATATATCATAACTCATACTGTTACCCATCAAACAAACTTGGGTCCATTACCCAAACCTGGGGTCTCCAACTTCTCATGGCCATAACTCTCTAACCGTGAAGAATTATGTGACGTTTCACATACCACCGGAAATGACATGAAAAGCACTATCCATATAGGATATTTTTCCTGACAAATTCACTATCCTTCATCTCATTATTCCACAATTAAGCATGGGTTCTCCTACTCCACAAAGCATTTTCCCGTGAGGGATTTCACCATAAGGGGACCACTTTGGAGGTCATACATATTTACTTCTTATCAACCATGAAAAAACAACAATGAGTCATATTTACATCAAACAATATTGGGTCCATTACCTAAACCTTTGTGCTACGGGGCTTTCTTCAAGGTTTGACATCAATGACAACCAGCCTTAATCAAAAATATTTTCAGATAATACTATTCTATATGGATAGTACATGTCATGCCATTTCTGGTGGTATGTGGAACGTCACATAACTCCTCACGATTTGAGAGTTATGGCCTTACAAAGTTGGAGGACCCTCATATGTCATCTAGAATCCCCAAAAGGTCAAAGTAGTCAAAGTAGTTTAAAAGATTTTAAAAGGTAAATAATAAAGTGAAGTAATGAGTGTATTATAATTCAAAGTGAATACAAAATAAATTATTTCAATAATAAATTTAATGGAGAAATTAGAAGTGGGTTAACCCTAAAATAAGGAAAGTGGGGCCAAGTGACCTAGAAGATGTTTTTAAGGAAGCTACTTGGAGAGTATAAATAAGAGGCAAGGTTCTCTCATTTTAATTACACTTGAGCATATTGAATATATATAGGTGTCTGAGGTAACCAATGATATCTAAGCCAAAATTATGAGGCAAGGTGAAGAAAAGAAAACCGAAATGCAAGGAAGGATAAATTCTTTTGATGGTGCTTTCTAAGATATGTTATTTACAGGTCATCTCACCATTTTCTCTATAACATTTTTTCTATAATGCTTCATACCATGAAATTGATATGCCATTGCGAAAACATATCCAAGTATTTGTGGTAAAAAATTCAGCTTGTGGGTCATTGTATTTTTGGATTTACACTCCGTGGAAAATAGGGTTTGTGGCCAGTCCTAAAACTAGTCAAAAACAGGTGTTTCGGGAAAAAAATGTCATAACTTATTCATAAAAAAAAAAACATTAGTGATATCAAATGATTTGGTTAGGGTACAGTCTGTAGTATGTTTTTTAACAGTTTCAGATCAATTCATCAAATAGTTCGTGCGGGGCACGCTCTACAATGTCGCTCTCTAGAATAAGCCAGAATTCAACAAGGTATGCCATTTTTGTTATAAATCATTTTCTGAGAGGTTCCAAGTAGTGACACCTAAACGAATTGCATAAAAAACATCGAAGAACATTGTGTATCAATTTCATATCTTTATACTTTACAGGTACAAAGTTATGATTACTTCAATTTAGGGTTGTTGACTAATCCAAAAATAGGCATGTGAGACTAAAGAAAAGTTTGATGAAAATGCTAGTCTCTTGTTGTTAAAGTTAAGGAATATTTGGAGGAATGTGATCAAATAAACCAGGTCTATTATAGAGCTACAAATCATATTTGGATGATGAAATTGATGAGGGCTTTTGGTTGAGGTACATGTTGAGTACATGGTTGAGACAAGTAGTTGATGAGTTGGCACATACATGAGGTGTATAGTTGATGATGTTGGTGCATATTGATGAGTCATATTTGATGATTAGTTGACACATGATTGGTACATACTTGGTACATGGCTGNTCATATTTGATGAGTAGTTGACACATGATTGGTACATACTTGGTACATGGCTGTATGCACTTGTTTATGGTACATGTTGATTACAGGTTGTTTGGTACAGGTTGGTGCATGGTTGATGCACTTGTTTATGGTATAGGTTGATTACAGGTTGAGGTATAGGTTGATGCATGTTTGATGCATGGTTCAAATTTATTGGTATAGGTTTACAATTGTATATCTCACAGTGATAGTGTGATAGTGGTTCCATCATTCTACTTCTACTTTAGGGTAGTTGGACAGGGCAAGGATAGGTGGTTGTAGCCACCTTTCGATTGTAGCCAGAGAACATAGGGGGTTGTAGCGTCCTTCTGGTTGTAGATAGAGAATTGGGGAGTTGGAGCTTCCCTCAGGTTGTAGCCTGAGAAACTAGGGGGTTGGAGCCTCCTTCCAGTTGCAACTGGAAAACAAAGGAATTTGGTGCTTCCAATGAATGTAATTCTTCAAGACATATAAGAAAAAACATTTCGTGGTTTTCTCCCAATTTGGGTTTCCACATAAAACATTGGTGTAATGTGTATGTGTGTGATTGTTTATTTCTTACTTCTCATTATTGGATGATAATTCTACATTGATATAACATTTGAAGAAAAATTATTATCATTACACTATTATTGATTCACCCCCCCTCTCAGTAATCTAACAATTGGTATCAGAGTTGGTTCCTTCATAAATCAGTTTAACCACTGAAAGGTAGATCATGGAGAGTACCAACTCATATAAAAATGGAATACCACAGTTTGATGGACAAAAGTATGCTTTTTGGAGCATAAGGATGAAGACATATATACAGGCACAAGGATTTCAAGTTTGGCAATCAATTTTAGATGGATACACAACACCAACAGTTCCACCAACAAATGACAAAGCAGTGAAACTCGATGAGAATAATTCCAAAGCCAAAAATGCACTTTTGAATGGTCTCAGTGATACGGTATTCACCAAAGTTGCACATTGTAAATCTTCTAAAGAGATTTGGGACAAGCTTCGAAATATTTATGAAGGAGATTCAAAAGTCAAAGCAACAAAGCTTCAAACTTACAGAGGTTAGTTTGAACAACTAAAACTGAAGGAAGATGAAGATATCGCAACCTACTTCTTACAAGTCGATGAAACAGTGAATGCAATCATATGATTGGGAGAAGAAATTGAAGAATCTATAATTTTTCAAAAGGTACTAAGATATCTTCCTATGAGGTTCAAACCTAAGATATCAACACTAGAAGAAAGATCGGATCTAAACTCAATAAGCATGGATGAAATGCATGGAATATTCACAGCATATGAGATGAGAACTGAACAGGAAAATCCATATGTAAAAGAAGTAGCCTTCAAAGCATACAAAAGATCAAAGAAAAAGAAAAAGGAACAAGAAGAATATAGCAGCAACGACGACGTCTCGAAAGATGATGAAGAAGTGGCCAACTTCATCAAAAGACTGAATAAGGGAACCAACTGTAGGTATAGAGGTAAGCTTCCTTTAATTTGTTTTAATTTTGATGGTAACACTATCAGCAGTCAAAAATCTCATCTTGACAAGTGCAGACTTGGATACAATCAAACAGAAAAGGGATCAAGATCCAAAACAACAGAGCAAGAAACAAACCCAAAAAGCTATGCAGAAACAATCAAAGGGAATAAAAAGATATACACAGAAGATTACACAGACACCCCTCCATCGAGAAAATTCAGATTTCAGAATCAACAATAGATAGACAGGCCTCAAGAAGAAGAAAGATTCATAAGAGAACCTCCTTTCAGAAGATCTTCAACTACCAGGTATCAAACTATATTTTTTGGTTTATGTTATGCATATAATAATTTTGGACATAAAGATGTAAATTGTAGAGCTAACAACAGGAACAATAACTACTTTGAGAGCCATACACAAAGTGGTTATTCAAGAAGACCTAGTGAAACACAGAGAAGAAGTTACAAATGTGACAATTTTGGACACATGGCCAAAAATTGTAGAATGACAGTCCCTCCTAAAGAACCTCAACAAAGTCACAAACAAGAACCTCATAAAATGACATGGATAAGAAAGCAAGATCAATATAGCAATGAAGAATGCACAGTCACTCTACAAGCTAAACAAAAGAAACTTGGTTGGTATGTTGACAGTGGATGTTCAAAACACATGATAGGTGATAGAGACAAGTTTCTCACATTACAAAAGGAAAGAGATGGATCAGTCTCCTTCGGAAGTGATGATTCAGCCAAAATCATTGGAAAAGGCACAATCCGAATTGGGAACAAGAATGAAAAGGAATAAAATGTTCTACTAGTAGAAGATATGAAACATAATCTTTTAAGTGTGAGTCAAATGTGCAACCAAGGTCATAAATTTACTTTCGATTCACAAAAGTGTGAGATAAGAAAAAAAGGTTCATGGAAATTGGTCGCTACAGCTGCAAGAACTTCAAGCAACATATATGTATTAAGCGAAATTGGAAATGAAAAGTGTTGTCTAGGAAATGAAGATGAATTTTGGCTATGGCATAGAAGAATAGGTCACATGCATTTTGATAACCTTGTCAAAGTCAACAAAAGAGAAATAGTCAGAGAAATTCCCCAGATCACGAAACCAACCAACACTTTATGCAAGCGTTGCCAACAAGGAAAGCAAACAAAGACCAGGTTCAAATCAAAGGAATATTCAACAACAAAACCACTGGAAATTGTGCATACTGATCTAGTTGGACCAAATACAACAAAAGGCTTAAAATGTGAGAGATACTTTATGTTATTAGTTGATGATTATACAAGAATGACTGCAGTTTGCTTTCTCAAGAACAAGTCAGAAGCTTTTGAAAACTTCAATATCTACAAGGAAGAGGTTGAAAATGAGATGGATTCAAGAATCAAATGCTTAAGATCGGATAATGGAGGAGAATTCACCTCAAGGGAATTTATGGACTACTGCAGCGATCATGGAATAAAAAGGCAATTCTTCGTCGCTAGGACTTCTCAACAGAATGGAGTTTTTGAAAGAAAGAACAAGACAGTACAAGAAATGGCTCGAACAATGATAATGGATTCAAAGTTGACAGATATTTTTTGGACACAGGCAGTGCATACAACAGTTCACATTCAAAACATAGTAATGCTTAGAAAAAACACTGATAAAACTCCCTACGAGCTATGGAAAGGAAGACCAACAAATGTGAATCATTTCATAGTTTTTGGAAGCAAATGCTACATCAAAAGAGAAGATGGAAGAATGAGAAAGTTTGAATCTCGTGTGGACAAAGGAATACTTGTTGGTTACTCAAGTACAAGGAAAGCATACAAGTGTTACAATCTACGATTAAACAAAGTTGTGGAAAGCATCAACATAACAATTGATGAAACATGCAGACCAAAATCAAAGGAAGAAGAAAAAAAATCAATGGAAAAACTTTTCGAAGAAGAAGATGAAAACAAAGTAGAAGAGAAAGATGAAGATGAAGAGAATTCAACAGAAGCATAAGAGAAAGTTCAACAAGTATCTCCAAAGACACCTAGCAAACGAGTACAGAAGAATCACCCTTCAGATCAGATTATTGGAAACAAAGATGTAGGAGTTGAGACTAGAAGAAACATCCATTCACCAGAACAAACACACCTAGCACTCTTATCTACAATTGAACCAAATTATTTTGAAGAAGCCAACAAGGATGAATTTTAGAATAAGGCCATGGATGAAGAATTGGATCAAATAGAGAAAAATGAAACTTGGGAATTGGTTCCAAGACCAAAAAATAAGAATGTGATCGACACAAAATGGGTTTTCAGGAAAATATTGAATGAACATGGATAGGTTACAAGGAACAAAGCTAGATTGGTATGTAAATGATATGCTCAGATTGAAGGAATCGACTTTGAAGAAACATTTTCCCCAGTTGCCAGAATGGAAGCAATCCGTTTTCTTTTAGCTTATGCATGCTCCAAAAATGTTAAAGTATATTATATGGACGTAAAATCAACTTTTATGAATGGGGAACTTGAAGAAGAAGTATACATTGAACAACCAGAAGGATTTCAGTTGTCAGAGAACATAGATTATGTGTGTAAATTAAAGAAGGCCTTGTATGGTCTAAAACGGGATCCTAGAGCATGATACTCCAAACTGGATAAGTATCTACAGTAGACAGGGTTCAAAAAAGGAAGTGAAGACATCAACCTCTACATCAAGGTAAGTCAAGGTAATATTTGATTAATTGAAGTTTATGTTGATGATATTATTTTTGGTAGTGATGATGACAGGTTAAGCCAGAAATTTGCAAAAGATATGCAGAAAGAATTTGAAATGTCGCTACTTAGAGAACTATCCTTCTTTTTGGGACTTCAGATACATCAAAGCAACCAAGAAATTTTTATTTCTCAAACAAAGTATATCAGAGAAATGCTAAAGAGGTTTGGAATGGAAGATTGCAAACCAGTTGTCACTCCCATGCAAACTAGTTGCAACTTGAGCAAAGATGATGATTCAAAGTCTACAGATCAAAGGAAATACAGGTCAATGATTGGCAGCCTATTGTATGTGACAACATTCAGACTAGATGTAATGAAAGCAGTTGGACAGGTGTCACAATTTCAAGAAACACCAAAGGAATCACATGTATTAGCAGTGAAGAGGATTTTCAGATATCTCAAAGGAGCAAAATAGTTTGGGCTATGGTATCCAAAAGGAAAGGATCTATCACTAATTTCCTACACAGACACAGATTGGACAGGTTGTATTGATGACTGACGAAGCACCAGTGGAGCAACTTTCTACTTGGGTGAGTGTTTAGTATCATGGATGAGAAAGAAACAATCATAAGTATCTCTATCTACAGCTGAGGCAGAGTATATTGCAGCAGCAACATGTTGTACATAGGTTGTTTGGATGAAACAAACTTTGACAGATATACAGGTTGAGTATGATGAGCCCATTCTAATATATTGTGATAATACAAGCACCATTAGTATCTCCAAAAACCCAATGATGCACTCCAAGACGAAGAACATTCCAATCAAGTATCACTTTCTATGGGAACAAGTTGCAGAAAATAACATCAGAGTTGAGTATGTGGGAAAAAAATAGCAACTGGCAGACATCTTTACAAAACCACTTCCATGGGAAGCCTTTGAATATATTTTCCAAAGACTTGGAGTTATTTCTACTCCAAAATGAATGATTTTTGAATGCTTATCTTATATGTCTTAGATGTACCTGATGAAGCACCATAAGAGGACAGTTCAGTCAGGGGGAGCAACCCCAGATGGAAAGATACCTTTTCCATTGATGACAAAGGGGGAGAGATTTATCAGATGCAGAGGATAGAGGCATGGTTCTAAGGGGAGTAGATTTATCAGATGTAGAGGACAAAGGCATGGTTCTAGGGGGAGCATGATTGATATGATTTCAGTATTGCATCATAGTGTTTCCATCAATGCCAAAGGGGGAGATTGTTGATTAAGGTTGGTTGTCATTGATGTCAACCCTTGAAGAAAGCCCCGTAGCACAAAGGTTTGGGTAATGGAACCAATATTGTTTGATGTAAATATGGCTCATTATTGTTTTTTCATGGTTGATAAGAAGTAAATATGGATGAACTCCAAAGTGGTCCCCTTATGGTGAAAGCCCTCACGGGAAGACGCTTTGCGGAGTAAGAAAACCCATGCTTAATTTTGAAATAATGAGATGAAGGACAATGAATTTGTAAAGGAAACTATCCTATATGGATAGTTCTTGTCATTCCATTTCCGGTGGTATGTAGAACGCCACATAACTTATCACAGTTAGAGAGTTATGACCATGAGAAGGGTGAGACCCCAGGTTTGGGTAATGGACCCAAGTTTGTTTGATGGATAACAGTATGAGTTATGCTATATTTTCAGATAATACTATTCTATATGGATATTACATGTCATTCCATTTATGGTGGTATGTGGAACGTCACATAACTCCTCACGGTTTGAGAGTTATGGCCTTACAAAGTTGGAGGACCCTCATATGTCATCTAGAAGCCACAAGAGGTCAAAGTAGTCAAAGTGGTTTAAGAGATTTTAAAAGGTAAATAATAAACTGAAGTAATGAGTGTATTATAATTCAAAGTGAATACAAAATAAATTATTCCAATAATAAATTTAATGGAGAAATTAGAAGTGGGTTAACCCTAAAATAAGGAAAGTGGGGCCAAGTGACCTAGAAGATGTTTTTAAGGAAGCTACTTGGAGAGTATAAATAAGAGGCAAGGATCTCTCATTTTAATTACACTTGAG
The DNA here is from genome assembly GCA_032191745.1 of Picea mariana. Classification (NCBI taxonomy): domain Eukaryota; kingdom Viridiplantae; phylum Streptophyta; class Pinopsida; order Pinales; family Pinaceae; genus Picea; species Picea mariana. The sequence goes on along the minus strand of JASDQU010100730.1, from coordinate 317,921 downwards.
AATGTTGAATATCTATAGGTGTCTTAGGTAACCAAGGATATATAAGTCAAAAGTTTGAGGCAAGATAAAGAAAAGAAGGCCGAAATGCAAGGAAGGATAAATTCTTTTGATGGTACTTTTTAAGGTATGTTATTTACAGGTCATCTCACCATTTTCGCTATAAATTTTTTTCTATAATGATTCAGAATGTACAATTTCTATTCCATTTAGAAAACATATAAAAAATTCAGCTTGTGGGTCATTGTATTTTGGGAGTTACACTCCATGGAAAATAGGGTTTGTGGCCAGTCCTGAAACTAGTCAAAAATAGGTGTTTCGGGTAAAAACGTCATAACTTCTTCATAACAGATCCACATTCCATGAGATAAAATGTTTTGGTTAGGGTACTTTATTTAGTATTCTTTGTAACAATTTCATATCAATTCATCAAATATTTCATGCGGGGCACACTCTACAAGGTCTCTCTCTAGAATAAGCCAGAATTCAGCAAGGTATGACATTTTTTCTATAAATCATTTTCTAAGAGGTTCCAAGTAGTGACACCTAGAGGAATTGCATAAAATAAACTAAGGAAAATTGTATACCAGTTTCATATATTTATACTTTACAGGTACAAAGTTATGATTACTTCAATTTAGGGCTGTTGACTAATCCAAAACTAGGCATGTGAGACTAAAGAAAAGTTTGATGAAAATGCTAGTCTCTTTTGGTATTAAAGTTAAGGAGGCTTTGCAAGAATGTGATCAAATAAACCAGGTCTATTACAGAGCTACAAATCATATTTGGATGATGAAATTGATGAGGGATTTTGGTTGCGGTACATGTTGAGTACATGGTTGAGACAAGTAGTTGATGAGTTGGGAAATACATGAGATGTATAGTTGATGATGTTGGTACATATTGATGAGTCATAGTTGATGAGTAATTGACACATGATTGGTACATACTTGGTACATGGTTGGATGCACTTGTTTATGGTACAGGCTGATTGCAGGTTGTTTGGTATAGGTTGGTGCATGGTTGATGCACTTGTTTATGGTACAGGTTGAGGTACAGGTTAATGCATGGTTGATGCATGGTTCAGATTTATTGGTACAGGTTTACCGCGGTATATCTCACAGTGATAGTGTGACAGTGGTTCCATAATTCTACTTCTACTTCAGGGCAGTTGGACGGGGCAAGGACAGGTGGTTGTATCCACCTTCCAGTTGTGCCCAGAGAACATAGGGGGTTGTAGCCTCCTTCTGGTTGTAGGCAGATAATTGGGGAGTTGGAGCTTCCCTCAGGTTGTAGCCTGAGAAACTAGGGGGTTAGAGCCTCCTTCGAGTTGTAGCTGGAAAACAAAGGAAGTTAGTGATTCCAATGAATGCAGTTCTTCAATACATATAAGAAAAAACATTCTCTGGTTTTCTCCAGATTTGGGTTTCCACGTAAAAAACTGGTGTACTGTGTATGTGTGTGATTGTTTATTTCTTACTGTTCATTATTGGATGATAATTCTACATTGATATAAGATTTGAAGAAAAGGATTATAATTACGCTATTACTGATTCACCACCCCTCTCAGTAATCCAACAATTTGTACTTTCATTTAGCTTCCTAAAGGGGTTACCTTTTAACCATGTTAGCCCACTTTCCTTATTTTAGGGCTAACCCACTTCTAACCACTTGTCCACTTAGTAATTTCTCCATTAACTTTATTATTTAAATAATTTATTTTTTATCCACTTTGACTTATAGTACACTCATCACTTCACTTTATTATTTAAATAATTTCTTCGTTGCAACCACTTTGACTACTTTGACCTTTTGGGGCTTCTAGATGACTCATGAGGGTTCTCCAACTTCACATGGCCGTAACTCTCTGACCATGAGGAGTTATGTGACGTTCCACATACCACCGGAAATGGAATGGCATGTACTATCCATCTAGAATAGTTGTTATCCACAAATTTGGTCATTGTGATGATGTCATGATGATGTCATGATGATGGAAAATCAACCTCTTTATCAAAAACACTTACCTGAGAAAAGCTACAGTTGTCTTCTTCCACAATTCACACTTTGAAACATGTTCGCAGGCTGCTTATATGGTCACCTGCGGGAATTCAAGTTTCTCGCAGTCTGCTTTAGATTGGGATGCGAACTTCTCGCACTGTACTCATGGTTAGGGTGCGAACATGCTTTTACAAAGGAAAACGATAAAGATCTCGAACCTTCTAGAAGGGAATCTTCTAGAAGGGGTGAGTTGGCTTTCGAGTGGTTACTCAAGTACCGTCATTCCAGATATATTGGGATCATTCCCTATCCAAGTAACTAATCTACCTCTTCCTATATATTGAGGGGATTGCTCATGGAAAGGGTTAATAGAAGTTCAGTTGGCAGCAAGTTGGCAAGAGATTGATTAGAGAATTAGTGCAAGACTGTATGGAGGATAGATGCTACAACAGCAAGAGACAACAGCAAGGTCATCACATGTGGTAGACTTTCTTCATACATGAGAAAGTGTGTGTGTCAGAGCTGGAAGCCATTGAAAGGAGACCTATGACACAAGGCTCAAGTTGTAAGTTTCACTTTCTATTTAATTAATACAGCAATATGTCCCTTTCCCATAAAGATGATGTCATTTTATTACATAATTCCTTGATCATATGTATAGACTAGGCATTGAATATCTTAACTTGTCTTTACTTCGATTGGTTCGTTTTGTTCTGATCCGGACGGGACGAGAGCATTGAAGCAAAGCTTGGAACAACCGAGACATAAGGAAAGCGATCACAAGGTATGACCATAACCCTTATCTCTTAGTTCATTCAATAGGCTAGATCTAGGGAAAGTGTATTATTCTGTCCTGTTTTGTTCTAGATACCAGGTGGATCTAGGGAGGTCGGTTAGTTCCCGCATCTACGGACTTATCCTATAACAAAATTGGCGACTCTGCTAGGGAACTATCCCTTTTTGTCTTTTTGGTTTTTGAAATTTCTGTGGCCATTTGCTCTGTTTGCATTTTTCTCTTGATTTATTAGTCTCTGAGTCCTCAAGATACCCTGAGAGACCTTCTGGGTCTATAAGCCAATTTGATTTTTGCTTGATTTTTCAAATTTTTGACTAGTTTCAGGGATTCTCGCACTGTGTCCATTAGCAGCCTGCGAGAACCTTGAAAATTCGCACCTTGCATATACATTTCAGTGCGGATAGTTCACATGCTGCATCAAAGTGGCCTGCGAGAACTTTAATTTCTCGCACTGTGTTCCACACTAGCCTGCGAACATTTTTTGAAAATTTTTGATTTCAAGTTTTGATCCTGTCAATAACTCATATATGTTGTTTTGGACCTCTTTGGCTTATTACATAAGTGACTTACCTATCTCTTGCTATAATTGGCTTGCTGGAACTGATCTAGGTTTTCTAGGTTTTTCTTGCCTTTGAAACTTGACTTTCATTTCTTAGCTTTTGTTGGCTTAGTCATTCTCTCTGTCTTATAGAGTTGAGTGTATCTGACTGGCTGAGAACCAGGGATTGGTTGAAATTTGAGTGTTTTGGTGTTTCTCTTGTACTTGTTGGTTCGAAAGGACAAAAATTTTTCATTTACAATGAGAAGCTCCTTGGTTTGCTTTTGTTTTTGCTTTCATTGAAAGTTTTGGATTTTGGGTTATTTTGTTTGAGTTGTTATTATTTGGTTTTCTTTTCTCATTATTCAGAGTTCTTCTTGGAAAGTAAATTGCATATTTTATTTCAAGTTTTGTTTTTGCTTTTAAGAGAACATTGAAAATCAAAGTTTTAAGAGTGTTGGAGTTTTTAAAAAAGACATATTGAAATTGTTCATTGACACATGATTGTTTGCATTGGCATCTGAAAGGAATTGAGCATTACATTTGCATTCTAGTATTGAGTTTGATTCGGAAATTAATCTCTCTCTCCCATAAATAGGATTCATTGAATGAAACGAATTCTATTTCATCATATCCTTGCATTATTTGGGTCAGAGTCACACATCACGAGTTTCATTTCCATTGCCTTTGAGTAAACAATAGCCTGTAAAAACATTGCGTACTGTTAAAATCGATCTAGTAACTCTTTTCTAGGGCTCTTTTACACCAACATTTAGCTAGGCTAGTGCTTTGGAGTAGGAAGAGAGACACACTCTCCAAAAGCTCAAAAACACACAATAGTATCTTGAGTTAGGGAGTGTAAAATTCCATTGGCCGCATATTGTCCTGGGAAGCCCTTCTAACACAA
>JASDQU010100730.1:300222-313538 GCA_032191745.1 Picea mariana | reverse complement strand
TTGTTGTTTGTGGTGACCTTAGTTGCTTATCTCTCTAGGTTCTTACCCAAGGTGACTGTGGAGGGGAAAGTCTCCGCGGTACCTGGAATCGACGTTGATCAAACTCACTCGGGCTCCTTGGAGGGTATACCCACGATTATGTGTGGGAGCTTGCACCAGGGCGTAAGTCTGTTAAGCAGGTCGTCAATGTAACTTTTCCACCTTAGCCCCGCCCCTTCTCGCCTCGTTGTTGCGACGTTGGATTTCATCACCAACTAGTGGCGTCGGTATTAGAAGGTATTGTTTGCTTGGTGATTGCTTCTAGATTTTATTTACTAGGGTGTGTTGTTGATTTCTCGAAGTTGACCATAGGATTTTCGTCGGGGAGTTGGATATTTATTTACAATTGCTCCCCCGCGACGTTCACGTAGGATGCAAGGTTTGTCTCCGGAACATCCAGAAGCTTCACAACCGTTGCACACAACAACACCTGAGGGTACCCCTGAGGACTCTCCTCGTCTGGGTGAAATTCCCCTTGTTACTCTACCACACGTGGACATAAGTGACATCCCATAAGTTTTTACACCACTTCCATAAGTAGAACCCACTGATCCTCTTGCGGAATTTCGTATTACCAATACTATAGAGGATTATCGTATTCGTCGTGGTGAACGACCTTCAGGACATTTTCATCTTTCTGGAGAAACTCTTGCTGTATCTTTTGAATCAATTGCTGGGCCTTCTCACGGTGTAGTGGGCCAAGATCCTTTTGGCTCAGGTAATTTCTGACGAGTCTTGTTTGGTACCGAATCCCCTGTCTACGAACTCGTCAACCCTCCTGTGTCTCCTGAACCAGAGACTACACCAGAGACTACAACTTATCATTTTGTTCTACCTCCCGAGATGGCCCATCTAGTGAATACTACGAGTGTTCAAACCAGAATTACTGTGACTGCTCTTCCTCCTATCAATACCCAGAGAACTCCGGAGGCTAATCCGAATTTACCTCCTGGTTACCATGCGCTGAATCCTTCGTTGAATGTTTCACATCCAACACCCCCACAAACTCCAGTTGGTTCTCCAGGTGGTCCTCAGTTTCCTGGGCATCCTATTCCCGGTTTCATCCCGTCACTCCATCCTCAATTCTTTCCTCCTGGCAATACTAATCCTGGTGGCATTATCCCGACCGTTGCACCTAATGTACAAATTCTTGTTGGTGGACAAAGTGGAACGGTTCCGTTTCCTTTTCCTTTTCCCGGACATAACACAGTGACTACACAGCCTACTGTTGGCACACAAGTTCCGGCAGGAACTGTCCCTTTGATAGGGGGACCAACTTCACCTTTAGGACAAAACATACCTCCTGCATTGGCCTAGTATTGGAATCAACTTATGCAAAACTTTCCTCAAAATGCTGGGGGGAAGCAAACTGTCCCTACTACAGGCCAACCATATCCAGGTGTGACTAATCCTATTTGGGGTTCTGGTCAAACTACTCAACCCCAAATTCAAGGTCAAAATCCTTGGGGCTATTATCCGATTCAACCACCACCAAACCAACCAGGATCCTCCCTCTGGGGGCAGACTGCATACGGTCCCACTGGTTTACGGACAAGGCTTTCGCCCCAAAGTCACCAGTATCCACAAGTGAATCGGCAATTGCCTTTTCTTGCTACTTTGGATCTGCCAGATTTGTCCTGGATTCTTAATGATCCTATTTGTCACTCTCCTCAATGGCCTACTATTCCTGCAAAGCTTCCATCAGACATTCCCAAATTCGATGGGAAGGTGGGAGAGGACCCAAATAATCATGTCATGACTTTCCACTTGTGTTGTTCGTCCAACTCGTTGATGGATGACTCCATTAGACTGTGTCTTTTTCAACGAACTCTTACGGGTGCTGCTGCGAAGTGGTATATCGAATTACCACGAGGTTTCTTTTCCGATTTTAATGCCCTTGCAATGGCTTTTCTCACACACTACCAGTTACCGATTCGTTATGATACCGGAACTGCGATTCTGACGTCCTTCAAACAAAGCTCGGGCACTCATATATCTGATCATATTCATGAGTGGCGACAGAGGCGACGTCTCATTAAACTTGAGCTTCCTGATCAGTTACTGGCAGAGTGGTTTACAAAATATTTTGTAAACAAAATTGGTAAAGACATTGCTATGGGCGGTGTTGTCACTGAAGAACAGGCTATTAGTCGTGCTCAGTATCTAGATCTCGTTTATTCACAAACGGGAACCTTGTATGATTTACTGCCTGATTTACCTCGTCCTGGTACTTCCACTACTTCTACTGCCCCGACTGCCTCGCATGCAGCTGATGGAGTGATTGGTTCCACTCATAGTCACTCACATTCCATTTCAACTACAACCCCGAAATCCATTTCTTCTAATGTACAAAATKCTCCGTCTCCTGCTCCTCCCGCCKGTAAAACTTCTGAAGTGAACGCAGTTCAATCTACACCATCCGGTAAAACTAAGTCTAGAAAAGGGAGAGGCAAGAATAAGGAGGGTAAAAACAATAATCCTAATGAGMAAACCAAATCATCTCCTGTTGATGACCGGGATAAGCGCAAGCCCCGCTACCCTTGCCTTATCTGTGGTGATGATCATTATACGAAGGATTGTCCGAGACGTGCCGAGGTTAACAAGTTCCTTCAAGRAGCACCGAAGCCTTCTACACCAACTGTCTTGTCTCAACCCTTCCTGTCTCAACAACAGGCTTCATTGGTCATCCACGACCAACCCTCTACTTCTACACCATCTTACGTTTTGATGTGCACTGGTGATTCTACGAAAAAAAATGTTGCACTTACCACTAGAGCTAAAGACTATACTCCGTCTAAGGAGAAGGTTGATGAATCACCTCCGGATTTAGTACAACCTTCTCCACCCAATCCACCTACGAATGGTCCTCTTCATCTCGAACGACTGAGTCTTGATACAGTTTTACGACCTCTGAAAGGTGTCATTAAGAAGTCGGCATTCAATCCTCATGCTCGGGAAGCCTAGAACTATAGCATTGTCGAAGATCTGGCCCAAGCACCCTCAACGATGTCTGCCCTGGAAGTCCTTCAGTCTTGTCCTGCGCAACGAAGGGCGTTGTTGAAAGCTATAGGTGGTATTGATCCAACCGACACAAATTTGATAGTCTTTAACTTGGATGATCATATTCCAAGGTTACCCCCACAGCTTGCTTTTCAAATTCAAGTTGTGGTATCCGACAAGAGCATTTGTCGGACTGTTATCGATGAGGGTGCCTCTACGTGCGTAATGTCTTTTTCTTGTTGGAAAGCCATTGGCTCTCCCCCCTTGAACAAATCACTAAACACTTTGCGAGCCTTCAATGGCTCGGGTTTTAAGCCTTATGGTGTTCTACCGTCGTTGCCTGTCACTCTAGAAGGTAAGACTGTTCAAGTGGAAGTAGAAGTTTTCGATACTCCCTTAGATTATAATCTTCTACTTGGTCGAAGCTGGGTCGATTCTATGCGTGCTGTTGTGTCAACCCTTTTTCGTGTCGTACGATTTCCTCACCAAGGAAAAGTGGTTACGGTCGATCAAATTTCATTTTTTAATGCTGATACTCACGTTGGCAACGTCCCTTTCATTGCTAAACCCCCCCCGGGTTATGAGAATGTCGGGGTCGGTCTTCTAAAAGACTCGTCACTTATGGGTACTTTCCCCATACCTCCACCACCCGATATTCCACGCACGTTTATTGCTTCTATCAATATGATCTCTACTATGCCTCATGAACTTCATATATCTGCTGACCCTTGGATAGTCCCTGATCTTGGAGATCATGTTCGTTTCGACGACATTATGCCATTAAGTCCAGTTGATTCCGCTTATCAAGCCATTCAATAGGCAACCCCTACTACTGCTTCTTGTGAGGCGTTGTCTCCTGATCCTTTCCGTGTCGTTTTTCCCACTGACGAGATGATAATGTCCGTCATGGAGGACACCCCGTGGGACGATGGGCATCATCGTTCCATCTTGTTTCTGGAACAACAAACTCTTGAGAATTACTAGCGGATTTCGACTCCGTCGACCGTTGTTGTTATATCCACGGTTTCCCAATCTACATGAGATGTGTTTGCGGAAGGGAACCTGAGTAAAATTTCACCTATGATACCCATAGATATTTCAGTGAAACCTGGAATTGTCGAGAACGTTCATATTGGAGCTTCGTGTTCTCCTGCATAAATTGTCACTTATACTTCCTTATTTAAAGAATTTCGCGATATCTTTACATGGAGTTACGAAGAGATGTCGGGTATTGACCCTGCTATCATTGTTCATGAAATTAAGACGTACCCCAGAGCTAAACCAGTCCAGCAGCGCCTTCGTCCTGTCCATCCACGTAAAGCGACAACCATTAAACTTGAAGTTGAAAAACTTCTAAAAGCCGGTTTCATTTACCCCGTGGCATTGACAGAGTGGGTTTCCAACCTCGTACCGATTGATAAAAAGGGTGGAAGTATTCGCGTTTGTGTTGATTATCGGGATATCAACAAAGCCTGTCCAAAGGACAATTTTCCAACCCCTTTCATTGACCAAATCGTCGATGACTGTGCCGGCAGTGAAATCTTTTCCCTCATGGATGGATTTTCCGGCTATAATCAAATCAATATCGCGCCTGAGGACCAACATAAAACGAATTTTATTTGTCCTTGGGGTACTTTCGCCTACAGAAAACTTCCCTTCGGTCTGAAGAACGCAGGTGCTACTTTCCAACGTGCTATGTCTTACGCATTTCACGATATCAAGCATATTGTTCAACCTTATTTGGACGATTTGCCGGCTCATTCTATACGTCGAGTCGACCACCCTACTCATCTCCGAGCAATTTTTGTTCGTTGCCGATTCTATCACATTCGCTTGAATCCTCATAAATGTGTATTTTGTGTAGAATCTGGTCGTCTCCTTGGTTTCATCGTTTCACGCCATGGGATCCAGGTAGATCCTATCAAGGTCGAGGCGATTCTTAATCTCCCTCCTCCTTCTTCTTTGCGTCAGTTACAAAGTTTGTAGGGGAAAGCAAACTTTCTTCGTCGGTTCATCCCGAATTACGCTGAGATCACTCGAGGTTTCACACGTCTTCTAAAGAAAGGCTCAGAGTTTGTATGGGATAAAGTTGCTCACAACGCCTTTGAAGCTTTAAAGTTGTCCCTTACCAAAGCTCCTCTTCTTTTTCCTCCAGATTATAGTCGAGATTACTTTATTTATCTAGCTGCATCTGAGTATACTATCGGCATGGTCCTCATTCAAGAGGATGATAACCACGATGAACATGTTATCTATTACTTGAGTAGAAGTTTATCATCCACGGAAATCAAGTACCAACATGTTGAGAAGCTGGCCTTGGCTGCTGTTCAAGCAGTTCAACGTTTCCGTCATTACATTCTCTCCAGGAAGACTACAGTGATTTCACACTGTAACCTCATGCAACACATCTTGACACGTCATTTGCTGGGGGGCAAGTACTCCAAATGGATTGTTATTCTCCAGGAGTTCGATTTGGAATTCGATCGCGCCACGTCGAGGAAATCCCTAGTTTTCGCTGAGTTGATTTGTGATTTTCCCCACACTGCCATGGAAAAGGTAGCAGTTGATTCGTTACCTGACGAGTCACTTTTCCTTATCAGTACCGACGATATTTGGTACGGAGATATCATCATCTATCTCCAAACTCAAACTTTCCGGCCTACTTTGTCCAGTAATGAACGACGTCGTGTTCGTTATCAAGCACGTCATTATATTATCCTCGGTGATACTCTTTACCGTCGAGGTATTGACTTTGTCTTTCGGCGTTGTTTGACTTTTGAAGAAGCTGAGAAAGATTTGAATGACTGCCATTTAGGAGCGTGTGGTGGTCATATGTCTGGGTATGCTACTGCCCAAAAGATCTTACGTGCAGGTTACTTTTGGCCTTCCCTATTCACTGACTGCATTACTGTTGTCCAGAAGTGTCATGCCTTCCAGACTTATAATCAAAAGATTAGATCGCATCCTGCTCCCCTTCATCCTGTAGTCTCAGTAGGTCCTTTTGCTAAATGGGCATTGATTTCATGACATGTCACCCTCACTCGGCCGGGGGGCATGGTTACATTATTGTAGCTGTTGATTATTTCACAAAGTGGGCCGAGGCAATGCCGACATTCGATAATACTGGGAAGACTGCAGCCTTATTCCTTTTTAATCATGTCATCACTCGTTTTGGTGTTCCTCAGGCTATCGTTACTGATCACGGTAGTCATTTTAGAAATAATATGATGTTTGAACTTACTGAGAAGTTGGGCCTTCGTCATGATAGCTCAACACCCTATTATCCACAGGCCAATGGTCAGGTTGAAGCCATTAATAAAGTTCTTATAACTATGATTCGACAGATGATAGGAATCCATAAAACCAGCTGGCATACAATGTTATTTTCGGCATTGTGGGCATATCGGACATCTGTTAAGTCTGCCACTGGATTTACACCTTTTCGATTAGTTTTTGGCATGGAAGCCGTTCTACCAATAGAATGTGAGATACCGTCTTTGAAGCTAGTTGTAGAGCTCTTACCTAATACTTCTGTCGAAGAGGAATGTCTATTGTATTTGATGCGATTAGACGAAACTCGCTGTGACGCTACTCTTGTAATAGAAGCCCAGAAGAAACGTGTTAAGGCACAGTACGACAAGCATGTCAAACCTCGTGTCTTCTCTGAAGGAGATCTTGTTCTTCTATATGAACAAGATAAAGATGTTTTAGGAGCTGGGAAATTCGAACCAATGTGGCATGGGACTTATATTGTTAGTAAAGTTTTGGCAAAAGAAGCATATGAGTTAGTAGACTATGATGGTGTGCCTTTGAGTGAACCCAGGAATGGGTTGTACTTGAAGAAGTACTACGCATGAGTCATTTGTGCATGAGTACTGTATTTTTATGTATCATAATGAGTGTGTGTGTTACTTTAGTTTTGCCTTTGATGTTATTTGGTTTCTGCCCTTATGCGACATTGTGTTTGATTGTCAGATGTCGGAGTATTCGCTACCTTATATTGGCTTCGCCGACGGTGCTAGTCGTAGTACTCAGAACCTAGCTTCTGCTGCTTGCGCAATCTATGCCCCGACAAATGAACTCATATCTCTACGAGGTATATGTCTTGGCCGAGCAACCAACAATATCGCAGAGTATAGCGCCGTGGTTGAATTATTGGTTGATGCTATCTCTCTCAGAATTCGCTATTTGGTTGTTCAACTTGACTCGCAGTTGGTAGTGCTACATCTCAGTAATGTATATTCGATACGAAGTCCTACTTTATTAAGGATATATTTGCGGATTCGCCTCTTGGAAAGACATTTTGATTACATAGAATATCAACACATTCCGAGAAGTCTTAATACATTGACGGATGCTTTAGCTAATTATGTATTGGACAGGCATTTAAATAACTTATAAAATCAAACACATTAAAATTGTACACAATTGTAAAGTAAGCCGGTGGAACCCATGTATATATATATAACGGTCAAAAGTTTGTTTTTACAAAATATGTCCGAAGACCAAAATATCAAAACATGAAGCTCTTGGATTCTACAAAGTGACATCACTAATGATGTTCACGATAGCATGCTAAAGTCCTGGCTACTCTGCGGAGCAAGCGACCCATAGAGGCAGAGACTCCCACGGTGTGACGCTGATCGCGTCATGGGATCTCCTCCAGAGGCATCTCTGGAACATCGGACATCAAACCCTCTAAGTTTTGCTCCACGGTAAGGTAGTCCTCGGCAAACCGGGGGACTGGAACTGCTACCTCTCCTCGACGTTGAACAGGGGAACTACCATCAGGTCTATATGCCCCAACATCTGTGTTATCAGTAAAATTTTGGTGTTAGTCTTTGGATGATTCTATAAAACCAAAAAACATTTAATATAATGAAATTACAAAAACATCTAAAAGGTTAAAGTTGGTGTGCTTCTTACCAATATTTCCCCATTGTGCGTCTTCAGGAAGGGAAAGGTCAGGATCACCGTGAAAGTCCAAGCCAGCATATGCATAATCCTCTATCATCAAAACTTGGCCTTGGAGCCAGTCGAAAAAGCGATCGTCATATTTGACGATCGGTCCTGTCACATGTCTCGTCATAAGTTGGCACCATTGTAACATCTGGGGATCTCTGGGACCCAAAAAAAGCCAATCATCCTGAAGCCTATACACTGGAACCCTCTCACAGAAGAAGGACACCAGCAGCGATCCATAACCAAACTGCTTTAGATTTCCCTGCCTGCATTTGGTCAGTTGTTTCTTTAGGTTGCGTAACACTGCGTCAGCCCAGTTGAAGACTCGGGGCTCGACACACTCGAGAGCATACTGAAAATAGCTCTGGAGAGCCATATGCGGGGCAACACTCCCTGCCATCCGAGCTATAGTGAAGAGAATGGTCCGGAGAGTTATATCAGTCACTCCCCATATGGCCACTTTTCCTCTCTGTCTTTCTGCCTCTGGCACGCAATATTCTCGGCAGCACTCACTCATTTTCATGCCACCTCTGCGGTTACCAGTCAAGCTAACATATGAACCCCGTCTTGACAACCCAGTCAAGAAATAGATATCCTCGATATCAATCGTCAATGTGTGGGCACCCACATTGAAAACCTGCTGATCCGGATCCCACATCCGGACTAATTGTTCCAACAATCGAACCTGGGCTCTCATGCCCGGTATACTGAAATACTTTAGGAGACCACAATCTCGAAAAGAGGCAATAGTTGGTGGATTATTTTCGGCAGTGGAATTATCATCCTCGATTTCTCTTTCCCTCCATTCAAGTACCATTGTGATAGTTATTAACCTGCATAGAAATCATGGGAAGATAATTAATAACTTGAATCATTGAAAAATTTGGTTTAGATGGCTAAATTTTATACAAATTTTTGGGCACTGCACGGTTCGCAGGTGAATTATAACACACAGTGCGGACTTCCCGCACTATACCTTAAGGTCACCTGCGAGAATGAAGGATTCTCGCAGGCGCCGTATGGGCAGCCTACGGGAATCCCCATTCACGCGTAGGGTTTAAAAAACTCACCAAAAACTTGAAATTTAACCACTTAAATCATAAATTTAAACCATGAAAGGCTAGGGAATTGAGGACTTACCAATTTGATCCAGATGGTTCGTGAAATGATGCCCCGAAGCTCCCGAAATCGATAGTGAAGATCGGAGGTAAAATGAGAATTTTTGCACTACAATGGTAAATGGGTAAAATATATGGTAAAAATGAATAGTAAAATTTGTTTTATTTACTTTTTACCATATTAAAAGTGGGTTTTTTGTATTTATTCACTTTTTACCATAATTTCTAATACGAAAGTGAGTGAAGTGACTTGCAAGTACCCTATGCAGATGTTTATGGGCGAAAAACTTTTGCGATATGATGCGTTTTTATTCTTGCTTCCTATGGTTTTGATTTCAAGACCTCAAGTGCCTTTTATCCGTTCTTGCACTTGAGAAAATTCTAGAACGTGATCGAGCATTGTTTTATCTCTTTTCCGGGCTCGTTATGGTTACACGAAAAAGGAACCCCCCTGGAGTTAACTTTAAGCTCTTTTCACGACTCCCTAAATATGAAAAGATTGCCGAGTGATCTTGCTCTTTTCACACTCATTAAAGTATTTGAAATCACGCGTCCTTCGAGCGATAGTTTAACCCTTTTTCGGTCTCGTTGGACTATTGTACGAAAAAGGAACTGAGAGAGTTCTCTTTTGAGTGTTTTTCCAAACTCTATAATCCTGAAAAACCTTCGAGTTTTCTATCTCTGGACTCGTTAAACAAACATTGACTGACCCGTGATGGGGCTGAACCACTCCTTCTTAGGGTTCGTTAAAAATACTCCGAGGGACTCGTCCGAAGGATGAGCTTATATCAACAAGCATATGTGATCCTCTTCAAGCTTGCGTAAAAATAAAGAGGTACTTGCCAGAAATGGTGGGGGAAAATTTGGGAAAGGGATATGTTTCGTTTTTGTGTTAATTGGAAGTAAGTGTCGCTCTTGAACATGACACCCTCGTTTTCATCATTTGAATCCGGTTTGGGAAATCCATCTGTCTCTCATTCGATTCAATAAACAAGGTCTTTTCCATGTGTCGTCTTTGAGTCAATGCTGCCAAATCATTGGTCGTGTCGTCCATATGTTCAAGAGCAGTCCAAACCTCTTTTGAGTCGGCCATCTGCAGTTATACTTTCATTCCGTGTCGGCCTTCCCTGTGTCCAAAAGTCCAATTGTCTCATGCTCTGTTTCACTTTCAAACTCTGTTACTCATTTTGTGTCATTGATGTGGGATACATCAAGGCCCTCCTGTGACGAGTCTTGTTCTGTCGACTTCAACACATTATCCAGAATCAAGATTTAGAAATTATTCAGTACCTTGAAACTTGCATGCCTCAATGGCAAGTTTCTCGCTTTCGACAGTGGGTTTACATCATTGACCTCTGATTGAAAGATTCTGTCGACTGTTCGACATCAAAACATTTATTCACAGCTGATGGATTGTACTATCGTACCTTGGGAGTCATTGACATTAATGGTGATTTCCCTTGCACATGTTAACGGTATACGTCAATGACCGGTAATCAAGTGGTTTCTACCATGTTCGACTTCGACACATGTAATCATATGGTAAGATTCGTACTTTGGGTGATGAGGTTTGAAGACCCTAGATATTATCTTTATGATCCAGGTTGCGATGGAGTATGTATTATTGGTGACACATAGATCCACTGTGTATGTCTCGTGGCTATGTCATTTTGATTTCAAATTTGTCGCATAGATCCACAGTGTATTCAGGTGGCTGTGCTATATAGTGACGGCATGGATCCACAGTGTATGATTGGTGGCCATGACCTTGGTTTATGATGCTATCAGTCTATGATCTGAGTATGGGAATKCCTACCTCGGAATTGGTATATATGATATTYTGYTGATGCTTGGATGTTTGCAGGTCTCTGATTAGATSWGYTTTTGGTTCTWGACACACACACATGCAGCTTACAAAGTCTATCGACTGTCACTRGTTCCGCTCTCAGACTTTGGGGGRMATTCTGTTATCCACAAATTTGGTCATTGTGATGATGTCATGATGATRTYATGATGATGGAARATCAAVCTCWTTAYCAARAAYACTTWCCTGAGAAAAGTWACAGTTGTCTTCTTCCASAAYTCACAYTTTGAAACATGTTCGCAKGCTRCTTATATRKTCWCCTGCGRGAATKCWWGWTTCYCRYAGKMTRCYTTARRYTGGGRTGCGAAMTTCTCRCACTGTACTCATGGTTAGGGTGCGAACATGCTTTTACAAAGGAAAAAGATAAAGATCTCGAACCTTCTAKAAGGGAATCTTCTAGAAGGGGTGAGTTGGCTTTCGAGTGGTTACTCAAGTACTGTCATTCCAGATATCTTGGGATCATTCCCTATCCAAGTAACTAATCTACCTCTTCCTATATACTGAGGGGATTGCTCATGGAAAGGGTTAATAGAAGTTCAGTTGGCAGCAAGTTGGCAAGAGATTGATTAGAGAATTAGTGCAAGACTGTATGGAGGATAGATGCTACAGCAGCAAGAGACAACAACAAGGTCATCACATGTGGTAGACTTTCTTCATACATGAGCAAGTGTGTGTGTAAGAGCTGGAAGCCATTGAAAGAAGACCTATGACATCAAGGCTCAGGTTGTAATTTTCACTTTCTATTTAATTAATACATCAATATGTCCCTTTCCCATAAAGATGATGTCATTTTATTACATAATTCCTTGATCATATGTATAGACTAGGCATTGAATATCTTAACTTGTCTTTACTTCGATTGGTTCATTTTTTTCTGATCCGGACGGGACGAGAGCATTGAAGCAAAGCTTGGAACAACAGAGACATAAGGAAAGTGATCACAAGGTATGACCATAACCCTTATCTCTTAGTTCATTCAATAGGCTAGATCTAGGGAAAGTGTATTATTCTGTCCTATTTTGTTCTAGATACCAGGTGGATCTAGAGAGGTCGGTTAGTGCCCGCACCTACAGACTTATCCTATTGTCGAGCTGCATATATACCATGTAAATCAACATTTAATTGTCAACCCGGGAAGGTAGACTTAGAGGAACCAGCACAGGAAATGCAGGGATGAAGAGGGGGTTTAAAGGATGCCAAACTACTCTCTGAACTGATAAAAGAAAGTCGCTAGAAGAAGCTACTGTACTCTACTTTGTTCGGCACTCGTTTTCACTACTCTGTACTACTTGGTACTACTCAGTACTAACCGGTACTGTTCTGTATATGCATGTAAAAGATAAACTGAAAACAACTAAGTTCTTGCTACTTATCACTCCACACAACTCAACAACCATGCTATGAAACTTTCTATTGTAATCAAAAGAAACTTCTTCATCTCATGAGATACCCAAACTAGTTCCTGAATGTTGAGCAGTCTAAATGTGAAAACTGAAGAAATGAAATCACTGGCTGGAAAGATAATGCTAAACCCTTGGTTGTAATGAAAGGAAATACTACTTCTATCAAACCACTGAGCAAACTGCTGAAAGATGAAATCAAATATGAAATCTACTGTAAACACAATGTATCAGCTCTTTTTCCAGCGAAGGGGGCCCTGCCTTCTCTGTCCACAGACTGGCTCACTCAATGCATATTGAATATAACTAACAACACACTGGCAATAAAGGAAATTGTGTTAATGAAAACCCTACAGCCGAATGGCAATAACATAAATCGTGTGAATGGAACAACTCTGAACTATTTTATTGAAGATAAAAACAATACAACACTTGGAGACCTCCATTCCTCTATCTGATCTATGCTATGTCTATTCCCCCATTTCTCCAACATAGAAGCTCTCATCTCACGTTTTCCAACCCTCTGGCAATGCAGGGCATCTCTTTACATAACGTTCCCCCTCTCTGGAAATGAGTGGCTTTGCCCTAGGTGAATAAGGAGTTACAAAAACTGTTTCAGGAGTACCACCGGGGAATGAGACACGTTTTCAGATCTCTGGCAACGCATGGCATCTTTTACAGAACGTTCCAGATCTCTGGCAATGTTACATACGTTTCCAACTCTCTCTGGCAATGTTACACCATGTTTTAGATCTCTGGCAATGTTACATAACGTTTCTGACCTCTGGCAGTCGTCGCTTTGCGCCCTAGAAGTTATAAAATGGTTTCCCTGCGTTATGCACGAATTTAAATACTTTGATGCCAGCTATTGGGTTTTACCAGCTATGAGCACTCTGTTTAGCTTATCTTGGCATTTTTCATATTGCCCAATAA